>JAZAVI010000022.1:1200000-1521349 GCA_036326025.1 Chrosomus eos
TATCTTAGCCTATTTCAGTTGAAAGTCCATCCGTTCGGGCTCAGCAATGCCCCGCTACATTTCAAGTTTTCCCAGATCGCATCACATATATTACCTCATGTTCCGATGTGTCAATTGACAAAGCCTAGTCAATAGAAACCAGCGGGTCTGATGGTCCCAATCAAACCACAACAGCCCTGGTAATACACTGGAGTAGACTTTTTGGGCTCTCTCTCTCGGACGCAGAATGGAACTGAGTATATTCTTGTGTTTGTCAACTACTTCTCAAAGTGGGTAGAAGTAAATACAATCAGAACAGCGACAGCGCAAGTTGCTGCAAGTAAGTTCCTGTGCGAAATCTTTGCCAGACACGGTGCACCAACCTACCTGATTTCAGACCGTGGCACGCCATTTGTGAGTAACCTCTTCGAGGATGTCATCGTATAAAATTTTAAATATTGCTGATTACTTACAAAACACTAAATGGTTTGGCTCCCCAGTACTTGAGCGAGCTCTTAACGCATTATAGTCCGTCACGTCTATTGCAATCTCAAAATTCCAGCCAGTTGATAATACCTAGAATAACAAAATCGACTGCTGGCGGTAGATCCTTTTCCTACTTAGCACCAAAACTTTGGAACAGTCTTCCTAACATGGTCCAGGAAGCAGACACACAGAATCTGTATTATAATTTTTTCAAGGCTTGTATCTTGGAACCTATTTCATGGTTTGCGTTCTCGAGCCACCAGGCACTGTTTTGTTCAAATGAGCGGTCGGATCGCATTAAGGGTTTTCTGTTAGAACGGTGTCTTGTTAGCGGCCCCTAAGTTAATAACTAATGATCGTTGCGATGGAAGTGAATCAATCAAAAGTAACTTTAGCTAGACAATAACTTTATTCTAGAGCCAAATCTATGTTACTTTAATTTCCTATTATCACTGTCAAACTGCTTTGAAACAATCTATATTGTTAAAAGCGCTATATAAATGAAGGTGACTTGACTTGACATGTGGTGGCGGCCCTGGGTACAGAACACAGGTTGACTACGGCATATCACCCACAGACAAACGCTACAGAAAGGGTGAACCGTACCTTGAAAACAGCCATGCGTGCCAACGTGGGGGACAAACACACCTCATGGGACAGATACATACCTCAGATATGTTTCGTTATTTGTACTGCGCCACTTGAGAGTACAGGCCTGTCACAGTTACTGATGTTGTATGGACGTGAGCTTGAGACTCCACTTGATTTGGTCACACAACTGAATGTTGATGGAGTGATGACCCGGATGAAACATACTCTGAGAATTTGAGAGCTTCCTTACAAGACCGCTCATGATCCCGCCAGAGTAGCTCTAGAGGAAGGACATAAACGTAGGAAACGATACTATGACCTAAAACGGCGTTCGGTTTCTTATGTTGTGGATGATCTAGTTAGAGTCAAAACACATCCAAAGTCTAATGCAATAGCAAACTTTACAGCCAAGCTGGCTCCAGTATAGAGGGTATGCGCGTGACGTCACCGCCAGCTGGAGTGATTGCGGTCACGCCCACTGAGTGGCAAAAAGACTGAGTGGCAGCATTGGTTTTCAGCGTGAATGCAGTGAAAACCACAAAAAACACATCTAAAATGGGAAAGAGCTTTGAGATTTACTGTACAAATTTGAGAAGAAATCTGAGGTATATTTTTACAGACTGCCAAAAGCTACAGAACAGAGAAGCAAATGGATCGATGCAATTCATAGAAACAACAGACTCCAGGCAGAGAAAAGTGGATTTGCAGTTATCATTGAGCACGTTTACATGCACACCAGTAACCATAACAACGCAAGTAAACCGCGGCATGTTTACATGACTTTATTAATAAATCAGGCCATGACCCTGTTTAATGACAAAACAATCATTTGCATATCTGACTTTGAGTATTTCATTTGTGCAACATGTCGGCGGGAAACTTACAGCTTGTATATTATCCTATCATGCAGTTACAGATGCAGCGTTTTGACTGAACCACTTCTCCTTCTGCTGCACGAGATGAGAGAACATTCATTTTTATAATGTTCTGTGTCATGAAAGAGTCTGCGTATGTGATATATTTTCTTCTTCCTTTCCTGATAAACGCTCTGTCTGGATGTGTTTAAATCTGCACCAAGGATGTGTTTCTGTCACATTTCACACATGCACACTTCAATAAGCCGACAGAAAGCAGGTTAATATGTTTACATAATGCGAAATCCGAGTAAGAGGCAAAAAACTACCTGTGTCGACCGGTTTAATGCTTAAGCCAGTTATGACCACATGCGTTGTCGGCTTATTACGCATAATTGGATCTTTTTCAAATAAACTGACAAAAAACTATAGGCTACAAGTTTTAGGGCTGGACAATATGATTATAGCCTATATAACATTGATATGAGTGATCACCTGGATTTAGACCTACCTATATTGTATTTATATGAAGCCTTCACAGGCAAATTTACTTCACGTATTTCCCCGTGGTCGAAATCAGGCGCATATAAATGTCAGAAAACACAATAGCTGCATGTCAATATCCATGGATCACTGGATCTTTGGTAGGCCTAAATTGTAAGGAACACTTATATCGAGTCCAACCATCGTTTGTTATACTCTCGTTTCCGCAGTTTCCCCTATTAAATCCAGTCACGCAGCAGCTCTTTTGCCACTCAGCCCAGCTGAGGGGGCGTGTTCCCGTGGGAAAGTGACATCAATGCATACCCTCTATACTCTGATCCATCGACTATCCATCTGGATAGGCTCTGTTTTTATGTGGCTAGTCCCTAAGAACGTCCGCTGAACAAAACAAAGAGCTGCTCAGTCTGTCTGAAAACAGACGAGCGGGACACATAAGCTCTTAATGCATTAAAATTGGGAACCAAGCCTGGTTTTTTCCAGAGCGGAGCCACAAGCAGCACTGAGCATCCGTTTTCCCTGATTCGTTCCAATACCTGTGGCAGGAGCGAGACGGGGGGAAAACATAGAGTGGGCAGCGGGGCCAGACGTGGGCCAGCGCATCCCTGCTCTTGGAGAAAAACTTCGTACAGTGAGCGTTTTCTTGGGACGCAAACAGGTCCACCTGCGCTTTGCCGAATATCTCCCACAGCAGTAGGACCGTCTGTGGGTGCAGAGACAATTCCCCTGCTGGTACATTGTTTCTGGACAGTCTGTCTGGTCCCAGATTCAGGTGACCAGGCACATGTGCTGCTCTCAATGAGAGCAGATTGTGCTAAACCCAGACCAGGAGGCGTTCCGTTAGCCTGTTAAAGTTCCGGGACCTGACGCCACCCTGGCGATTTATATAGGCCATCACTGACATGTTGTCCGAATGGACCAAGACATGTCCCCCTTTATCTGGGGACAAAAACGCCTCAGCGCGTTGTCGGCTGCCATCATTTCCAGACAATTTATGTGTAGAAGCTTCTCCTGTTCTGACCACTGACCAAAGAACGGTCTGCCCTCGAGCAGCGCTCCACATCCCGTGCTGGAGGCGTTCGTGGACACCACCTTCACACTCGAGAAAAGTCCCCAGGCTTACACCTGACTGATACCAGTCGATCGCTCTGCAAGGTTTCAGAGCTGAGACGCATTTCTGATCGACCTTGAGGCGAACTAGACCGGAGGCCCACGCCACGAGGTGGTACTCGCGCTTTTAGCCACAACTGCAGTGGGCACATGCGAAGCAGACCCAACTGGAGTACTGAAGATGCTGAGGCCATGAGACCCAGTATTTTCTGAAACCTTTTGAGCGGGACAATAGTTCCCCAGCGGAAGGATTTTGTGATGCGCTGAATGTTCAGTCTGCGCTCTGGCAACAGTCACGCTGTCATAGACAGCGAGTCCAGTTCTGTGCCCATAAAATAAATTCTCTGACTGGGAGACAGCGACCTTTTCGCCAAATTGAATGTGAGACCTAGTCTTTCGAGATGCTCGAGTAATATGGTCCTGTGTTCTATGAGGTCTGAGTGTGATCGAGCTAGAATCAGCCAATCGCCCAAGTAGTTCAAAACTCGCATGCCCTGAAGTTTCATGGGTGCAAGAGTCCATGCACATGTATCATGGGTCTTCATGGGTCCATGCACATCGTAAATGTACGGGGTGCCAGGGACAGGCTGAATGGCAGGACTGTGTATTGATATGCCTGGCCCTCGAAGGCGGATCTCAAGAATCGCATGTGATGTGACGCTATTTGTATTTGGAAAAAGCTTCCTTCAGATCTATCAACTGAACCAGTCCTCTTGGCAAACCTGCGCGAGGATTTTTCTGGTTGTGAGCATTCTGAATTGGCGTTTCACAAGCACTTTGTTCAGCTGTCTCAGATTTAGAATCCCCGTCTTTTTTTGGTACCATGAAATATCTGCTGTATAGACCCCCTTCGCTCTGAGCTTGAGATAAAGGCTCTATGGCCCCTTTGCTCAGTAGTTTCGCTATTTCGGCTCGAAGTAGATGAGCTACTTCGTTTTTTACCGTAGTTTCGACTCGCACCGTGTAGCGGCGGGGACGTCGAGCCAACTGCAGCAAATAGCCTCTTTTTATAGTGTTCAGCACCCATTCTGATACCCCGGGAAGCTTTGCCCATGCATTTGCATGAATAGCTAGAGGTAGAATAAGATCTAAGCTCTGGCCGCAACATAGTGGCGACCGGAGAGCTCCGGTGTGCTGTAACGGAGGGCATGCTGATCACAGCGGGCAGCCTGGCCGCGCTCGATTTCTCTATGGCAGTTTGCAGAGAGAGAGCGAACGGGACAAACCCTGTGGGGTTCAACATGTCTGTGAGAGAATGTGGGCGCGATAGAAGTCAAGTCAAGTCACCTTTATTTATATAGCGCTTTTTACAATACAAATTGTTTCAAACCAGCTGTACAGAGATAACAGGAAAATAATGTTGTAATAGTATTGTTAAATTCAAAATTAAATGTTAAATGTCCCCTACTAGTTTGTCCCCAACTAGTTGGACAGCGGGCACATTTACTGCACTGAAAACACCGTCGGCCTGAGCTGACTGAATGTGTATTGGTTTCAATTTTACAGAAACTGTGGGACATGCTTTGTGTAGTGTTTGTGGGCACTGGGCTTTGTGTACATTCACTACGTTTAATGCACAACTGACATGAGTCGATTTTATTTGTGCGAGCCCTGTACTGTGGCGGGCTGTGCTTGTGTGTAGGAATGAACACTGAGTCGGGCATTTTTATAACACTCATAACACCATCGGCCGCAGCCGGAATACCAGAAATTACACTCTTTCTGTGATATATCTGGGTCGCCGTAAAAACTGTGTTTGTGTGCAGGCAAGCGGGCCGTGGTACCGGCTTGTTTATTGCAGAATACAGGGGAACAGTCGCATTTTCTGGAACTGAACAAGCAAAAAGTTTCGGTGAAAATCTGGCCGCAGCGGGACTTGAACACCGTCGTTTTCCTAGGGGAGCTAGGAAGACTTTGAGGCCTCGGGCTTTATCTCAATCCTCGGCCGGGGCCCACGCGGAGGGGGATGGCGGCCGGCAGAGCGAGAGCATGGTCTCTGGTCCCGGGCCTGACGGCGCTGTGAAGCGGCGGCGGCCGGCTGCAGCTGAGAGCTTCGAGCAGACGGCTGTTTTGGGTGACCTGCTGTGGAGCTAGAGCGCTTCGGCAAGAAGTGATTCATAGCCTGTGACGTCTTTTGAGCCTCAGCGAATCTGTCCGCGAAATCTTTGATGGCAGATCCGACGAGGCCAGCTGGGGGGATGGGCGCATCGAGGAACACAGAGCGCTCCGAGTCCGGCATCTCCGATAACGTCAGGTGGGAGGAGCGAGAATTCAGCGCGAGACTGCAGCTTGCCGTCTAAAACACTATTTAGGTGAATTTAAACCATTGCTAAGTTGCTAAACGCATCTTGTTCACAGGTAAGGCCCCTGTTCATGTTGGACAGACGTTTTAATCGCATTTTGTGTCTGTTAAGAGGCACAAAAGACACTCTTTATGTTATGCCCCCAGAGCTGCCGTTTTAGCTGAGTGGGAGCTCTGGGCATTCGCGGTCGCAGCTCCGCGTCGCAAGCACCAATCCGGTTCGTTTTTTTTTTCTATAGACAGTACTCACAAAGGTCTAACGATCAAGATTAACTTAAAACTTGCCCGGAGTTCTCCTTTAACTTTTCTTCGGCTGCTGTAACTGTGTGTTTGTAAAACACAGTTGATGTTGCAAAGAAAGCCAAGAATATGTAAGACCAGGTGTTATCAGCTTCATGTTGATAATGATGAAATCATCACAAAACAAGCATCTAATGTTGTCAGATGCTTTGGCATTTCTAGCTGCCTATCTTGTGGAACTGCAATATTGGTACCAATGGCATTTATAATACCACTTATTTGAGGTGGATTAAAATTATGTGCATACGATGTTTAGAGCAAATGTATCACGTTGTCAGACACGGACATCAAGATTTTGAACAATGGTGACAATAAAAAAATCGTCATGCTGCAATGCATGATGGGTAGCTCATAGTTCAAAACTCATAAATGATTCCCAAGAATTTTTGTTTTGATTGTCACCATTGTTGTGATTCATATCAAAAATCTTGATGTCTGTGTGTGATTTCCATTACACGAGAGTAGATGTTAAAACTTCATGCTGATTTGTACTCGGCTTTCGCCAAGATAAGCAAAACTAAGACGTAGCTTTACAGTACTATGCTTCCCATCCATTTACGCTTCTTTCCATGTGGTGGTGTGACTCCCCTTCTGTCTGGCATTAACGGCTGCAGTGTACTTGGCGCGTCAGCACACACGACGGCTACAACTACAGGACCAGCACGACAACCGTCTGAATTGAGCCGAGTAGGGGACATCTCTAGGGTCTTCAAGTGGGCACCTTCCGTCCTCAGTGTTTCATCGATTAGCCCACGACATCCCAAGAGGGCTCGACAGTGACTCTGGCGTCCCAGAGTCATCCCCCTCCGTCCCCCACTCAACTCAGCCCAGCTTACTGACCTCTACATCACTCCTGCTGCCAAGACCTAACCACAATCTCACGATCCGCAACCCAACCATACGCGCCAACCCGTTTGACTAAGGCTGTCGAGCCCCACTGGTGCATTATAAAGCAGTTTCAGTGGCAACGGTTCATGGGTTTCACCTACCGCAAAACACAATATCTGCCCAACCACCTGTCATTCACGCAATATCCACAGGAACTTATACAAATAACCAACAGACTCTTCAAGTTTTCAAGAATTCTACGACACCATAGCGTGGCGGCTTGTACCCAGCCAGCTAGAATCTTTCCGTCTCAACCACAGCCAGTTGCTGCTCCTTTCTGCTGCTTCAGATAAGTTCTTTACTGTGCGACGCAACTCTTGGCCGCCGAATCCGACGTCTCTGAGGAACCGGGTTGTAGAGTGTGCCACAAAACCTCGACAACCCATTTCCACTGGATAAACCTGGACTCTCCATCCTCGCTGTTCTGCTTCAGTGTTCTGCTTCTGCGCAGTTTCTTCCTCTCATATGCCTCATCTACCGCATCCTCCCATGGCACTGTTAACTCTATCAGTTGAACAATGCGTGCTGATCCAGACCACAAGACAATAGCTGGTCATAGAAACAAATATCAACATCTAAACCTCTGCTAATTCTCACTAAGATCATCTGACAGCAATAGTCAAAGTAATTATGTCTAAATGAGACCATAAATGATGTAAAAAAAAATATGTCCACAATGGCCACATTTGAACTAGTTATTAACCTTGTACGAAGAGAGTCCATGAACGTCTATATCGGATGTGCAGAACACGTCAAAAAAAGACTTCATAAAATCTTTCATTCTGGCTCCTGAGTGGACGTCTTTTCAACGTCCGACTTTTGTGACAAAGACGTTGAAAAGACGTCTTTTGAACATCATTTTGCTTAGTGGGATTCACTTGAGTATCTGTACATGAACATGGTAAAATAAAAAACCAAACACCATGGAAATGACAGGTATGTACTATGTTTCAAGAATGTAACAAAGGTGTGTGACTGTTCAAGTCTCTGTCTTTATATCAGTTTGTTCAATAATGTGCTTTTGTCCTGTGTTGAGTATCTTTGGATTATGCTGTGAGGTAAATAAATCCAAACCATCAAAAACCCATTCTTTTTAAAATCTTTCTTCATTCTTTGTGCAAGGTTCCTCATATTGATAGGGCCTGGTAGCACCTGATAGGGCCATTATGGGAGGGTCTTTGTCTTTCTCAGGTGTGAAACACATCAATATTCATGATGATTCATGCCTCCTCGCATAGAGCTTTCTTACACAAAAGATGTCTTACAAATTTGAATTCAATATATTGTTTTATTTTAATTCAATATATTGTTTTATTTGAATAACTATGCAGGATGATTTTATAGTTTTGATGACACCTAGTTTTGAAGCAATTGTTCTAGGCTATGAGATACAATTTTAAAAAGACTTATGAAGAAATAATCAGTAAGTGTTTCATGATCTAATTTCAGTAACAATTTGTTTTTATTTTTTCACAAACCACGCATAAACATAATTTTCTCAAAATTACAAACTTTAACATACATGCTGCTTACATATTTTTTTGTAGCAGAGTTTGTGCTGAATACAGTGTAATCAGACTTTAGCCATGGAGATATTACAAGTAACAGCAATAACTTAACTAAAACTTAGTTTCTGAAATAAGGATAAGTTTCTGAATCATCATGAATCATCATCATTAAATCATCCTGCCTAATAATTCACATAAAACAATACATTGATTTAAATTTTGTAAGACACTTTTTTTTTGGAAAGGCAAGATGTGTGGGGGGCGTAAATGGTCCAAAGCGATAATGAATAATGTGTGGTTCACACCTGAGAAGACAATGACTCGCATAATGAGCTGCATAATGAGCCTTTCATTCAGGTGTGTCACACAAGAAAGAATGCGTGGACAAAATATATATATATAATCCAAATATAAATGAAAGCCAAAAGCACATTTTTAGTATATAGTCATACCTGGAAACAAATCCTGTTCAAATAGGTTATATGGGTCATTCTACAGAATTTGTTCAAAGTTAGATTTGGAAACATCTTGAAAAGAAGATGGTCTTTTTCCATAAATTTCTTATAAAGTATTATTTTTAAAGTTGGCCAATACATTTTATCATACATATTTTAAAGTTAAGGATTCATTAGTTTGATATAGTTTACATTGGACCAAACACTATAATAACATCTTAGTTGAGTTTAATTTTGACAAAACATACTATATATACTAACATATGAGCAGAAACTGGCTAAGAAAAGCATATTTGATGTCTATTTTAGAGTAAAACTATATAATCTATCCAAACTAATCAATCTAACTAAAAATGTATCTATCACTCACACACAGACACCCGATTCATATTTAAAGGCGTGGTTCAGGATTTTGGACATCGGACCTCATTTCCAAGTTAGCCTGGGTGTTATTTATCAGTGGAGACAGTTTTAAAAAATGTTCATCCAGTCCTTCCAGTTTCATAGTTTGCCGGTGCTAGGCTAGTGCAGGTCAACGGTATATGCTAGCCTGCCATTAAAGTGTAAATTGCAGGTTAATTTTTTTACGAGATAATGCAATGTGCTTAAAGGTAAGAACCACCCAACATTGTTTTGTATGTTTTTTATACCAAAATGCTGAATATAATAGGAAAATTTGGTATTTTTACCGTGGTTTTTAGCACTTCCCCTCCCTTCCGCTAAGCTGGGCGTGACGTCATATCAGGGACTCCAAGCGGCAAGCAACCTAGAGTCACCGTCTAACGGCAAGCTTTCTTTTTAGATTCAGCAGTGATGAATGAAATAACTCAATTGTAAACACAACACACACGTGTGTGCTGGCTTCATGAGGACCGTGATCCTGCCTGAAATGAGAGTAAGTTATTCGCAAAACAAACGGGCATGCGTCAAAACCAGGATGCTGCGTGAGGCACGTCAGATTTGCCGGTCGCGGGTCGAGCTGCTCCACTAAACTCCCATGTTCGCGTTCACCTCACGGCAGCACACCTCCACTGCTGATTCCATTGGGTGGCATCACACCTGTCTCTGTTTCTTTCTGACAATGAGCATCGCAAATTAGTAGCGTTTTAGCAGAGGCAATATATCGCGTTCTGTCAGCAGATGCCAGCAAAAGCGCCATTGTGTCTGTGCATCTCTACAGCTCTGATTAGGACTAACGTTACTAACACCATGTAAGTAAATAATGTCTTCAGTCGTTGTCCCTTCTTGCTATTCTACATGACGGCAAGATTTTGAATAGACTTTGGCTTGTTCCCTAATGTTATCCGGGTTAGCTCCAGGCTAGCTCTAGCTACTCACCAGGACACCTGACCAACCCTCCGCTCATTTTCGTCACACCAAGCATTTATTACTCTTTGAGGACCATGATTTCTGGCAATTTCCTCCCCTCTCTCACGCCTGACTAGTTCAAAATTATAAGGCTGTGGTCCATCAAAAATTTGATGGTTTTCCACCTCCCCGTTCTCCATAGATAAGCCACAAACAGTGGTAATCTAGCAGAGTATAGGTTGCGGCTCCCTGTTATGACGTCATCACAGTTACTGTAAAAAACACGCTACCTTTGAAGAAACCCCAATAAATGTTATTTTAACGCGTTTTAAGACAGAAATGTTTAAATATATACATATTGAGCACTTTATTTACACATTAATTGATTGTGGTGGTTAACCTGCAATTTACACTTTAAAAGTTACTTGCCTGCCATGTTCTCTTCACGGATGAATCCCGGTTTTCACTGTACAGGGCATATGGCAGACAGTGTGTATGGCGTTGTCAGGGTGAGTGGTTTGCTGATGTCAACGTTGTGGATCGAGTGGCCCATGGTGGCGGTGGGGTTATGGTATGGGCAGGCGTATGTTATGGACAATGAACACAGGTGGATTTTAGTGATGGCATTTTGAATGCACAGAGATACCGTGACAAAATCCTGAGGCCCATTGTTGTGCCATTTATCCACGACCATCACCTCATGTTATAGCATGATAATGCACTGCCCTGTGTTGCAAGGCCCCACAATTCCTGGAAGTTGAAAACATCCCACTTCTTGCAATGGCCAGCATACTCACCGGACATGTCACCCATTGAGCATGTTTTGGATGCTCTGGATCGGCGTATACGACAGTGTGTTCCAGGTCCTGCCAATATCCAGCAAATTCGCACAGCCATTGAAGAGGAGTGGATCAACATTCCACAGGCCAAAATCAACAACCTGATCAACTATATGCCAAGGAGATGTGTTGCACTGCGTGAGGCAAATGGCGGTCACACCATATACTGACTGATTTCCGGAACCCCCCCCCCCCCTAGCCCCCACCTGCCACCTGCCACCCGCATACAGTAAAACTGCACATTTTAAAGTGGCCTTTTATTGTGGCCAGCCTAAGACACACCTGTGTAATAATCATGCTGTCTAATCAGCATCTTGATATGCCACACCTGTGAGGCGTATGGATTATTTCAGCAAAGGAGAAGTGCTCACTAACACAGATTTAGACAGATTTGTGAACAATATTTGAGAGAAATAGGCCTTTTGTGTACATAGAAAAAGTCTTAGATCTTTGAGTTCAGCTCATAAAAAATGGGGGCAAAAACAAAAGTGTTGCATTTATAATTTTGTTCATTGTATATTATTTGAAACAGTTGTCAGCCACACATGAATAACATTGATGATATTTTCTTGATTTTTTTTGTCTTGTGATTTAGTATAATTTGTGTCTGTTTTTTTTTTTTTGTTTTTTTTGTGAATTGTGTAGGGTTCAGTTTCTTTAAATGGTTTATTTGTATTGTATTCTTTTTTTTTTACCGAGAAGAGAGCCGTCAGATGCTGCCTAGTACAACTGGTGCCATTTTTAAAGTGATTTATTTTTTCTTTAACATTTTTGTACCAATAAAATTTTTTCAATTTCCTGTGATACCTATGTTTCCTGCCTACCATTATATATAAGAGTCGAACTTGTGTTACCTAATAACACCTTTTTAGGTGTTATTAATATTTCCCTGAGTGAAATTCGCAAGGTGCTGTAGTCAAATTTCCTATAAGTAAAATAACTTCAGCTTGTGTTTTAAACCTGTACCGCTCCTTCACATATGGATATGACACTGCAGTGATATCAAGCAGTTAGGCCTATTGCTTAAGAAGTAATAAATAGTACCTTGTCTCTGAAGCAGATGTGTTTTCTCTCGTTCACCACACACACTCGTGCAGATTTCAGCATGCGCTGATGGTCAAAACTGTTTGGGATGCCGAGATGAAAACAGTCCCTGGAAAATAAGAGGATTAAAAGGTATTCTCAGCACCCATGAGGTGGTCTGCTCCCATTTGAACATTCAGCTTTAATTAGACTATTGTGGAAATCTTTTGGAGAATTACCGGACTAGCGTCCTCGGGAGTCATTCTCCTGAGTAGGACTTTGTCCAAACTTTGCATACCTGGTATTGAGAAACCCCTAATGTCGGCGCTTGTCTTCTTGTGA
This sequence comes from Chrosomus eos, assembly GCA_036326025.1. NCBI lineage: Eukaryota > Metazoa > Chordata > Actinopteri > Cypriniformes > Leuciscidae > Chrosomus > Chrosomus eos. The sequence continues at coordinate 1,212,487 of JAZAVI010000022.1, forward strand.
CAAACATGCAGAGAAGCAAGAACAAGATCTGTTGTATGTCATCCATTGTTGTTCACTATGTTGCTTTCTTCGCGTGAAAATGACATCAACCGCTTCTTTCCGGTAAACACCACGCCTATCAAGTAGGGTACTGTTGGTGGTGGAAAAACGCTAGCCGGATCATGTTTTACCGACCTGTACCGACCGAACCGTACTATACTATACCGTACCACTCTGTGGAAACGAGCCATAATTGATTAGGTGCCTCAGTTTAGGTGTGTTGTGTTAATAAGCTAGTTAGTCTCTGCTTCTGTTTCTCTTTATTTAAGCCCTCTGTTTCAGTTAGTCCCTGGTCTTGCGTTGTTAAAGTCTACATGTAACATGTTTGTGTTTCTCTTTGGTATGTTTGTTTTGTTTAATATTCAATTAAAATGACTATTTTGTTAATCTTCATTATCCGCTTCACTACAGCCACCAACCGAGACAGGAGTATTTACCTTTTTTTTCTTTATGATCTTTATCAAGAAGTCACTGAAGTTAACATATTTGCATATGCAAAATCCCCAGCGTTAAATCAACACTGCCCAGAGTATGGTCCCACTCTACAGAGAGTTAAAGGCTGCGTTTACACTTGGCATTGATATGCGATCACCGTGATCCGATCAAGCAGATCGGATCATAAGCCAGTCAGGACACTGTGCGTTTACAACATTAAGTGGCTTCTGTATCTGGAAAACAGATCGGATCTCGCATTCCCGAAAAAAAAAAAAGGATGGCTCCGGTGCAAAGTCGACCTGAAGTGGTGGGTTTTCTTTTAAAAACAGTTTTCAGTCAGGGTTCATTTTACAAATCTAGTAAAATGAGGAGGATGAAGAGGCTGCAAGTATTAACACTGTGGATAGATTCCGTAATGGAAACGGTACAGAGACACGTATCCGAGAACGTTGCCAGCTGTTCATGTTCAAACATGTTCGGTTTTATTTTTTTTAAACCGAACATGTGTGGACGGGATTTTTGTTTTTTAAACGCAGGAGGAAAAACTCTGGTTATAAAAATACCCGTGTCCGTGTGGACAAGGCCTTAGATGAAATCAACCGAAGATTAAAGAAGACATTAATCCTCCTCTACTTAGATCTAGATTTAAACAAATCCACAAACAAAACATCAACATATAAACCTCTGTTAATTCTCTATAAGAACTTCTGTAGACGTCTGACAGAAATAAAGTCAGTCTGGTTAGTAATAATGGGGCTTTTACATTGGGCTCATTTGCTGCGACCGAGCCAGAGCGTGTGTGTTCCCGGCGCCCCCCGCAGCATTGGTCTGGTTTCACACTAAACTTGATTCTATCAACCCTGGTGCGTTTGCGTGCTGTAACACTTTTCAGATGATCACATCAGCCATTTTTTTGATTAAATTAATGATTTCATTCTACAAACAAAGCCCCATTCTTCCATTCAGAGACTTTGACACAGAGAACTTGTCGTGGGACTTTTAAACGAGTTACTGATTTTCTAACTAAGGTAAAGAATGTTCTGTCGCATTGACATGTGACAACGGCCGCCTATCGAGGAAAAGCAGAGGTGGGAAATCCAGGGCCCAATGAGTAGAAGTCCTGCCTTATGTTTATTCCACCCATAAACTCAGTCAGCTGATTTCACTAATTAGTTCTCTCTCCTGTCTGAATTAGCAAATCCAGGTGATTGGAAAAAAAACTGAGGAGGACTTTTACTTTCTGAACCTGGACTTTACACCTCTTGCCACATGACAGCCAAGAGCAAAGAAATAAACCCGAACTGGACCTTATCGTAGCCAAAAGAGTAATTTCAGCCACAGCCTCAGATGAAATCTAAGAGAAAAGAAGACATTAAATCTGTGAAGATCTTTGCAGAGGAGGAATAAACAACTCCACAAACAGCATTAAGAGCTTCACTTATTACTAACCAGACTGACTTTATTTCTGTCAGACATCTACAGAAGTTTTATTGAGAATTAACAGAGGTTTAACTCTAATGCGTTTGAAGTCACCATATCAGTGATTAGTATTTCCATTAGCTGGGCTCTTAACTCTTATTATATCTTTTGTATTTTTTTGTCTGCTGAGACATTGTGTTTGTCAAACACATTTGCAGCAGCAATGAAAGCTAAAGTGAAACGAGGTCAGGTGATGATGGTTTCCTGTTGATGGCTTTATAATGGTCATGAAACAACCTGATTCACTGAGGTATTTTAGTCTACCAGTTATGGTGTCACATTAATAATTTTTCACAAAACAAACCTTGTGTTACTGCAGCATGAGATCCATCAATATTATAACAATAAGTTAGAAGACATTAACAAACATGAGCACGAATAAACTGGTTTACAGTGACACACACAGACATCAACAATCCGCGTTTGAATCTCAATAATGGTGACAATCAAAAGTACTTTGCTGCAATGCATGCTGGGTACCAACATAGTACAAAACTCCCAGCATGCATTGCAACATGAATAAAAAAGCTGAATTGTCCTATTTAGTTTGATTCTAAATATTTGCTTTTATTTTTTGCTGTTGTTTTTGATTGCTATCTCATGCTGCAGTAACACGTGGTTTGTGATGTGAATATATTTGTGGCACAACATAATTGTTAAATTAAAGTACCTCAGTGAATCAGTCGGTTTCATGATAATTATAAAACCATCAACAGGTAACTATGATCACCTGATCTCACTTCACTTTAGCTTTCTTTGCTGCTGCAAATGTGTTTGACTGTGTTTGACAGAACACACTGTCACAACGGACAAAAAAGACATAACAAGAGTTAAGAGCCCAACTAATGGAAACACTAATCACTGATATGGTGACTTCAAATGAAACGCATTAGAGTTAAACCTCTGTTAATTCTCAATAAAACTTTTGTAGACGTCTGACAGAAATAAAGTCAGTCTGGTTAGTAATGCTGTTTGTGGAGTTGTTTATCCTCCTCTGCTGAGATCTTCACAGATTTAATGTCTTCTTTTCTCTTGGATTTCATCTGAGGTTGTGGCTGAAATTACTTCATATTACACAGATTTTTTGGCTACGATAAGGTCCAGTTCGGGTTTATTTCTTTGCTCTTGGCTGTCATGTGGCATTGCTATGCAGAGGTGTAAAGTCCAGGTTCAGAAAGTAAAAGTCCTCCTCAGTATTTTGTTCCAATCACCTGGATTTGCTCATTCAGACAGGAGAGAGAACTAATTAGTGAAATCAGCTGACTGAGTTTATGGGTGGAATAAACATATGGCAGGACTTCTACTCATTGGGCCCTGGATTTCCCACCTCTGAGGAAAAGACACCTCACAAACAAAGACATTGTATTCCGGTGTTAAACTCATCAACTCAAAGAATACGCACATACATATAGGATTCCCCGGAGGAGGGGGGGAAAGGGTGAGCCAGGGTTCACCACTCAGCCGAACGCTGAATGAACTCCCGCTCCACCACACGCACACACATAGAAATCCTCATTCACAACCACGGGCATCAAAATACCGCTGTAAATGTATGAAATGTTTTTCTTGTGATACTTCACGATTCCCATGTGACCAATTGCTATGACTATAAGCTTTATGATATGTAATCAAACGTGACATGCGTGTAAACGCAAAGAGCCATGTATATGTTACTTACAAGATCAAAGGAGTACTGTGCGTGGTATCGTTGTGATCAGAAAAATCCAATGGTATAGAATCTTTAACCCAAAGTGCAACACGATGCATTCTTTTATTAATAACTAGTCGATAACTGTTTTATGATTTAGTTCTGTCTCTTCTGTACCTTGCCCTGAAGCGAAGTTTGCCGCCACGCCTCCTCCCAACCGATTGGATCAGGCACGTAAGAAAGGCGTGCCTCTAGCTCCTTCAAAACCCGGAGCGCCACTTTGCTCAGGGCAGTCCTACGCCAGAGAGATTCAACCTTCTTCGTTTACTTTCTATATTTCGTTTTAATCTAAGTTTTCTTTCCATTAATCTACCTCAGTTGATAGTTTTCCATCATTCAGTGTATCCACGAACAAAATGAATTTAAGAATGAATCATCTTTCGTACGAGCTGAGCCTGAGAGATCACACCATCTACCTGTGTGTCCGCACGAAACGCCGGACATTCAGTTTACGCTTCTTTTCAAACAGCCGCACAAACGGGGCCATATCAAAAGCAAGTATAAATCTAAAAAGAAATGCTGTTTTAAGGTTGTCTAGAACTTCTAATTCAAAGCCTTTGGGTCCATGATTGAAATAACTGTTTGAACTGTCCTGAGAAGATTCATCTCTCTCTCTCTCTCTCTCTCTCTCTCTCTCTCTCTCTCTCTCTCTCTCTCTCTCTCTCTCTCTCTCTAGTGCATGCCGGGAGTGAGTGGGCGGAGCGTGGTGAGTGTGGAGTGAGTGGTAGCCGACTGTGGCTGGTAAGAGTGCTTTTTTCAAACTTTTTTTTCTCTCTTGTAAGTGTTTTGTGTGTGTTTTGTTATTGTATCGTTTTTGTGAGGATAGTCTGCTTCCAGCATTTTGCTGGGAAGCATGGCGACTCCAAACACAATGGTTTTTGAAAATTTAACTCGGCGTCATGGAGTGAAGATCGATTCAAACGCTAACGTGGAGGATGTTTGTTTGGTCGTAGGAGACGTTGTGGATCATGAAAACATTGTGTCCGCTTCGCGAATGAATAATGCATTTGTGCTTTTTTTAGCACTATTGAGAAGGCCAGAGGTGGAAAGAGTACACAATTTTTTTACTCAAGTAAAAGTACTATTACTTCAATAAAATTTTACTTAATTACAAGTAAAGGTACCGGTCTAAAAATCTACTCAAGTAAAAGTAAAAAGTAGCTCATTTAAAATGTACTCAGAGTAAAAGTTACTGAGTAACTTTAACAGCGGGGGTGGGGTGGGGGAATCTCCTTTGAAGGGCTGTGTTTGAGTTTCACATAACCTTGAGTTTCACATAACCGTCTCAGAAAATATCACGGTTTATATTGTATTGTTAAATTATGGTTATTATTACCATCAGTTAAAATAACAGTTAAATAAATGAAACATTTGTTCAATAAAACATATCTAATCAACTAATTTCAATAATTGATTAGGAATTAGATGAAAAACTTATTTATATCATTAATAACTTATTCATGTTTAAAAACAATTGACTTCTATTAAATGTTTTTTATTCAGAATTTTTTTCTTTTTATGATTTAATACAAATATAGCTATTATCAAAAACAGTGGTAATCAAATAAAAGTTTAGCAAACGTGTTTTATCATTTTAGTTTTTGGCAAAGTGCTGCAAAACAGATTTACTCAATTAAACCATGCACAAACAATATATATTCCTTATTATTGTTGTTGTTAATACTGTTAATGTTAATTATTATGAGAAGTACATTCTATTGTAAGCCTAAAATAGTAATATAATTTCTGCTAGTAAAACCGAACTTTTATTTTGACGGGTTAAGTCCTGCTTCAGAGTGTATTTGACAATGGTTTTTCTCAAATAAAATTATGAAAATGCTCATTAGGCGTTCTCTCAGAGTAGCTCTGGAAATGTTCATGTATTCATGTACTCGTATTATTTGTGAGATGCTGAAAACAGCATGAGCGCGTCGCGTACTTGAGTATGTAGTAAGTAGACGAATCAGCACAGCTCATTCACACAGAGACACGCAGATATTTACATAGCAGTCTTTTGCGCTTTAATATTCACAGATCATGTCGCGATTTTATTTATTGTACAGCTTTACTTTCGATTTATTCATCCATACATCTACCAGTTTGCGTGTTTCATGACATCTGCAGCAGCATTATACTGTAAATTCCATTTTTTTCTATATCCAAAGTATTCCCTGGCCAGGGCTTCACATACCGGTATGTGTGCGAGTGAGATTTCGACAGCATTTCGCGTTCAGCTGGGTCTGCATCACTGTCTGTCTTGTCCGTCACCTTCTCCATATTGTTTTGTGATTTTAGCGCGTCTGTTCTCCCGCCCTTCAATCAATCAATGCTGTAGTTTCCGGAGCGCAATGTTTTCACCCAAAGCATTTTTGTTTAGTATTATTTTTTTTACTCAGTAACGGATGTGTTTTAAAATGTAGCGAATTACAATACTTCAGACAAAACATACTTAAGTAAAAGTAAAATTACAGATTTTAAAAACTACTTAAAAAAGTAGAAGTACACAAAAAAACTACTCAATTACAGTAACGCGAGTAAATGTAATTCGTTACTTTCCACCTCTGGAGAAGGCGAATGAAATAGTGCAAAATGGTGTCGTAATCAAAGGTTCACTCACGCCGGTGTTTCCTCTGAGTACTCCCGCCAAGAAAATAGTGATTTCAAATATCCCTCCTTTTGTGAAAGATGAGTTAATCTTGCAGGAATTGTCACGTTATGGAAAGATAGTTTCCCCCATCAAAAAAATTCCGCTCGGATGTAAATCGCCTTTAGCGAAACATCTCGTGTCTTTTAGGAGACAGGTGTTTATGATTCTGAAGAACGGCGAGCATGAACTTGACCTGGTTTTTAAATTTAAGGTAGAAGGCTTTGATTATGCTGTCTTTGCATCATCTGATACGACGATCAAATGTTTTGGTTGTGGGAAAATCGGACATCTCAGTCGTAACTGTCCTGATAAAGTGAATAAAAATACGGAGCAGATTGAGGCAGTTAAAGCAGGGAGCGCTGCTGTCGATGAAATCAGCGCGTCCGAGACTAGTGCAGAGGCCATTCCCGCGAGTACACCGATAGTCGAGCCGATCCAGGGAGTAAACAGCGCGGAGACGCGGGCGTCTGCTTCTCCTGTTGATGATGTTGTGGCGGAGTCTGTGGCGGCAGAGAATGCGGTGGGGTTGAGTGCGTTTGTAGAACAAAACAGAGACATGGTAAATGAGGATCTGAGATTGAATGACTGTGAATTGGACATGGAAGTTGAATCTACTTTCAAAACTCCAATTAAAAGAAGAAAGAGTCGAAATGATCAAATCAGTAAGCCTAAACAAGTTAAAAAAGTGACACTGCTGAAGATGAAATCATAGCTTCGGATGACGATGATTCTGATTCTAGCATTTCTGTGTGTTCAGAATTTTCTGCTTGTTCCCAAAATGAAGCAGTAAATGTTTTGTACAAAGCTGAAGACATTAGTGTTTTTCTTCACGAAAAGAAAGGGCTAAAAGGTGTGCAGATTGAGGATTATTTTCCTAATCGTGCACAATTTGTGAAAGACGCCCGATATTTGATGAAGGAAGGGTCTTTCTCCAATCTCGAAGTGTACAGTTTACGGAAGTTTGTAAACAAGTTAAAAAAACAAATTCCTAGAGATGAGAAGAATGCCATGGTTTAAATCCCTAAGCTTGGTTTTTTTGACCATATACACACTCTCTGTTTTTTCCCATCTTAGTTTCTTGTTGAACCTAAATAAAACTATGAGTCAGCTAAAAATTGGAACTCTCATTTAAATGGAGCTAGAGAAGTTTGTAAAAGGATGATGATGTATGATTTTATAAATCAGAAGTCTGTTAATGTCATGAAACGCATAGCGATCAAAGAAATGAGGTGGACTGGAAAAGAGAGTGGGGAGGACAACTTTTTCTTAGTCATAAATCCTCTATTAGTGGAGGTGTTGCAATTTTATTTAGCAAAAATATGACTCCAGTGTCTTATGAATGTGTCGAAATTGAAAAAGGTCGTTTTTTAAAAGTTGTCGTTAAATTTGAAAAAATTGTTATGGTTTTTTAAAATATTTATATGCTCCGAATAGCGGAGTGGAAAGAGTTTTGTTTTTAAATTTAGTCAACACTACTCTGAAAGGCCTAAATACAGATGATTTTTTAGTTTTAGGTGGAGATTTCAGTTGTACCGAGAATGATAAAATAGACCGCAATCATTTAGAACCACATGTTGCATCTCAAAGAGCTATCAAACAACTCGTTCAAACTTTTGATCTCTGTGATATTTGGAGAAATATGCATAAAAAATTAAGACAATATACATGGGTTCATTGTAAAGATAATGCATTGTCTTTGGCACGTCTTGACCGGTTTTACAGTTTTAAGCACCACACAGCAAAAACTCCAATGTTAAATTCAGGCTACGTTTACACATAGCCGGGTATTTAGAGAAACGAAAATTTTCCTCCCCTCCGTTTTCAATAATAACATCATGCACACACCCGCATAAATACGCCGCGAGCGCCATCATAACTATGCCAAACCGATGGGCGGCAGTGTAGGGAGAATGATAAAGCCAATCAGAATCCTCAGAATCGACACGAGAGAACCTAAAACCCCATTTCTCCCAGTTGACACGGCAACACATAACCGGCGTTTTCAGAAATCTCCACTTTGGCCGAAGTTTTTAGAAATAATCGCTTTTTTGTGATAAAAACGGGGTTTTCGTGTAAACGAGAGGCCAAAACGGAGGGAAATATCTGCGTTTTCCCTTCGTGTAAACGGGGCCTAACTCTCCTGGGAGTTTATATGGCTCCAGATTCAAGAGTGTAAAGTGTTAAAATATGAGTGTTAAATTACCCCTCAAGAGTGTTAAAGTTAATGACATAATTAAGTGAATAACTGAGTGATGATTATGCATTATTGAAGACACCTGATGTTAACAAGCAGAATCACCGAAGGAGAAAATCACAAATTGTACGTCACCATTATGGAGATCGGTGTTTGCTTTAGTTGGGCTCTTGACCCTATTATTTTTAACTTTAGGCTTTGTTTGTCTTTTGTATCTGAGTTAAAACAGCCAGATGAACAAAGACAAAAGTGATTGGATGGTGTTGGTTATGCTTTGACATAATCATGAAATAATCATGACATAATCATGTACACTAGACTTATTGAGATAGTTTAACTTGTTAATTACGACTGCTCTGTGATTCCACAGAATAGGACTTTCAGTGTTTTTACAGTTTTTTACAGTCGCTAGGACACATTTCTCAATACTTAGGTCACTTTTTCCAAACTCTTCACACAGTGAGCACACAGAAGTATATGTGGGCTAAACTGTGGATCATTTATCATTGCTTTGGCACAAAATGCATTCAATGACTACATCTTTCAAATTACATTAATTCTTTTCTCACTTCGACACAACAACCGCCAAAACTCTGTGTACTTACAGGCCAATTTGCACACGCTTACACACTGTTGTCAAAACTGTTAAACTTAAGTTCAAAACAATAACATAATACAAAACTGAATAATTATAAGACAGCATTATGCCACATTTCTACAGTAATATTGTAATGAAATATATTTAGAATCTAAAAATTAAATGGCATAAAAACAATTGGACCAACCACAGATGATTCCTATTGTATCTGTATCGGTGGATGGTGTGTATACAATTTTTTGTGCTTTGGAATTACCCCAAAAACATAAAATATAATAACTGCATGATGTTTGATTCATTCTAGTATTGCAGTGAATTCTAAACAGTAGAGAGGTAGAAGAAAGAAAGCATTTACATAGGAAAACATTGTATAAAGTTACCTGTTGTTAGTGTTTTTTATGTTATTGTTTTGTGGGTGACAAAGTGTGTTTGTGTCTGTCAAGCTTTGCTAGTGTTCTGGAAGAATGTGTTGATTTGAGATATGTATGAAGTGATTTGGTAGTTTTAGTGCATTTTGAATGTGAAATGAACTGCTGTGCCGAGCTGAAAGTTGGTTAGGAGAACTGTGTGAAGAGTTTTGAAAAAGTGACTTAAGTATTGAAAAATGGGTCCTAGCGACTGTAAAAAACTGTAATACAATCCAAAATATCTAAAAAAAAACTTTAAAAAGAAATTATTTAGAAATACAGACATCAATAATCAGACTGAATTTCCTAATTGAATAATCTGTTCGTCACCATTGTTGAGATGCATAGATTGAATCTTGATGTCTATGTGTGCCGTAAAGAAGACTTTTTTTTATTTATTTTTGAAAACATTTAATTAACTTTTAAGAGAACCTTTGTAAGACATGGAAAATTCAGGATATTTGCAGAGAATCAGTGATGCTGTAATCAATAATATAAATCTAAGTCAGAAATAAGGATGTTAATGAGTTCAGTGATCAAGATCATATGATGATTACATCATAACATAAATCAAGAACATCAGATCACTTTTTCTCTTTGTTCATCTGCCTGTTATAACTCAGTAACAACAGACAAACATAATGTAAAGTTATCAATATAAGGGTCAAGAGCCCAACTAAATTAAACACCGATCTCCATAACGGTGGCTTACAATTTGTGATTTTCTCCTTTGGTGATTCTGCTTGTTAACATCAGGTGTCTTCAATAATGCTCAATCGTCACTCAATTGATCACTTAATTATCTTATTAACTTTAACACTCTTGAGTGTTAATTTAACACTCATATTTTACAGTTTTTCTCAATTGCTAAAACACTAAACCCCATTGTCTGAACCAAATGCTCAGTTGCCTGAACCCACTGATTGAATCAATCACTCTTTTGGCAAAACCATAAGCACTTTTCACCTGTTTAGACACAACTTGCCAACACATTTTCATTGTGATGCACCCGTGCTGCATAATGGTGAGCAGAGGTGACAAAAGTCAAACACAATTAAAGCACATGTGTCACCACTTGAACACAACAACTCAAAATTGATCACACTTGTGGCAAATGATGTGAGGGAACATGTACAGTTGTACAGAGAGCACTGGTTTGTGAGGCCCTACAATGGATAGAAATATGAGAGGAAGAGTTCGTGTGAGAGGAGGTCGAGGTGGTCAGCGAAGACAAAGAACAGTAATATCTGATGAATCTACTGTGATTGACCATGTTCTTGTCCATGGTATGAGCATGAGGGAGGCTGGACAAAGGGTACAACCAAACATCAGTAGATTCACTGTGTCCACCATAATCCAAAGATTTAGAGAAGAGAACAGGTTATTACCTTTTTTTGATGTAGTACATTATAGTACATTTATGTAAATGTTGACAGCAATTACTGTATGACATACTATATAGGCTTACTGTACCACAGTATACTGTAAGTATGTTTCAGTACATCACTGTACCAATGTACTGTAGTATTGTAATGGAGGGTCTAACTGTTTGTAGGCCTAGTATTCCATGTATATTTTTACTTTATTTTTACATGGGCTTACTGTACACAAGTGGCAAACACATATGATTTCGGTTTGTTTTTACAACTGCTACGTGTAAATGCACAAGATTTCTGTTTTGTCTTTTTGTACAGGTGCTAAATGCACAGGTTTTTTTTTGTTACATGCATTTAGCCTACAGTGAACAATAAACATTTATTTCTCCAGCTTCATGTCCTGAGCATTGTATTTTCTATTTTTCTACGTAGTGTTTAGTGACTGTTCAGTAGTGTTTTTAATTTTGATTGACTTGGGGCACGATTTGACAACATAGTTCAGTTTTGAGCACAGATTGAACTGTTTGGAGGTGAAAGTTTGGTTTTGCAAGAAGAGTCTGAGGTTTTGTGAATTTAGCTTGAAAATTGGGTTTTGTGTTCACAGTTTAGAGAAAAGGAGAGCAACTTTCAAGAAATGTGTCTTAGCAATCGAGAAAAACTGTAAATACATTTTAAACATTATAGGCCCACAAGTGTGGTTCAGGCAATGCATAGACCTGATTATATTATTCACTGCATGTATAACGTTAGCCTATTTATAACAAAACGAAATATAAAACACAACCCTGCATCTTTTCGTTTAAATCTTAAATTATTAAACATTCCAGACAATATCCATTTGTACAAATGCTGCAATAAACAACAGTACAGTGATAATCTTGTAATAAAATAAATAATGACAAAACTCAACCCTATCTCTTTTTGTTAAATTTCAGTTTTATTAATAATAGCCATTCTAAAAGTATAAGTAGAAGTATAAGTGACGTTACAAGAAGCTATACAATAAGAAATAAAGCAAACAATTCAGTCAAAATACAAATTCAGCGCTAGTCTAACGTTAACGTTAACGTTACAACGAAAAAGTTAAATAGCCTAAATATATAAAACTTCACTTAGCCCTTAGCCAAAACGATTGGCCAGGGAACGAATTATCGATTCACGAGACCAAAGATCACCCGTTAGATATACACAAGACGAATTACCACTAGCTGCTACAGAGTCAGCGGCAAAACATCAGAACGACCAGCCGAGGAAAGGCTGTTCTAGGCGGGGAACATGAGCGCCGAGCGTCCGGTGATCGCCGGGAATGGATCAAATTATCATAAATCATTATAAATAACCACAGATTTGAGCTTTAAACAACTACATTCTCGCCTGAAAAACTCTTAAAACTACATTTCGTGAAAGAATAACCGTAGTATTTTATTCCAACTTGTAGGCTATATTAAAAAATGGCGCTTCTTATGTTGTCATTCCCCTTGCAGCACGTGCAAGTGACGATACTCTGTCAACCAATCAGCGTTCTGCAGTGAGTCTAGCTCCACCCTTTAGTACCGTGCCACTGTGCTAGTACCCCAACGGAAGGGTACCCAAAATGTGGTACGGTACGGTTCGGCTTTTTGGTACCATTCACAACTTTTGACAGTGGAAACGCAAATAATTGCGTACCGTACCGAACTGTACCGTACCGTACCGCTCAGTGGAAACGGGGCATTAAAATGACCAAATTCCATGATGTTGAAGTTACATGAACATATTATGTTTGTTTAACGAAACATAGTTATGTGGAACCGGTGGAACCTGTTTACAAAAAAAAGTTAAGTAAAGCCAACATATCATTTTTTTGAGTGTTTGTTTGCTCTCAATATAAGTTTGCTCAATGACCATATGATTAGGGGGCACGTTGTGTCATCTGGGGGGGGGCACGGCCCCCTAATGCCCCCCCTTGGCGACGGGCCTGTATAGATATATATAGGCTAGGCCTATATATATATACTTTTTTTTTTTTTTTTTACAAAACTGCTTTTGAACGATTGGTATTATTATCTACAGATGTAAAGTCGTTCTGTTGGATACTATTTGTTCCTTAGGCTAGTGTAAAATGGAAATGCATGGTAATTTTATTTTATAAATATGAGCAAAAATATATATGGTGTAACAGAGTTTTAGAACTAAACAAATCTGCATTAATAGCCTAAAAAGAAAATTTTGTTACAGTAGTCAATGTTTGTTCGGGATTTGATTGCATGTCTTCTGATTGATGAACCGTCAGTTCTGCCACTCACCCATGTCGTAGCTCATGGAGAAAAGCCCAAACGTTTGTTTCTCCAGTGTGTGTTCGCTCAAATGAGTGAGAAAACGTTTTGTTGTTAGCCTATTGTGAGTGTATAGCCTACTTTACATGAATAAAAGTAGACCTTTTACAGTTTTAAAATATGATATCCTATCTGTATGACCAAAAATTACGAAGTAGGCTATAGCCTATTAAGTTATTTTAGTAGAAAAATAAATTCAAGTGAACGCGCCGCTGCGTTTGTCGAACTCTAATTCAATGGCAGAATAAAACCCCATTTTAGAATACGCACTAGGCGTGGTGTGTCAAAATACTTAATTATAAACTTCAATATTTCGTTCAAAACCACATCAAAACGCTTAGTGACATTTTAAAAAGCCATGAATGTATTAAGGCCACTGGAACCAGGATAACTGAAACGCGCTACATGTTATCTCTCAATACAGAAGCAGAAGCGCCGGTTCATATTTTATTGTTTGTTGTTTAAACGTGCGTGTTGTGTGTGTGTATATACATATATATATATATATATATATATATATATATAGGCCTATAGCATTGATTCGCTACTGTGGAGGGGGGAAATCACCCACCGGCAAATCGCACCTTGCTTAACCATGTTTTTAAAAAATTCTTTCTGCATATATGGAACCCCGTGAAGTTTTATTTTATTTTATTTTTTTAACAGAACTGTTTTTGAAGACGTAAATTCAGTCAATCTGTTGGATGAGATTTGTTCCTTAGTGTAAAATGGAAATGCAGGGTAATTATATAAAAACATGTTTATTTGGGTTTCAAACCCGTGTCTTTGTACTGCTTAAACCTTCTTCTCTACCACTCGACCACAAGATCGGTTGGTCACTAGTCAGTGTGCGCGCACACGAGAGAGAGCACTCATCAATCTTCTCATTCCTCAATAGTTTAGCGTCATTGATTGCACCTAATTTATTTTCACTGACTGCGAGATAGGCCTCTTTTAAATTTTGATTCATAAAATGTTCTGCTCTAAAATTTTGCTATATTCTATTTTGTATGCTACTTTTACATATGTTTTGCTTTCACTAAATGTCCCTTTGCGCCACCTGGCGGTCATTTCGCGAATGACTTTGAAATGCGACTGGGTTTTTTTTGCCGCGGCGTTACAGTTTTTCACGATTGCTAAGACACATTTCTTGAAAGCTGCTCTCCTTTTCTCTAAACTGTGAACACAAAACCCAATTTTCAAGCTACATTCACAAAACCTCAGACTCTTCTTGCAAAACCAAACTTTCACCTCAAAACAGTTCAATCTGTGCTCAAAACTGAACTATGTTGTCAAATCGTGCCCCGAGTCAATCAAAATTAAAAACACTGCTGAACAGTCACTAAACACTACGTAGAGAAATAGAAAATGCTCAATGCTCAGGACATGAAGCTGGAGAAATAAATGTTTATTGTTCACTGTAGGCTAAATGCATGTTGCAAAACACAAAAAAACTGTGCATTTAGCACTTGTACAAAAAGACAAAACAGAAATCTTGTGCATTTACACGTAGCACTTGTAAAAACAAACCGAAATCTTATGCGTTTGCAACTTGTGTACAGTAAGCCCATGTAAAAATAAAGTACAAAAATATACAATACTAGGCCAACAAACAGTTTGACCAACCCTCCATTACAATACTACAGTACATTGGTACAGTGATATACTGAAACATACTGTATATTTACTTACAGTATACTGTGGTATAGTATATAGTATGTCATACAGTAATTGCTGTCAACATTTACATACTTTACTATAATGTCAAAAAAAGGTAATTACCCGTTCTCTTCTCTAAATCATTGGATTATGGTGGACACAGTGAATCTACTGATGTTTGGTTGTACCCTTTGTCCAGCCTAGCTCCCTCATGCTCATACCATGGACAAGAACATGGTCAATCACTGTAGATTCATCAGATATTACTCTTCTTTGTCTTCGCTGACCACCTCGACCACCTCAACCTCCTCTCACACGAACTCTTCCTCTCAGATTTCTATCCATTGTAGGGCTTCACAAACCAGTGCTCTCTGAACTGGCTTACTGTATATGTTCCCTCACATCATTAGACACAAGTTTGATCAATTTTGAGTTGTTGTGTTCAAGTGGTGACACATGTGCTTTAATTGTGTTTGACTTTTGTCACCAGTGCTCACCATTATGCAGCACGGGTGAATCACAATGAAAATGTGTTGGCAAGTTGTGTCTAAACAGGTGAAAAGTGCTTATGGTTTTGCCAAAAGAGTGATTGATTTAATCAGTGGGTTCAGGCAACTGAGCATTTGGTTCAGACAATAGGGTTTAGTGTTTTAGCAATTGAGAAAAACTGTAATAGGCATTCTGGTTGGCAACCTACTGTATTTTTTTGTGGATACTCACAATAAAAACAAAGTGTTGTGCTTTTCGTCAAATAAAGAAAAATAAACATGATGTGCGTTTATCTTCTATCTGTCAGTGAGGTCCGTTCTGAAACGCGTCCAAAAAATTAACTGTAGCTCTGTCAATACTTGTCACAGAGATTCGAGAGATTTCTCTTTATGAAGCTGAAATTCTCTTCTTTTAAATGAAGTTATTTATTTAAAAAAATATTTCCAGTTTATGTAATCCGTTTGAAACCAAGGAGAGGTACAGTTTTTTTCATTCTCCCTTCATTATTTTTAATGAGCTGAGCCCGACACACCCCCAGAGCTTTTCACATGGTAAATAGGCGATCTATGCATCGCACACACGGCACGCCCCCCCGATCAATGCCATAACAACACGAAGATTCTTCATCAGAATACTGATAGTTCATCGCGTTTTAGGGATGGAAGCACGGTACTCCTTCAGAGGATTATGGACAGCGGGGAATAATTCACATTTTCCTCAGTGGAATTTGAAACTCGAACGACGAACGGTTGCATTTTGAAGAACGAATTGACCCCGCCGAGGATACAAGTTCGGAGTAAGTTGTTTATTGTTATAATTCCTTTTCTGATCATAGAGCTCAAATGCATTTTCAGACTATATTTTGTCTAGCTTTTGACATAGTAAATATTACCTCACAACATTCGTGTAGGCAATTGTTTTTTGAGTTCTTCTTTGGTCTAGTGGTCAGATCGTTTGCCAAGCGTGTCAGAGATTATGGGTTTGAATCCGCCCTCAGTATAGGTTTTTTTCTCTCATCAAAACCGAATATGTTCATCAGTTGTTACAGTCTATATCAAACACACACGTATATAGGACACACGTTTGTGTGCATTTTATTTTGTGATTTCACCGGAATGAATAGTGTCCGCAATGGCGATAGATTGAAGAGCGCGTCCTAAGAGCGAGTGAAGACTGCGCGCGCGTCGCCACAAGAGAGCTCTGTATCCATGACACTGATAGCAGCAGACACGAGTGCTCAACTTGAGTTCAAAAACAAAACATTTTAGCTCTAAATCTCTTATTTAAGAGTTGACTAAATGAATGCTCTACTAGTTAACTGGAGATGTTTTATTTGTATAAGTTACAGCCGTTCATTGAGTGTATCAGTAAATGTGTGCGGTCTATGGGCCATAAACAGATGCTCGCGGTGACGTGGTCTACCCATCAATAGATGTTTCTCTGTCCATCAACAGATACATTGTGCATCTATAATCATAATTGTCCATCAGTTAACTTTGGATAATGTGCTAACAGTTTTTTGCTTTTGTTTTGTTGTGTTTACATCGTCACCATCAGCCTTCAGAAATCATTCTGATATAATTTTTTTTTAAATTAATGTTGGAAACAGTTGTGCTGCTTAATTTTTTTTAACCTGTGATAGTTTTTTTAGGATTCTTTGAATGCACTTTTTTTAATATAAAAAAAACAAGTTTGGTCTTTTATGTTTTTTTTAAAGGATGTGTTAAGTGATATGCATGACTTTAAGTCTTTATGTTCTTAGGAAATATTTCTATTTTGAATAAATGCTGTTCTTTTTAACTTTTTATTCATCAGTGAATCATTCTTAGTTCAGGCTGCCTCACAGCACCTTGATGGGCCATTAGACATTGGGGGAGTGTCTTTAGTCTTCCCAGGTGTAAATTACATTAATATTCATGGCCATACACACTACCACGCATACAGCACTGCTGACCCAAAAACTGATGTAAGAAATTCAAATCGTTATATTGATCTTTCTGAAAGAGTGGTCAGAATGATTTTCACTTCATTTTGAAGTAAAAATTCTAGCCTACAAGAATAGTAACTCAAAAGTATTGTGACAACTATTCAATATGTGTTAAATGGCCTTATTGCAGTGACATTTTTTTTCCCAAAACGTACTAACCACGCATATTATTTTTTTTCTATAAAATGCAAACATGTACATCCATTTTGCTCACATATTATTGTAGCAGAGTTTGTGCTGAATACAGCAAATTTATATGTTGGCAAATGGTATGTTTTAAGTAGCTGAAATAAGCACAAATGTCAGGGCATGCCAAAACACCTAAAGAGCCCCAAAACAGCTCAGACCCCAGAGGGTTAACTGAATACATCACAATAAGCTAAAACTCATGCGCAGGTTATGTTACTTCCTGAACAAGTGCGCACCCGAGTCCGTGTTGCTTTCACATTCACGTGAGCCGCGGCAGGGTTCGGGAGCAACCGAAATATTCGTTTCTCTAAATACCTGGCTATGTGTAAACGTAGCCTCAGTGTTACTTTAACAATCTGTAGAGTGGGACCATATGAGTAGTGTTTATTTAACACTGGGGATTTTGCTTAATTTTGAGTCATTTTAAAGCTTATATAAATGTAAAATAGAATTTTATATGTTTACCTTGCAAAATAGTCCCATCTGCGCACATCAATGCCGTTCCCCTTATTGATCACAATCTCATACAGGAAAGCTTTGTCCCCAGTCCTTTCCTTTGCTGGCCACTGAAAGAAAATAACTTCAATACTCAAACAAAAATTGTATAACATGATGGACATTAACTGAAATGGCAATTTAGAAGTTTTGTACCTGTTCATTTAAAGTAAAAACCCCACCAATCAACTCCTTGATAAATCTGAGATCTTCATCAGTCAGTTGCAGTTTGTCTTTCAGTATGTCCTCAAGTATCAAGTTCGATGCCTCCTAATTTAATATAAAACACATATTGTAAATCTTATAAATTAATGTTCCTCTGTGGTTCCCACTCCTGGTTGTGGAGTACACCAACTTTGCACATTTTGTATCAAACACATCGGATTCAACTCATCAGCCTGTTAGTTGAGACTTCAAGGCCTGACATGAATATCAGAGGAGAGAGACATACAAAATGTATGTACTATTGTGTACTATTGTGGATATTCAGGACCAGGGTTGGGAACCACTGGTGCAAACTGTACATATATTTACAAATCACTCCGCCCCAAGTAGCGCTGCTTCGCCTTCTGAGAATATAGTTCCCAGTATGTATACGGTTAAAATATGTCTGTGTCTTATATGACCTTATTATTTGTACACACTGTGATTATACAAATCACAACATATAAATAGGAAAATGTTGGCATTATTTTGTCACTTATTGGGAGCAGTATGCTAGCTGAAGCCATTTACTTCCAGTCTTTGTGCTAAGCTAGGCTAGCGGTGGGTGCGTCAGACAGAGTTACGGGACGCACAGAGATGAAAAGGGTATGTGTGGACTTACTTATTGAATAAGCTAAAGTCCCAAAAAGTTGGCGTGTTAATTTAATGCTTTATGCACTGCTTAATACAGCATCTGCTTGTTCAAGAATAAAGTTCAACATTTTGTCATTATATATACAGTGTGAAACTACCAACCCTGTGAAACTGAGCATGAGAACAAAGAGTCTTGCAACAATCATTTGTCACGTGTAGTTTTAAAATCTTGTAATGCATAAAAAAAACTTTCAAACTAATATTTTAGTCAGACAAACACAGACATTAACAATCAGCATATGAATCTCAACAATTATGACAGACAAAAAAGTGTCATGCTCTTGACCATACCGCCATAGTACAAAAATCCCAGCATGCACACAGCATGAATAATTATTGTCACCACTGTTGAAAATTGTATGATAAGTGTTGATGTCTATATGTGTATGTTCAGAGACAATAATGGTTAATTTTCAATATTGACAAAATTTTTATTTTATTTTTTTACCATTGAAAAAGAAATTTAGTACTTCAAAATAGTGATATGACAAAATAGTGATATGAAATATAATGTAACGATTCAGTAGTGAATCTATTTTATTACTAAAAATCACAGGGCAGGGTTATGAACAAGTATCTGTCCTCATGATTGTTTGTGTGCGTGTTCGCTGCGCAATCTCAAATCTCTGTGTAACAAGTGACGAATGTGTGCGCGCGGCTGAAAAGCAGCACATTAATACAAAACAGTTTTAAACTGACCTGGAACTCCCTGTGCATTAAACTGTTTTACTGTTTTATTTTACTTCAGAGATTCTGCTTGTTAAGAGCAGGTGTTCATAACTAATGCGCAATCAGAACATAATCACTTAATTATCTCATTAAGGCTATGTTTACACGGAAACGATCTGAAGAGAAAACGCAAAAGTGAAGTTGCGTTTTCACTTTTTATTCTGCATTTAGATGAGCGCTATGGTTGGGAAATCTGCGTGTATATGGCGACGCAAAAGTGTGTGAAATTCGATGTAGTCACTCCAGGCGGCTAGGTGGCAATGTGAAGCACTGCCAGATAACAACACCAATATCTGAGAATATTTTGTACAACTGCTGAAAAGACTCTTGTACGTTTATCAGAGCTGCTAGGGCAACTTGAAGGTCCGACGTATGGAAATAATCCGACATGTTGGTTGTTATTTTCCTGTACTGGTGCATGCCTGTGACGTAAACGCGTACGCGAAGAGAGCCACAGTGAGCAGATTTGCGTTTTTACCATTTAGACAGGAACGCGACGCCGTCGCCGTGTAAACGAAAGGCACATCCGACAAAATATTTTTATGATTTCACCCAGAATCGTTCTTGTGTAAACGGGGCCTCACTTCAACACTGTTTCAGTGTTACTTTAACAGCAGTGTTGATATAACTCTGAGGATTTTGCTGTGACCTGAAACTTTGTAGTAATCCTGAAGACCTTGATTAGCTCAGTGTTTCCCAATGTTTCCCAACCCTGTTCTTGGAGGCACTCCAACACTACACATTTTCCAACTCTTCCTAATCACTGTTGGTGTGCCTCCAGGACCAGGATTGGGAAACACTTGTTCAGGTGTGTTTGATTAGGGTTGGAGCTAAACTCTGCAGGAATGTGGTTCTCGATATCCAGAGTTCAGGACCCCTGTTATACACCAAGTTGGTGTTTTGTTGAGGTTTTTTTTTTTCATGCATTGCCATTGGACATCACACATCTTGTCATGTTGTTATACATGCATATTTGTGGAGACTTTTGAGGCTCACCTTCCAATTTTCACCTGACAAAGAGAACACACTTGGGTTATTTTATGACTTGTTATGTTATATCAATGATCCCACAAAAAATGTTGACTTACTCTTTTTTGTTACTCTTACTGTTTCTTGTTTGTTTCTGTCATCTGTGTAATAAAAACAAAAATAAACATTAAAACAATATACTATGCTTAATAAAACCTGATTTTTAAAACCAGATAAGTGAGCTGATGAGTTGATTCAGGCGTGATTGACAGAGGTGGGTAATCCAGGGGTCAAAGAGTAAAAGTAATATGTTTATTCCACCCATGAACTCAGTCAGCTGATTCACTAATTAGTTCTGTCTCCTGTCTGAATTAGCAAATCCAGGTGATTGGAACAAAATACTGAGGAGGACTTTTACTTTCTAGACTTTACACCCCTGCAGAGGTGTATAAAGTAGAAGTAGAAAGTAGAAATCATGCCATATGTTTCTTCCAGCCATGAACTGATTGACAGTTAAGTTCAGCTGATTTCTGTCTCCTGACTGAAAAACTGCTAATAAGCAAATCCAGGTGACTGGAACTAAATACTGAGGAGGACTTTTACTTTCTGAACCTGGACTTTACTCCTCTGAAGAGAACAGAAAAAGAGATGAGCAGAAACACAAGAACTACAACTGACTTCAGACAGAGTCTTAGATGAAATCAGCTAAAGAGAAGACATTAAATCTGAAGATCTCAGCAGAGGAGGATTAAACAACTCCACAAGCAGCATTACCAGCTTCACTTTATTTTTTTTTTAATTATTTGTGAAAGTTACGAATAAAATGATTTTCAAGGACAGTGCTGCTATAATCAATAAAGTAAATTTAACTCAGAAATTGGGCTCTACTTGATTTCAGTTCTACTCAATTATCTCATTAACTCCAACACTGATCAGTGTTGCATTTAACAGCCTGTAGTGTGCACACTGAGCAGTGTTCATTTCATCTGGGCAAACTCATGTGGGGCCTACATGGAAACCGGGTGCAAAACTGGCTGGGTCCCAGTTAGATAGCCCACGTCAAACCCATGTGGGCCCCACATGGCTCTGCTGGCTGGGTTGGTTAGATATCGAATCTTCCTTTTCACAATTTCCTTTAAAAAGCTCTTGTCTTTGTTAAGAGTTTTCAAAAAATAAAAGAGATATATGATAATCCAATTATAGTAAATACTCTGAAAGCATGGAGATCAACATGTAGGCTTGAAGGTAGATCTAAATTGACTTCTTTCTTTACCCCAATACTAAACAATCCTGATTTCACCCCAGGAATTTTGGATGATGGTTTTAAACGATGGTGTCATTTGGGACTTGTTAAGCTTGGGGACATTTTTTCAGACAATAAATTAATGTCATTTGAGGAGTTAACTCAAAAGTATCATCTGTCCAAATTAGATTTTTTTCGTTTCCTCCAATTGAGACATTATATTACTAACAACACAACACTAGTTAGAAATTGTGAAATCTCTTCTACTGAAAGATTGTTATTTTTATCATCAGGGAAAATGTCTCTGGGTAGGATTTATGGTTCAGTGTGCTCAATCTCTTCTGCTGATACACAGAGTATTAAAACTAAATGGGAAGAAGAGTTAGTTACTGAAATTGACGATGAAACATGGGAAGCCATTTGGTCTAATGCTAAAAAATATCTGTTTGTACACGAATAAGAGAAATACAATTAAAAATCATTCATAGACTCCATATTTCCCCTAACCGCAGGCATTTTTTCAACCCCTCTTTATCGCCTATGTGTTTAAAATGAAAAATTGAAATAGGTAACTTAACACATTGTCTGTGGTCATGTAACAGACTGCAAAGGTATTGGTCTCTGGTGCTAGGGGAGATGGAAAGGATATTTAATGTTCAGCTAGATTTTGACCCAGTCTCACTTTTGTTGGGTATACCTAATAGATGCATTACGTCGTCTGCTAATAAGACATTGTATAATATTCTATCCTTTGCTGCCAGGAAAAATATTTTACTTAATTGGATCAGTGATAAATCTCCATCCCTTAAAGCAGGGGTTCTCAACTCCAGTCCTCGCGGACCACTGCCCTGCATATTGTGTATGTCTCCCTTATTTAACACACCTGATTCAGATCCTCAGCTCGTTAGGATAGACTCGCGATATATCACACGATATTGGCATCTCGTCAGTAAAGCCGGTTCCTTGATTAGTAGTAAATCTCCTTCACCTGCTTTCAGATTGAGCGGCATTTACTACACAGCACAAATTTCAGTGTTAAATTAACACTCAAGAGTGTTAAAGATAATGAGATAATTAAGTGATTAATTTAGTAATGATTGAGCATTATTGAAGACACCTGAAGAATCACTGAAGGAGAAAATCTCAAATTGTAAGCCACCGTTATGGCGATCATTGGTTGCTTTAGTTGGGCTCTTGACCCTTATATTGTTAACTTTAGATTTTGTTTGGCTGTTGTATCTATAACTGCCAGATGAACAAAGAAAAAAAGTGATCTGATGGTGTTGGTTATATTATGACAATCATCATTTGAACTTCATGTTTTTGATTTGTGTTGTTGGTTACAGCATAATTGTGATTCTGCATAAATATCAAGAATTTTAGATATAATATAAAGGATTTCTTAAAAGTTGTTTTCTAAAAAAAAAATATTTATTTTAGCCACACACATACTTCAAGATTCAGTCTATGCATCTCAACAATGGTGATGAACAGAATATTCAGTTAGGAAAAGTAAATTACATAGAAAATTCAGATCATAATTTATTCATATTGCAATGCATGATGGGAGCCATTAATGAGATGTGATTGGTAGCAGCCACTGCAACATGCTTTATTATTGTCACCATCGTTGAGATGCATAGACTGAATCTTGAAGTATGTGTGTGCCTAAAAGAAAGATTTTTTTTTTTTTTAAAACAACTTTTAAGAAATCCTTTATATTATATCTAGAATTCTGGATATTTATGCAGAATCACAGTTATGCTGTTACAAACAACATAAATCAAAAACATGAAGTTCAAATGATGATTGTCATAATATAACCGACACCATCAGATCACTTATTTTCTTTGTTCATTTGCCAGTTATAACTCAGATAAAACAGCCAAACAAAATCTAAAGTTAATAATATAAGGGTCAAGAGCCCAACTAAAGCAACCAATGATCGCCATAACGGTGGCTTACAATTTGAGATTTTCTCCTTCAGTGATTCTTCAGGTGTCTTCAATAATGCTCAATCATTACTAAATTAATCACTTAATTATCTCATTATCTTTAACACTCTTGAGTGTTAATTTAACACTGAAATTTGTGCTGTGTAGTAAATGCCGCTCAATCTGAAAGCAGGTGAAGGAGATTTACTACTAATCAAGGAACCGGCTTTACTGACGAGATGCCAATATCGTGTGATATATCGCGAGTCTATCCTAACGAGCTGAGGATCTGAATCAGGTGTGTTAAATAAGGGAGACATACACAATATGCAGGGCAGTGGTCCGCGAGGACTGGAGTTGAGAACCCTGCCTTAAAGGATGGCACAAGATAATTTTTGAGTTGATTCCCCTGGAGAGCCTTACCTATGTATTACATGGAAAAACAGGCCAGTTTTACAAAGTTTGGACCCCATATCTGGACGCTTTGGAACCTTGTCTTCGCCCTATTATATTACAAGGAACATTGTAACTGTGTAACTTTCTGGGCATTTAACCTTATTTTTGTCATCTCTTCATTTTTTGGAAATGTTATTTTTTACATGTTATAATTATATAATGTTGTTGTTATTTTCTTTTCCATTAATCTGCCTTAAGGTATGGTCCTGTTTTATATAAAAATCTGAGCTACTTTTTTTTTGGGGGGGGGGGGGGGGGGGGGATGTCTTGTTATATTTGTATTTTAAGAAAATTCAATAAACATAATTATAAAAAAAAATATGTGATTTTATAACACTAGAAATATCTTCTAATTATAATAATTTATCTTTAGGATGTTGGATAAGTTGCAGTGAACTTCTAGCTCATTACACTCATATATTTTATACTTCTAATAAAAAAAAGAAATTGAACAGAAGTAGCCTAATTCAGGGAAGATTTTTTTTTAAGAAACTAAATATATAAAGATACAAAATATACACTGTTAGACCTTACCAGGTTTTTTACAGTAAAATACTGTATAAAATACAATAGCATACCATTTTCCATTAAAACAGTAATATACTGTTGAAAACTAAACTAGCCTACAGGAATATACTGTGAGTTAACAGCTCTCAAAGTCCACACTCAGAGACTGTGTTCCTCATCACACCCTATACCCTCATTCACTATTCCCTATAGTAGTTCACTAATATAGTCCACTTGAATGAAAAGAAGTTGATGAATTGAGACACCGATGAACACCAGATAAGCAGAATCACTGAAGGACAGAGAAACAAGAACAGAAAAAGAGAAACA
The DNA here is from genome assembly GCA_036326025.1 of Chrosomus eos. Taxonomy (NCBI): domain Eukaryota; kingdom Metazoa; phylum Chordata; class Actinopteri; order Cypriniformes; family Leuciscidae; genus Chrosomus; species Chrosomus eos. The sequence goes on from JAZAVI010000022.1 coordinate 1,237,530, forward strand.
CAAAAAATACAACTGACTTCCAGCAACACTGAGTGTGAAACCAGTTTACAAACCAGTTTATAATTATTTCTGTCATACTTGTACAAAAGTTCTTGTTGAGAATTAACAGATAATAAAGTAAAAATAATAAAGTTTGTTGTCACCATAATGGAGATCAGTATTTGCTTTAGTTGCTCTCTTGTCCCTGGACTTCTTATATTCATCTTTTCTGACTGCTGTAACAATGAGTTTATAAAAGCCCATTTGTTGTAGCAGGAAAAAGTCAAGAGGAAAATGATCTTGTGGTTTTGCTTTTGTGATCTGATTTCCAGATCTGTATATATTCTTTGAATATATGGGTATTTGATATGCAACTTACACTAATTTATGGAAATAAAATAAATCTGTGAATCTACAACATGAAATCTATATTTTGGTTAATCATGTCTTCTGAAGAATTGTTGTAATCATATATTGTATTAAAAAAAATCCTGCTTGAGTCAGACACACAGAAATCACCAATTATAATATGAATCTCAACAATGGTAACAATCAAAAGTTTCATGCAGCAGTGCATGCTGGGTTCCAGGATAATATAAAACTCCCAGCATGCACTGCTGCATGAATAAAAAAATATTGCCACCATTGTTGAGATTAATGTGCTAAATTGTGATATCTCTGTGTTTCTTCAAGACAGCATAGCTCTGTTTTTTTTTTTTTTTTAGTTTATGTATGATGTGTTAAAAAAAATGAGTCATTGTAATTTATTGCTGTGGTTTCACAGTGGTTGTAATGTAACAATTTTGGTTGAGGATTAAACTTTGAATGAGTGAGAACGAGTTCTTTAGTGGATGAACAGACAATATGATGATTTTTTTATATTTTGACAAATCCAATCATTAATAAACTGTGTGTGTGCACAAGTGTGACTTGCAAAAACACAGTTCAAGCAGCAATAGAAAAACACGTTATAGCATCAGCATACCAACTAAAGCAAACACTGATCTCTTTAATGGTAACTTCAAACCAAACATTTTCAATTGAACATCTCAATAACAACTTCTGTAGATGTATGACAGAAATAAAGCCATACTGGTTAATAATAAGTGTGTAATGGCTGGTAGTCAGTTGTAGGTCTTGTGTTTCTCTATTTTCTGTTCTTGTTGTTCATCTTTCCTTCAGTGATTCTGCTTGTTAACAGCAGGTGTTCATCACTAATGCTCAACAATCACTTACATATTCCCTTAATTATCGCACGGCAACACTGTCAATGTTACTTTTACTCTTTGTAGTGTGGATTTTCCTGTGGGGTTGAAAGGGTTAACAGTGAAAGATAAACAGACACACCCACAAAATGTATTTTAACAGCAATAAACTGTAAGTTATAAAACAGGTTTATACTGGCAACACTGTTGCCAGTAGTTTACTGTAAAATCTTGTTTTTTGGGTACCATTGTGCTGAAGAGTAGAGCCTGTGCTTCAGTCCAGGAGAAGATTTACAAACATTGTTGATATGCTGCATGTAGTTTTATTTAAAAGTCAGTGACTATGTAGTTGCTGGTCCAGTTGAAATCTCTTTATTTTCAAAAGTTTTTTTTTTTTTGGTTTATAATTAAATAAGTTCACAATAATACTTTATTACATTATTCACATTATTAATGCATTATAAATTTTAGTTAATACTTTTAAATGACAGTTTAATGCAGTCGGTTTCTGCAAGTGAAATTATCTAACTTGAGTTTTAGTGCATTTTTACAGTAAATAACTGGCAACAGTGTTGCCAGTATTTTACTGTAAAAAACCCCGGTAAGGGCTAACAGTGTAGTTTTGGGTATAGGACCTATGCTACTTTATAAAGATGATGTATACTTATTTAGAATGCTGAGAATTACAGCTTTTATTGCAATATTTTTTTTGAGAAAGCAAGAATCCCCAGTTTTAAATGAGTGGTTAGATTTAGTTTCTAAAGTACATTATGGAGAGGATAACATTCAATTAAGAACAAATGTATACATTTTGAAAAGATATGTGCAACTCTAAAATCAAAGAATATTCCATAAAATAAAGGAATATATATTGGCCTACATTAACTACATTTTTATGTAACCTTCCCTTTTATTTCTAGTTATTTGTTATTTTATTTATTTACTTATTTAATATTGAATATTTGATATTTAAAAAATATTACTTGAATAACTATTAGGAATTATGTGTCATTATAAGAGTTTGATATATGTGAATGTTATATTTTTATTCATATTTATTTATTGTTTTATTTATATGTATGTGTTGGTATTATCACAAAAGAAAAAAAAGTAGAAGGAAAAATAAGGAATATTTATTGGGGGAAAATATGATGTCTTTAAAGGAACTGTCCATAATTGTGTTAAATGTGTTTGAATTGAAAGACATAATAAAGTACATAATATATATATATATATATATATATATATATATATATATATATATATATATATATATATATATATATATATATATAATATATATATATATATATATATATATATAACAGTGTAGAGAAAGAATTATCTGATAACCGAGGCACTCCTTAATTAAAGTGTCTTTATTACAAAAATGACATGTCCTAAATGGACAACTTTAAAACGCCTTATATATGTGTCTATATTGTCTATATTGTAGCCTTATTTAAGTTGATTTTCTGTATACTGTGTATTTATAAAGTCCAATAATGGTATTAGAGAGTGTCAGTGGTAATATCATTGTGTTCTTGTCGGTCAGTGTTGAGGATCTGTGTAACAACTGAGGCTTAGCCTGACAGTTAGCCTGCCCTGGACCAGGCTAGTTTCCCAGCATAAGTTGCCAGGGTAACTGAGTTTGAACTTTTCTAAGTTTGATTTATGAAACCGAATCTACCAAAAATAAGCCTGATTAACCAATATAAGCCTGGCTTATACTCTAATCTTGGTTTATGGAACAGCCCTCTGATCTCACTTTGCTTTAGCTTTAGCTGCCGCAAATGTGTTTAACTAAACACACTATCACAACAGCCAAAAAAAAGATAAAGATGCATTTAGAGTTAAGAGCCCAACTAATGGAAAACACTTATCAATGTTATGGTGACTTCAAATGAAACCTCTGTTAATTCTCAATAAAAACTGTAGAAGTCTGACAGAAATAAAGTCAGTCTGGTTAGTAATAAGTGAAGCTGGTAATGCTGTTTGTGGAGTTGTTTAATCCTCCTCTGCTGAGATCTTCAGAATGTCTTCTTTTCTCTTCAGTTGATTTCATCTAAGACTGTGTCTGAAGTCAGTTGTAGTTCTTGTGTTTCTGCTCGTCTCTTTTTCTGTTCTCTTCTTTCCTTCAGTGATTCTGCTTGTTAACAGGCTTTATTAAGGCTGAAATGACTCCATATTTAATATACACAGATTTTGTGGCTCAGATAAGGTCCAGTTCTGGTTTATTTCTTTACTCTTGGCTGGCATGTGGCATTGCTATGCAGAGGTGTAAAGTCCAGTTCAGAAAGTAAAAATCCTCCTCAGTATTTTGTTCCAATCACCTGGATTTGCTTATTATCCATTTTTCAGTCAGGAGACAGAAATCAGCTGAAATCAACTGTCAATCAGTTCATGGCTGGTATAAACACATGGCAGGACTTCTACTTTTTCTCTATACTTCTACTTCTACTTTATACACCTCTGCACCCCTGCATAGCAATGCCACATGCCAGCCAAGAGTAAAGAAATAAACCAGAACTGGACCTTATCTGAGCCAAAAAATCTGTCTATATTAAATATGGAGTCATTTCGGCCTTAATAAAGCCTGTTCACGAGCAGAATCACTGAATGAAAGAAGAGAACAGAAAAAGAGACTTTTTTCTTATCAGTGCAAAAGAAACTCAAATAACTCTGTCGATTTTTGTAATACAGGCAAGTGTTATACATCATTCAAAACTGTTAAATGTCTACTTTTATTTGTGTACACTAATAATAAAAACAAAATGTTGTGTTTTTCATAAAATAAAGACAATAAACATGATGCGCATTCTGTCGTCTCTCTCAAGGTTAAGTTCATTCTGAAACGCGAATATACTCAGCGAATACTTGCCACCCACACGTGACAGTTATGTCTTTACAAAGCTTTAAGTCTCCATTTTTAAATGATGCACACTGTTAGACCTTACCAGGTTTTTTGCAGTAAAATACTGGCAACAGGCCAAATTCTGACAATATCATACCATTTTCCATTAAAACAGTAATTACCGTAGAAAACAAAACTAGCCTACATGAATATACTGTGAATCACACCCTATACTCTCATTCACTATTCCCTACATTAGTTCACTAATATGGTCCATTTGACTGAAAAGAAGTGAGTGAATTGAGATGAACACCTGATAAGCAGAATCAATTTTTATATGTCAGACAGCCCTCTTTCTGTGTGTGAGGAAGTTAAATATTTAGGTCATGTTATATCCAATGACTGGACGGATGACAAAGATCTATACCGTCAACGCTGTAAAATTTATTGTCAAGCTAACATGCTTATAAGGAGGTTTTCAATGTGCTCTGACTATGTGAAGTGTTCTTTGTTTAGAACCTACATCACACCGCTATATACTGCTCAATTGTGGTCTAATTATAAGAAAAAGAATATGCAGAGGCTCAAGGTAGCATACAATGATGCGATGAGATTGCTGCTTTGTGTCCCTAGGTGGCATAGTGCCAGTCATTTGTTTGTTACTAATAGAGTGCCGACTTGGGAGGCGCTCTTGAGACAACTGATGTTTGGTTTTATGGGTCGTCTGGACAATTCAGTTAACAGTATAATTGAGGCCCTAGTCAGTCCTCTTAAAAGCTGTTATAGACATACTTCGAGGTTAAGAAGACATTGGTGCAATAGCCTGTATTTCCTATAGAATTTTTTTAATTTTAATGTATTTTTGTATCTCCTTTCTATGCTGTGTTATATGGACTTGTGTCTGCAATAAGGTTTGTATAATGAAGGACAGAGAAACAAGAACTGAAAAAGAGAAACACAAGATCTACAACTGACTTCCATCAACACTGTGTGTGAAAGCAGTTTATAAACCAGTTTACGATTATTTCTGACATACATGTACAAAAGTTCTTGTTGAGAATTAACAGATAATATAGTAAAAATAATAAAGTTTGTTGTCACCATGATGGAGATCAGTATTTGCTTTAGTTGGTCTCTTGTCCCTGGACTTCTTACTATATATCTCTCTCTGACTGCTGTAACAGTGAATCCGGGGACCAAGAGCTCAACTAAAGCAAACACTGACCACCACAATGGTGACTTAAAATAAAACAAATATTAACATCTAAACCTCTGTTAATTCTAACTAAAATCTTCTGTAGATGTCTGACAGAAATAATCTAAAGCTGCATCCCAATGTACTAATGTCACATACTATTTAGGATGGATAGTATGCACATTGGGACGTAGCTTAAGTATCTTTATTTTATGTATGTGATTAAGGACAGCACAAGTGTCTGAGCCAGAAAGACTTTCTTTTAGATCTGGTTTCTCTCATGATCCAAAGACGTGTGATTTACAGATGTGTCTTTTACGTTCATGATTTTTGGACAGACACAAACTGTCTCTGAGTTACTTTGCAATTAAATTGCAATAAACATGAGTTTTAATTTAATGCATCCTGAGAGTGTTTATTTGGTCCAGAAAAGTCTAAATTATATATAAATTAGGCCATAAATGATGTTGAAAATATGTCCACAATGGCCACATTTGAACTAGTTTTTAACGTTGTAGGAAGAGGCTCCATGAACGTCTATATTGGACGTGCAGAACACGTCAAAAAAAGACGTCATAAAAACTTTCATTCTGGCTCCTCAGTGGACGTCTTTTCAACTTTCGACTTTTGTGACAAAGACGTTGAAAAGACATCTTTTGGACATCATTTTGCTCAGTAGGAGTGAGTTAACTGTAATGAAATTATGTTATTGAATTACAAAATGAATGTAATTGTATTTAGTTGTATTACTGAGGTAAAATGTGTAATTTAATTAGTCACTAATCAAATTAAAAAGAAATTGCTTTACATTGATAAAGTAATCCAAATAAAGTAATCCAAACCACATTTATAATGGGTAACTTTTAACAGTAAGCAATTACATTTCCAAAGTAACCTTCCTAACGCTGAATGATTGCGAGATTCAACACATTCTTTCTGTTGTGTGATTGTGTGGAATTTCTTTGAATTGCCATGAATTTAATTCCACTTCCTGTCATTCCAATTCAAATTCACATTCAACATCCTGTGGGGCGGAGTCAATTTAATTCAAATTCCAATTCATGAATTCACTTGGCTGTGTGTGAGTGTATTTGCCTCGAGTCTGTAAGCTCCGTCTAAGCCTCGTATTTCTTTCTGTTTTGAACCATAATTTATGATCATTTCTAGTTGTTTAGTTGTTTATACTACTAATTACAGTTTACCTAACATCTCAGACTAACCTAACATTGCTAGCTTCTGTTATTGTTAGCACAACACGCTAGTATCTCGCTAGCCTGTTAACGCGTCGCCCGTGCGCTCAGTTATTTATTTATTTTTCTCGTGCGCGCCCACGCCTCTGAGTTCATAAAAAGCCCAAATGAGTAAGAATCAGTCAACAAACACGGTGAGTAATGTCTTGTCCTGTTATTGTCACCTGCATCTCATGCCACATGTTTACTATAGCCTTCCCCGTTGCCAATATAGGGTTTATATGTGATAAATGCAAGGAGACAGTCAGGCTGACGGAGAAGATTTCAGAATTAGAGACACGCATCCAAACTTTAATTGAGGATAGTAAGTGTGCTCGAGCCTTAGATACTACTTTGGATGCGCCTAGCATAGTGAACCATTTACATGATTCGGTTCCGGCTGAGTTATTGCCTGTGCAGCTAGGCAGATGGGTGACTGTGAGAGATTGCTCTAGTCGCGGATCAAAAAACCACACTTCTGTTCCGATTACCATAACAAATCGATTTGCCCCACTCAGTGAAACACCCACTGAGAATTATGTTGATTGTGCCCTGGTAATTGGCGATTCTATTACACAGAACGTGAAAATAGAGACACCAGCCACCATAGTCACATGTTTGCCAGGAGCGCCTGACATCAAAGCAAATTTAAAAGTGCTGGCTAATGCTAATCGTAAATTCTCTAAGATTGTTATTCACGTCGGCACTAATGATGTTCGACTTCACCAGTCGGAGATCACCAAAATTAATATTAAAGAGGTGTTTGAACTCGCAAGGACGATGTCAGGCACTGTAATTTGCTCTGGCCCTCTTCCTGTTCGAAGGAGTGATGAGATAGTTAGTAGATTGTGTTCACTCAATGGCTGGTTGTCTAAGTGGTGTCTGCAAAATAACATAGAATTCATAGACAGTTGGAAAAGTTTTTGGGGCAAATCTGACCTGTTGAAAAGAGATGGTATTCATCCCACCTGGGATGGTTCTGCTCTTCTCTCTAGTAATTTGGCTCATAGTCTTAGAGATAAAACATGACAATCTGGGGCTCAGGTCAGGAAGCAGACAAACTGGCTAAACCGACCGTCTGCTAGCGGCCTTGCGTCACCAAGGTCAGATAAATCCCATCACATAGCGACTCTTTCACCTAGATATCATCATATAGAGACTGTGTCTGTTCCCCGAATTTGGAAATCCAAAAAACTGCCAAACCTTTCTAAGGTTAAAAATTTAATTGATGTTCAACAAATAAAAAACAGATATAATACAGATGAGCAAACGATAAAGCTTGGGTTGTTGAATATTCAATCCCTTAATTCAAAAGCGCCCATAATTAATGATAAGATTACAGACTATAACCTAGATGTGTTGTGTTTGACAGAAACCTGGCTAAAACCAAACGATTACATTACTTTAAATGAGTCCACCCGCAAGATTACTGTTATAAACATGAGCCTCGTCCGAAAGGCAAAGGGGGAGGTGTTGCTGTAATTTATAGTAATATTTTCAAAACCACTAAGAAATCTAGTTTTAAATATACTTCTTTTGAAGTGTTGGTGCTTAATGTAAAAATATATAGTGTAAACAATAAATCACGTTTGAGAATTCTGCTGGCTACTGTATACAGGCCACCAGGGCACCATAAAGATTTTATCTATCAGACTTTCTATCAGAATTAGTATTGGCTGCAGATAAAGTCCTAATTGTTGGTGATTTTAATATACATGTAGATAATGAAAAAGATACATTGGGATTGGCATTTAAAGATATTATAAACTCAATTGGAGTTAGACAACACGTATCAGGACCTACTCATTGTCGTAATCATACTCTAGATCTAATATTATCACATGGAATAGATGTTGATGCCGTTGAAATTCTGCAGCAGAGCAACGACATCTCAGATCATTATCTAGTCTTGTGTAAATTACATTTAGCCAAGGCTGCAAAGCCGACTCCATGTTATAAATATGTTAGACCTATCACTTCTGCCACTAAAGATTGCTTTATTAATAATGTTCCTAATCAGTTTTATCATCCCAGCATCCCGGATAGCTTAGAAGAACTTGATATTGCAACAGAAACGTTTAACTCTCTCTTTTCCAGCACTTTAGACACAGTTGCTCCATTGCGCTTAAAGAAGATTAAAGAAAATAGTCCAACGCCGTGGTACAACGAGCACACCTGGGCCCTTAAGAGAGCAGCCAGAAAAATGGAGCGCAACTGTAAGAAAACAAAACTAGAGGTATTTCGGATTTCATGGAAGGAGAGCTCAATTGCTTTTTTGGAGCAAATATTCTAGGCTATGTGATACAATTTTCAAAAGTCTTGAGAAGAAATAATCAGTATGGGTTTCATGACCTTATTTCAGTGACAATTCTTTTTTTTTTTTTTTTTTTTCACAAACCATGCATAAACGTCATTATCTCATAAATACAAACTTTTACATACATCCTGCTGACATATTATTGTAGCAGAGTTTGTGCTTAATACAGTGTAATCAGACTTTAGCCAAGAAAATTGTAAAAAAAATCCCCGTAAAAAAACGGTAATATTCCGGCAGCTGGGGTGCCAGGAATGTACTGTTAATTTACAGCCCTTTACCGTTAATTTACAGCTATCCTTTTTACAGTATGTTACCGTAAAAATAACATGACAGGTAACTCATATAATTTGGGAAACCGATTGCTTTAAACAGTTCGAGTTCAAAAACTAGTATTTATACTGATAGTACCATAAAATTCCTTCATTAGAGTTCACTGAAAATGAATATCTCTTTATATAAAACTGCAAACACCTAATGTGTAATAGTGAATTAATTAAAAACGTGATTTTAACTTAAGTCTTTGCAGTTCTTATAGTGAACAATAGCACACATGTATGTGTTAAAGTACTTAGCAAGGAGATTGTCATCTCTGACTGAAGCACAGACTCTACTCTCCAGCACAATGGTGACTCACAAAACTCGTTAATTAAACTAACAGATCTCTCCTATATCATCCTGTGCAAAACACATAAAACATTTCAGTTTAATATTTACTCTCCTTATCAGTTATTGACTTTGCACAACTTTTTTCTATGAACTTTCACTAATATTTCAGTGAAATTAACTTATTTTGTTTAATACATCTGACTGTAACATTACAGTAAATTACTGTTTTCCTTGATTTTACAGTAATCTTCTGGCAGCTGGGGTGCCATTATATTGCTGTTTTTCTACAGTGTTATGCCGTACATTTATTTTACAGTTGATTACTGTTAAAATACGCTTCGCTCTGTTTTTTTTTTTGTTTTTGTTTTTTTTACACATTTAACCCTTTCAACCCCACTGCAAAATCTTCAGTTTTAAATGAACACTTGTGTGTCCACACTACATAGTGTTGGAGTAACATTAAAGCAGTGTTGAAGTTAATGATATAATTCAGTGATTAATCAACTGATGATTGAGCATTAGTGATGCACACCTGATGTTAACAAGCAGAATCACTAAAGGACAGAGAAACAAGAAGATAAAAAAGTGACACACAAGAACTACAACTGACTTCAGCCACAGAATACATTAAATCTGAAGATCTCAGCAGAGGATTAAACAACTCCACAAACAGCATTACCAGCTTCACTTATTACTAACCAGGGGTGCGTTTCCCGAAAGCATCGTTAGCCAACTATGGTCGCAAGTTCCGTCGTTACCAATAGAGTTCAATGGAAATTGCGACCAACTTGCGACCATAGTTGGCTAACGATGCTTTCGGGAAACGCACCCCAGACTGACAAATTGACAGATACGTCTACATAAATTCCTATTGAGTATTAACAGAGGTTTAGATGTTGTTTTGTTTCATTTGATGTTATGAATTCATTATACCATTATGAAGATCAGTGTTTGCTTTATTTGGGCTCTTGACCCTTGACTCTACCCTTAATTTTGCTTTGATTGCTCTAACTGTGTGTTTTTAAGACTCATTTGTTATGGCAAAAACAAAACCAACAAAAATGAGATCAGGTGTTACAGATCATAATGTCATTATATAATGTTTGGATCACAGCCAGTGTCTATTCCTTATTAATAATGTGTAGATTATATTACTAGACTGTGAAACTACAGCAAAAGAACAAGCACTGCATGCGTAATCAATTATGAAGGTTTCCCTATACCCTATACCCATGATTCACTAAAAAAAATTGAACTATGGCTGTACTTTGACACACACAAACATAAATAATCAGCCAATGAATCTCAACAATGGTGACAATCAACAAAAAAGATATCAAATCTGAACATCACAAAACACACTATTTAAAGTAAACACAAAACCAACAGCAAAAATAAAAGCAAAAAGTACAAATTTAAGCAAATAACCAGACAATTCAGCTGCATAATTTATTCATGCTGCAATGCATGCTGGGTGTCATGGCTATTTTTGGTACCCAACATGCATTGCAGCATTGTGATGTGACAACGTATGATTGTCACCATTGTTGAGATTCATATGCCGATTCTTGATGCCTGTGTGTGTCTGGCTGATCAAGAAGTTCAAAATGTTTTGAGTGTAAACTTCTTAAAATCATTATTATTTTCAGGACGTCAATTCTCAGATAAATCTCAATCCACAATGTCATCAAAATCAAAAATACAAATCATCAACCATTTAACAATATCAGGCAATAAATAAGATCAGTGAGTAAATCAGGCCATTATATGATGATTGTGACTGGACACAAACAGTTTGTCATACAGTTCTCTTCAGCTTTGTGCCATAGCTACTGTATTTTAAAAGTCACAGCTACAGCAGCCAAAAATAAACTAATGTTGAAAAGTCAAGGGTCAAGAGCCCATTTAAAGAAATCACTGATCACCATCATGGTAACATCAAATGAAAATAAAATGACATCTAAACCTCTGTCACCTTTTAATAAGAACTTCTGTAGACGTCTGACAGAAATAAAGTCAGTCTGGTTAGTAATAAGTGAAGCTGGTAATGCTGTTTGTGGAGTTGTTTAATTCTCCTCTGCTGAGATCTTCAGATTTAATGTCTTTTATCTTTATTTCATCTTTTTTCTGTTCTTCTTGTTCCTCTCTCCTTTAGTGATTCTGATTGTTATCAGCAGGTGTTCACTGGGGTCTCAATTAACTTAAAAAATTAGCTAAATTATTCACTCAGTCAAGTGGACTATATTAGTGAACTAATGTAGGGAATAGTGAATGAAGGTTTGATTTGGAACACAGCCTCTGAGTGTCGACTTCGAGCACTGTTAATTCACAGTATACTACTGTAGGCTACTTTCTCGAAAACGACAAACATCACCCCGAATGCATTTTTTCTACGGTATATTACTGTTTTAATGGAAAACAGTATGTTACTGTAAAATTACAACTATTTTAGTATGTTTTTTTACAGATTTTTTTACAGTGTAAAAGAAATAAGCACAAATGTCAGAACACCTCCAGGACCCAGAAAACACCTCAGACCCCAGAGGGTTAAAGGAAGGTAGGTGATTTGCTTCAAAAACATTATAATTCATGTGTAACTGACCACAAACACAGGCATCAGTAAATGTGGAGCTCATGCACTCACCAGGCTTTTTAGCTTCACTGAGGAACCGCTCATACAGGAATGAGAATGGACCATGGCCTTAAAGAGAAAAGCAAAATACACTGAACAATACATGCATTATATTTCATCTGAGAATATATTTCATTCCATTTTCGTTTGATTAAATATAAGAATCACATCTTATCTCATAGGAAAATGTGTCTGACATTTTTGTGACTCAACATGTGTTTTTTTTTCCCTTTATATTTAACAACTCTTCAAATAACTCTTCTAACAAACATTTCAAATTAAACGGTATTTTATACTCTATATGAATAAACACATATTGTGTAAATAAAAACATGTCAACAACATATATGGTATTTTTAAAATTTAATTATTTGGAAGATTTTTAAAACAGATAACTTTACAGATATAGACATATTTTGTGCCTAGATGTGCACATGTTGAAGCAAGCACTGACACAAATTGTAGCACAAGCAGCAATCTGGACACTCAGGATGTCTTTTTCAACAATGCTGAGCATCGCATGTTATTTCTTTCAGAACATTGAGATTATACATGTAAATATGCCATCCTTCAACACCATATTATCAGAGATTTAATAAGCAACATGTTTAAACATAAATTGCCTATTAGAGAAAATCAACACACCATCCTTTCACGTTATTATAATTAATAGATTATGAAATGTAATTCCAGATGTTATTTTTTTTTTGTTAGCTCCTGATGAACAGTTATACACTTACACTAACATTACCAGCAATGAATCCCAGTGTTAATCAACACTGTCGATGTAATTGGTCCCACTCTCATTTAAGTCTGAAGCGTGTTAAAGGTGCCCTAAATGTGAATGATTTTCTTGCATAGTAATAACAAGAGTTAGTACATGGACATGATACAGGAGTTTCAACACATGTTCCCCCTATTAAAGTGCCTAGAATGGGTTTTATGTTTCTGTGAGAACGGCCCATGCCTGTGATTGGTGCCGACTGCGCTTGCATATGAAATATGACATGTGAAACTCTCTCGAATACTTTTACTACAGATGTTATATACGTTTTAACTATTACAGCTATCGAGATTAACAAATCGTAAGATGTTTTTAAAGTATTTAAATCTATTTCCATCACATAAAATGTTGCCGTGATGAGCATTGAGCAAGCAGATGACAGTCTGTTGATCGCGAGACAACGCAGTTTCTGCACTCTCTCTAATGCTTTCACCAATGCAAACCCGATGATGTACAGTAAGAGCTTCGTTGTGCAGTGTAACAGCATCATTGATTTCATAACGAGTTTGGCAAGAGTCCAGATAAACTTGCGCTGTGTGGATTGTTCTTTGATCGCTTTCTGTACATCATCGGGTTTGCATTGGTGAAAACACAACCAACACCATCAGATCTCCTCAATTCATTGTTCATTCGGCTGTTGTAACTCATGTACAGCAACCAAACAAAATCTAAAGTTAATAAGTTAATGGTCAAGAGGCCAACTAAAACAAATACTTATCTCCATAATGGTGACTTAAAAATTCTGGTTTTCTCCTTCAGAGATTCTGCTTGTTAACTTCAACATCATGGAATTTGGTCATTTTAAGCGACCCAATTAAACTCTGAGTTAATGAGCTAATTAAGTCAATAACTGAGTGATGATTGAGCATTATTGAAGACACCTGATGTTAACAAGCAGAATCTCTGAAGGAGAAAACCAGAATTTTTAAGTCACCATTATGGAGATAAGTATTTGTTTTAGTTGGCCTCTTGACCATTAACTTATTAACTTTAGATTTTGTTTGGTTGCTGTACATGAGTTACAACAGCCGAATGAACAATGAATTGAGGAGATCTGATGGTGTTGGTTGTGTTTTAACGTAATCAGTATTTCACAATCATTTGACCTTAATCACTGAACTCATATTGAACCCAATTTCTGAGTTAAGTTTACCTTACTGTCATTGTAGAGCATACTATTTTTAGCCTTTTCAATGAATTTCAAATGACCAAATCAAGAAATAGAAAATAAATTTCTTAAAAAATATATGAGTAGGCACACACAGACATCAGGAATCAACATATTAATCTCAGCAATGGTGACAAACAGATCATAAGCTCATTATTTATTCATGCAGCAATGCATGATGGGAGCCATGAATGAGTTTTGATTGGTGGCACCCAGAATGCACTGCAACATGCTTTATAATTGTCACCATTGTTGAGATTCACAGGCTGATTATTGATGTCTGTGTGTGCCTACTCAAAATATTCTTTAGGAAGTTTCTTTTATGTTTATTGATTTGATCATTTGAATTTCATTAAGTCTAAAAATAGTATGCTCTACAATGACAGTGCTGCTTTTATCCGTAAGGTGAAGTTAACTCAGAAACTCAGTTTAATATAAGTTCAGTGACTCAGGTCAAATGATTGTGAAATAATGATTATGTTAAAACACAACCAACACCATCAGATGACCTTTGTTTATTGTTCATCCGGCTGTTATAACTCATGTACAGCAACCAAACTCTAAAGTTAATAAGTTAATGGTCAAGAGCCCAGCTAAAACAAATACTTACCTCCATTATGGTGACTTAAAAATTCTGGTTTTCTCCTTCAGAGATTCTGCTTGTTAACATCAGGTGTCTTCAGTAATGCTCAATCATCACTCAATTATTCACTTAATTAACTCATTAACTCAGAGCTTAATTGGGTCGCTTAAAATGACCAAATTCCATGATGTTGAAGTTACATGAACATATTATGTTTGTTTAACGAAACATAGTTATGTGGAACCGGTGGTGCATGTTTACAAAACAAAGTTAAGTAAAGCCAACACATCATTTTTTTGAGTGTATGCTCGTTACTTGGAGTTTGCTATTTATTACTGTACTAGGATCTTGCGCTGGATCTAACACATTGTAAATTATCGTTAATAAAATCACTACTTACCGGTTGCGGGAATATAGTTGGAATTACCCCCTTCTTCAGTTTGAGACACTGAGAGAAGCTTTATTTTGTCCCAGGTTAGAAAATAAGTCCGTGGTGAAATGGGCAGAGCAAACTAACAACTTCGAATTAAACTGTTGCGGTATCCGATTATAGATAAACATCAACCACGCCTGTTGACATTCCTTTTCTGTGGAAGGGTATGAAAAGTACTCACATCAACTGCACAGCCTGGAACATAGCATTTATTTCCATGATCTGCCATTTATCCTCTGATCCTCGCTTGTTCCGAAGGTTCGGCTGCGCAGTGCCTGGCATTGAGGGCTGGCATATGCAAATCTTTGGAGGTGTACATATTAATGATCCCGACTATTGCGTCATAGTCGGTATTATGTGGAGATTCGCCTGTTTTTCAGGGGTGTTTTTTAAAAACGAGATTTAAATAAGAAGGAGAAAACAATGGTGATTGAAACTCACTGTATGTCATGTCCATGCACTGAACTCTTGTTATTTAACTATGCCAACATAAATTCAATTTCACATTCTAGGGCACCTTTAAATCTCGTTTTTTAAAAACACTCCTGAAAAACAGGCGAATCTCCACATAACATCGACTGTGACGCAATAGTCGGGATCATTAATATGTACGCCTCCAAAGATTTGCATATGCCAGCCCTCAATGCCAGGCGGAACTGCGCAGCCGAATTATCGAAACAAGCGAGGATCATAGGGAAACATATGGAATGATATTCCGGACATTTTTCAAAAGGAATTGCAAATTGTATTTGCAATTGCGTTTTCAATGTGTGGACGCATAAAATGTAACATAATCCAAACGCAATTGCAAATCGTGCATTGCCGTTTGCATTTTCGTTTAAGCGAACGCACACTGACTGCCAAATTGCAAATGGAAAAGCAAAGTCCGTTTGCAACTGAGTTTCCCATATCTTACAAGTTTTGGCCCTGTCATATTTAAATAGCAATTTCAATTACCACGTCTGCTTTTTCACTTTCTCAGTGTCGCGTATGTAGCCAGCCAAAACTCAAATGGAATCGGAAACCTGTCAATCAGTGTCGAGGGTGGGGTCAAAGTGACGTCACTCACAATCGACGGTCATGATGTGATGCCCTGAACAGACGCCTTCATCTGATCAAGACATTTTTTTATTGAATACAAAATTATACATACAACCAAGGCAAACGTATTAATCTACAGTGTCTAATAAGAACGAATAAAAGCCTCAACATGGTTTAAAGGAACACTCCACCGTTTTAAATAAAATTGGAGTTATTCACTGTCTCCCCTATATTTAGATATGTGGGCAAATACATTTTTGTCTCAGTGCATTGTCTTTTCCTGGCAGTGTTCTGTTCAACATAGTTTTCAAAGTCTGTGGCTGCAAAGATAAAGTTGAGATGCAGACTCGTCACCTTTGCAGTGAACGTGCCTACACAGCAAAATCCCCAGTGTTAAATTAACACTCTGAGTGTGGACTCATATAAACACTGAAGCAGTGTTAAAGTAACACTGAAGCAGTGTTAAAGTTAATGAGATAATTAAGTGAATAATTGAGTGATGATTGAGCATCATTGAAGACACCTGATGTTAACAAGCAGAATCACTGAAGGAGAAAACCGGAATTTTAAGTCACCATTGTGGAGATCTGTGTGTGTTTTAGTTGGGCTCTTGACCCTCACATTATTAACTTTAGATTTTGTTTGGCTGCTGTACGTGAGATATAAAAGCCAGATGAACATATATAAAAGGTAAATTGATTGTGCTTTAACATAATCATTATTTCACAATCATTTGACCTGAATTACCGAACTCATATAGAGCCCAAATTAGGTTTACTATATCCATTATAGCAGCACTATTCTTGCACAGCATATTTTGTTAAACATTTACAAAGTAATTCAAATAATTTTTTATACACGTCTCACATACAAAAAACCCCCGTATTTTTTAATTATTAATTTTATTTAATTTTTGGACACAAACACATCATGAATCAGCCTGTGAATCCCATCAATGGTGACAATTATAAAGCATGATGCAGTGCATTCTGGGTGCCACCAATCAAAACTCATTCATGACTCCCATCATGCATTGCTGCATGAATAAATAATGAGCTTATGTTCAGAGGTGATCTGTTTGTCACCATTGCTGAGATTCATACGCTAATTCTTGATGTCTGTGTGTGCCAACATAAATAATTTTTTAAGGCTTTTTTTTATCATTTGGTTTCATTGAAAATGCTAAAAATATGATGCCATACAAGGACAGTGCCACTATAATTAATAAAGTAAACATAACTCAGAAATTGGGCTATATTTGAGCTTAGTGATACAGGTCAAATGATCATGTCTAAACACAACCAACACCATGAGATTACCTTTACTATATGTTCATCTGACTGTTATAACTCACGTACAGCAGCCAAACAAAATCTAAAGTTAATAATGTGAGGGTCAAGAGCCCAACTAAAACACACACAGATCTCCACAATGGTAACTTAAAATTCCGGTTTTCTCCTTCAGTGATTCTGCTTGTTAACATCAGGTGTCTTCAATGATGCTCAATCATCACTCAATTATTCACTTAATTATCTCATTAACTTTAACACTGGTTCAGTGTTACTTTAACACTGCTTCAGTGTTTATATGAGTCCACACTCAGAGTGTTAATTTAACACTGGGGATTTTGCTGTGTATACCCACTAAACAATTTATTGTCCAAAAGACGTCTTTTCAACGTCTTTGTCACAAAGTCGGACGTTGAATAGACGTCCCCTGAGGAGCCAGAATGTAACGTTTTATGACGTCTTATTGTTGACGTGTTCTGCACGTCTGATATAGACGTTCATGGACCCTTCTTACAAGGTTAAACTAGTTCAAATGTGGCCATTGTGGACATATTTTCAACATCATTTATGGTCTCATTTAGACAATTTATACTGTTTCTGGACCAAATAAACACTCTCAGGATGCATTAAATTAAAACCCATGTTTATTTCAATGTAATTGAAAAGCAACTCAGTTTGTGTTTGTCCAAAAATCATGAACATAAAAGACACTTCTGTAAAACACACATCTCTGGATCATGAGAGAAACCAGATCTGAAGGAAAGTCTTTCTGGCTCAGACACTTGTGCTGAACTTAATCACAGACATAACATACAGATTTAACTATTTATGTCAGACGTCTACAGAAGATCTTAGTGAGAATTAGCAGAGGTTTAGATGCTGATATTTGTGTCATTTGGAGTGTCACCAGTGTAGTGATCAGTGTTTGCTTTAGTTGGGCTCTTGGTCCCAGTTCTTCTTACATTAGCTTTTCTTTGGCTGCTATATCTCTGTGTTTGTAAAACACAATTGTTATGGCAGAAAAAGCCAAGAAAAAGAAAAATCAAGTGTCGTCAGCTTCTTGTTGGTGATGACATTAATTTGATAAAACGAGCATCTAATTTTGTGATTAAAATTTTGTATTTGGCATTTATAACTGCCAACCCTATGGAACTGCATTATTGGCACCAATAGCATTTAATAGTTCACTTATTTAGAGGTGTATAAATAGGATGTGTACACAAAGTTTTGAGCAAGTGTAGCATATAGTCACACACAGACATCAAGATTTTACATATGAATCACAACAATGGTGACAATCAAAACAAAAAAACTTGGGAATCAAGGATGAGTTTTGTCCTATGAAAGCTACCCATCATGCATTGCATCGTGATGCTTTTTTTATTGTCACCATTATTGTGAATCATATGCAAAATCTTGATCTCTGTGTGTGACTATATGCTACACTTGCTCAAAACTTCGTGTACACATCCTATTTATACACCTCTAAATAAGTGAACTATTAAATGCTATTGGTGCAATATTGCAGTTCCACAGGGTGAGCAGCTATAAATGCCAAAGCATCTGACAACATTAGCTGCTTGCTTTTTGAAGATTTTGCTGATATCAGCTGAACTTGCTTTATCATGGCTTTTTCTGCCATAGCAATCGTGTTTTACAAACACAGAGATACGGCAGCCAATGAAAAGCTAAAGTAAGAAGAACTGGGACCAAGAGCCCAACTAAAGCAAACACTGATCACTACACTGGTGACACTCCAAATGACACAAATATCAGCATCTAAACCTCTGTTAATTCTCACTAAGATCTTCTGTAGACGTCTGACAGAAATAGTAAAATCTGTAGGTTATGTCTGTGATTAAATTCAGCACATTATTGAGACCATAAATGATGTTGAAAATATGTCCACAATGGCCACATTTGAACTAGTTTAACCTTGTAAGAAGGGTCCATGAACATCGATATCAGACGTGCAGAACACGTCAACAATAAGACGTCATAAAACGTTACATTCTGGCTCCTCTGGGGACGTCTATTCAACGTCCGACTTTGTGACAAAGACGTTGAAAAGACGTCTTTTGGACATTAAATTGTTTAGTGGGTAGAGAGAAATGCACACTTCATATGAATTAGCCTAAGCAGAGAGCAGCCAATTTATTTTAGTTTTTAATTATGTGGTTTAAAAGTAGACATTTCAATCGTTCTATACTTTTCAGGTATGCGAGACAAGTATCTTATACGCTGAGTGTCTGTTCAAAAGGGTTCAACGCGCTCCAGTTCACGTGCCGGCGACTCCCTGTCCTAATTACCGGTATATTGTCTACTAGCCTATATTTGCTTTTTATTTCTTAATACAGTCAATTTGTTGATGAAAAATTGATTAAAATGAAGATACAATTTATACAAAACGAAATTATTTCTACAGGTGGTCAAAAGTGGTCAAAATCATGTCTGACCCATTCCAAATTATTTCCAATATTTGTCATCTTATCCTATAGCCTACTCATCTCAATCGGTTCCCTTTTCTTATAATCAACATAGATGAAATTAAAAAAATAACATTATATTATTTAAACATAATATGAAACGTGTTTAAGTTTTTTTTTTACTTATATTTAAGCGTCACACCGCTCTGCTTTGCTCACATGCTCTGGTGTGTGTTGCCTATACATGCATGTGTGCGCGTGCCTAGTGGAGGGGTGCGATTTTCGAATAATAATCATTATAATAATTATACAATAATTAGACAATATACCGGTAATTAGGACAGGAAGTCACCGGCGCGTGAACTGGAGCGTCTCATAAATGAACCGACACTCAGCGTATAAGACAATTAGATAAGGCTAATTGTCTCGCATACCTGAAAAGTATAGAACGATTGAAATGTCTACTTTTAAACCACATAATTAAAAACTAAAAGAAATTGGCTGCTCTCTGCTTAGGCTAATTCATATGAAGTGTGCATTTCTCTCTACGGGCGCGTTCACTGCGATGGTGACGAGTCTGCATCTCAACTTTATCTTTGCAGCCACAGACATAGAAAACTATGTTGAACAGAACACTGCCAGGATAAGACAATGCACTGAGACAAAAATGTATTTGCCCACATATCTAAATGTAGGGGAGACAGTGAATAACTCCAATTTTATTTAAAACGGTGGAGTGTTCCTTTAAACCGTGTTGAGGCTTTTATTCGTTCTTATTAGACACTGTAGATTAATACGTTTGCCTTGGTTGTATGTATAATTTTGTATTCAATAAAAAAAATGTCTTGATCAGATGAAGGCGTCTGTTCAGAGCATCACATCATGACCGTCGATTGTGAGTGACATCACTTTAACCCCACCCTCGACACTGATTGACAGGTTTCCGTGTAGGCATTGGAAATGCAAATGCTAAGGGAATTGCGATTCCATTTGAGTTTTGGCTGGCTACATACGCGACACTGAGAAAGTGAAAAAGCAGACGTGGTAATTGAAATTGCTATTTAAATATGACAGGGCCAAAACTCGTAAGATATGGGAAACTCAGTTGCAAACGGACTTTGCTTTTCCATTTGCAATTTGGCAGTCAGTGTGCGTTCGCTTAAACAAAAATGCAAACGGCAATGCACGATTTGCAATTGCGTTTGGATTATGTCACATTTTATGCGTCCACACATTGAAAACGCAATTGCAAATACAATTTGCAATTCCTTTTGAAAAATATCCGGAATATCATTCCATAGAAACAGATCATGGAAATAAATGCTATGTTCCAGTCTGTGCAGGGGATGTGAGGACTTTTCATACCCTTCCCACAGAAAAGGAATGCAGAGGTGTATAAAGTAGAAGTAGAAGTAGAGAAAAAGTAAAAGTCCTGCCATGTGTTTATTCCAGCCATGAACTGATTGACAGTTGATTTCAGCTGATTTCTGTCTCCTGACTGAAAAATGGATAATAAGCAAATCCAGGGCCCGGTTTTTCAAAAGGTTTAATCCGGATAAAATTGATCCAGATTTAGTAATCCTTTTTTTTGCGATCCGTGATCACGTAATCCAGTTTACTTTTGAGCCAGTTTTTCAAAGCAACATCGGATTGGATCAATCTGATCCGGATAGGAACTTTTCAGGATCACCAAATCTGGATAACCAGTGCTCAAACAGGATAGGAAATCACAATGTAGAACTTTGCATTCTGCCAGAACGAGCAAACAGGACGTGCAACAAGGGACGCAATAGTTAGACACGATTTCTGATTTGGATTTGTTTTGGATTTAAAAAATCAGTGATTGCCATTCTTTGCATTTTTTTTGGTTATTCTGTAATCATTGCATGCATCACTAATAAATATTCTAAAAACAAAAATATTTTCAATTGTGATGAATATATAATATATATATATATATATATATATATATATATATATATATATATATATATATATATATATATATATATATATATATATATATATATATATATATATATATATATAGGCTATATAATTAGTGACAGAATAAAATGTATTGTTTTTGGTCAATTTTGACAGCTGTTTTGAGGGATTATTTTATGAGGCCAAACTCTTTCTACTTTGCTGTTGGCCTATACTGAAAGGCTGAATATGTTAAAGCCTATCACTGTAGCCTGACGGATGAACAAATAAAATTAAAACCTTATGAATAAATAGGATATCTTGTAAGATACTGCATGATCCAAATATAGTATTATTTGATACATTTTTAAAGTTTTCATTACATTTTGGCCATGAAACCCACGCTGAATTTTTTTCTGAAAAAAAAAAACAAAACAAAAACAAAAACAATTAGAGACCCATTTCATTAATTGCATACCTTTCTACTCGCCACGGGAGTTTTCCTCTTTCATTCTCGTGAATGTGTACATTCCTCCAGACGCGTGCGTGAGCGCGGCACTACAACAGCTGGCTGAACAAATAGCTGAAACGGAACAAAGGTACCCAGACTCTCTTTTAATAATTCTAGGGGATTTTAACAAAGCAAATCTTTCCCGTGAACTACCAAAATACAGACAGCACGTTACATGTCCCACAAGAGACAGTAATATACTGGACCACTGTTACACCACAATAAAGAATGTGTATCACTCCGTTCCACGAGAACAAGCTAGCAGTCACTCTGTGAGAACGGCAAGAGCGCGTGAGTTGTTTATTTCTTAATACCTAGTTCTCCTGTTGCTCTGTTTACTATTTGTCAAACAGGTAGGGCTATTTTCGAATCTTGGCTTATTTATAATTTTTGTCTCCACTAAATATCTGTATTTTAATTAGACGCAACCTATTTTGAATATTTGCCGTGCGTCTTGAAGGGTTGTAGTCTGTATTTTATTGTAGCACTTAAGTAGCGCTGTTCAACAGCTAGTTTCGATTCGGCCCATTATCAGGATACTTGCTTTTGCTGTGCTAATAGCAAGGGCTGACACAGCTGCCCTCACTTAGGTGATTATAAGCATTATATCTATGTAGTGTGTGCGCTGTCGCGGAAGCGTCAGCGGAAGCATTCAGCCTCCTCGTGTGAAGACCGACTCGGGTAAAGACATCGACTCTACCTGCGCGACTCCACCGAGCAAGGACACCTGTAAGGCAACTAAAGTATCTTCTTCACCCTTTCTCTCCTACCCTTATCTTATTCCCCATTATCATTATGTGCTTTCAATACATTCCTGTTGTCTCTCGACAACGCTCTCTCACTGCACACAGAAGGCAGCGCAATACTGCTAACCTGCGCCCTTTTCTCTCATCCTCACACTCTCCTCTCACTCTTTCTATGGGTCTATGGAATTGTCAATCAGCAGTCAATAAAGCTGACTTCATTCCAGCCTTTGCATCTCATTCTACTCTTAATATCTTGGGCTTGACTGAGACCTGGATCCGTCCAGAAGACTCAGCAACCCCTGCTGCTCTCTCTAACAACTACTCTTTCTCTCACACCCCTCGACAGTCGGGGAGGGGTGGGGGCACTGGTCTTCTCATTACTAACAATTGGAAATACTCAACTCTCTCTTCTCTATGCAATAACACCTCATTTGAATATCATGCTATTACACTTACAACTCCCACTAAGATCCATATTGTAGTTATTTATCGCCCCCCTGGTCAACTGGGAAGCTTTGTAGAGGAGCTAGATGTGCTGCTGTCCTCTTTCCCTGATGATAGCACTCCACTTGTAGTCTTTGGCGATTTCAACATTCACCTAGCAAAACCATATGCAACTGACTTCAGCTCTCTCCTAGCTTCTTTCGATCTCACACGGCTCATCACCTCCGGTACTCACAAGTCAGGCAACCAACTGGACCTGGTTTACACACGCAACTGTACCACTGACAACATTTTGGTGAAACCTCTCCACGTTTCAGATCATTTCCTCATTACTTTCAATCTACAACTCACTACCCATGCTCCAGCAACCTCCCCAGCATTTACTTTCAGACGAAACCTGCGCTCACTTTCTCCGTCCCATCTTTCCTCTGCTGTGTCATCCTCTCTTCCCTCACCCTCGCATTTCTCATCACTGGATGTGAACACTGCGACAGATACTTTATGCTCCATCCTAACCTCTTCTTTAGACAATATCTGCCCTCTCTCCTCTAGGCCAGCACGCGCCACTCCCTCTAACCCCTGGTTATCTGAGGTTCTTCGTGAACACCGGACCAAGCTCAGGGCAGCGGAGAGGAAATGGTGCAAATCAAAAGACACATCTGACCTCAGTAGGTATCAATCTCTGCTCTCTGCCTTTTCTGTTGATGTTCACACCGCAAAATCTTCATATTTCCACAACAAGATCAACAGTGCCTCTAACACACGAACACTGTTCAAGACATTCAACTCTCTCCTCTGTCCACCTCCACCACCACCCACCTCCTCACTAACTGCTGATGATTTTTCTAACTTCTTCACTGACAAAACTACAACTATCAGCAGTCAGTTTTCAGATTCACACACACAGGAACCCAGACTAACCTCTCCCACAGCCAATAACCTTCTCTCCTCCTTCTCTCCACTAACCGAGGAAGAAGTATCCAAACTTCTCCTCTCCAGTCATCCTACCACCTGCCCTCTTGATCCCATCCCCTCACACCTTCTACAAGCCATCTCTCCCACACTTCTACCAGCTCTTACACACATTATAAACTCATCCCTCCACACTGGCATTTTCCCTACAGCATTTAAGCAGGCTCGGGTAACTCCACTGCTTAAAAAACCAACATCAAACACATCACTTCTAGAGAATTACAGACCTGTCTCTCTCCTACCATTCATTGCGAAAATACTTGAACGAGTTGCTTTTAACCAAGTATCATCCTTCCTGTCTCTGAACAGCCAGCTGGATGTCAACCAATCTGGCTTCAAGAAAGGACATTCTACCGAGACTGCATTACTGTCGGTCACAGAAGCCCTGCGGATCGCAAAAGCTGCTTCCAAATCATCAGTTCTCATTCTCCTGGACCTGTCTGCTGCCTTCGACACTGTGAATCATCAAATCCTCTTGTCCGCCCTCTCATCACTGGGCATCACTGGAACTGCCCTCCACTGGTTTGAGTCCTATCTCACAGGTAGGTCCTTCAGGGTCACATGGAGAGGCGAGGTATCCAAAGCACATCAACTGACCACAGGGGTTCCTCAGGGTTCAGTTCTTGGACCGCTCCTCTTCTCTATCTACACCACATCATTGGGACCCATCATACAGGCACATGGTTTCTCTTACCATTGCTATGCTGATGACACCCAGCTCTACCTCTCATTTCAACCAGATGATCCCACAGTAACGGCACGGATCTCAAGCTGTCTGGCGGACATCTCGGCATGGATGAAGGAACATCACCTGCAGCTCAACCTGGCAAAGACTGAGCTTCTCGTCCTCCCTGCCAATCCGTCTCTACAACACGACTTCACTATCCAGCTAGACTCTTCCTCAATCACCCCATCAAGGTCAGTCAGAAATCTTGGAGTAATCTTTGATGATCAGCTGACCTTCACCGACCACATTACAAAGACCGCTCGATCATGCAGGTTTGCTATGCACAACATCAGGAAAATCAGGCCTTTTCTAACTGAGCATGCAACACAACTTCTTGTCCAGGCCCTGGTCATTTCTAGGCTTGATTACAGCAATGCTCTTATTGCCTGGCTTCCATCATGTGCAACTAAACCTCTACAAATGATCCAGAATGCTGCAGCTCGTCTTGTCTTCAACGAGCCCAAAAGGGCCCACGTCACTCCTCTGTTCATCTCTCTGCACTGGCTACCACTCGCTGCTCGCATTAAGTTCAAGGTGTTGACGCTTGCTTACAGATTGACCACAGGTTCAGCTCCCTCCTACTTTCACTCGCTATTACAAGTCTACATCCCTACCAGAAGCCTACGATCGGTCAATGAGCGGCGGCTCGTGGTACCATCACAGCGAGCCACAAAATCACTCTCCAGAACTTTCTCATTCACAGTTCCATGCTGGTGGAATGATCTGCCCAGCCTCATTCGGAATGCAGAATCCCTGACAGCATTCAAAAGACAACTGAAAACTCATCTATTCAGGGAGCACTTAACATATAAAAAAAAAAAAAAAAAAAAAAAAAACCTTCCCCTTCCCTTAAATCCTCCCTTGCTTGGCTTATACTACTCCGAGCTATGTGTGAACTTTGTACTTTGAGCACTTCTTGCGTTGTTTTTGCCTTTTCACGATGACTCGCTTGGTTTTGTCCTCAGTTGTAAGTCGCTTTGGATAAAAGCGTCTGCTAAATGACTAAATGTAAATGTAAATGTAAATGTCCACGAGCAGCTTTGGGGCTATCTGATCACTGTTTGGTTCATCTTATACCGACCTACAGGCAGAAACTGAAATCAGCTAAACCTGTAATAAGGACTGTAAAAAGATGGACTAATGAAGCAGAGCAGGATCTACAGGCCTGCTTTGACTGCACTGATTGGACTGTTTTTGAAGCTGCTACCAACGATCTGGATGAGCTCACAGATACTGTAACATCATATATCAGTTTCTGTGAGGATACATGCATTACTACCAGGACATTCTTATCATTCACCAATGATAAACCATGGTTTACTGGGAAACTCAAACACCTTCTTCATGCCAAAGAGGATGCTTACAGAAGTGGGGATACTATCTTGTATAATCGGGCCAGAAACAGACTGACAAAGGAGATCAGAGTTGCTAAAAGAGCCTACTCTGAAAAGCTGAAAAACCAGTTTTCAGCCAACGACCCATCATCAGTCTGGAATGGCCTGAAGAACATCACCAACTACAAGTCACCATCCCCCCGATCTGTGGACAATCCACACCTGGCTGATGATTTAAATTCCTTCTACTGCAGGTTTGAAAAGCCCTCATTCACACCACACACCCGCTCTGATCTGCACTTCACACACCCACCATCACCTTCTGCACCCCCTCTCCTCCTCCCTCCTGCCATCCAACCTGAGCTTAAGGTCTGTGTGGAGGACGTGAGCCGAGTCTTCAAAAAACAGAAGACTAGGAAAGCCTCAGGCCCAGACGGCATCTCATCTGCTTGTCTAAAAGCCTGCGCTGACCAACTGGCCCCGGTCTTCACGCAGATCTTCAACAGATCATTGGAGCAGTGTGAAGTTCCCTGCTGCTTCAAGCGATTCACTATCATTCCGGTCCCCAAAAAAAACAAAATCACTGGACTTAATGACTACAGACCTGTCGCTCTCACATCTGTGGTCATGAAGTCGTTTGAAAGACTGGTGTTGGCCCACCTGAAGGACATCACTGGACCCCATTGGTGCCTCACTGTTTGAACTGTTACCGTCAGGACGGCGACTCAGATCACTGGCCACAAGAACATCTCGGCACAGAAACAGTTTCTTCCCACAGGCCATTTCCCTCCTGAACAATTAACACACCTCCCAAGGCAATAAAGCGCTTTCTGATTCTGATTCTGAATCCACCCTTCTGATGGGATCAGTTTAATCCAGATTTTTTGGATCAAAGTGATCCAAATCCTACAAAAAAGTTCTGAAAAACCCAAACTAAAGGTTTGATCCGGATCAAAACCAAGATTGGATTACGTGATCTAATCCGATTATGTAATCCGTTTTTTCTTTTGAAAAACCCATTTTCAAGATTTGATCCAATCCGTTATCCAAAATCCTAGTGGATTACTTTTGAAAAACCGGGCCCAGGTGATTGGAACAAAATACTGAGGAGGATTTTTACTTTCTGAACTGGACTTTACACCTCTGCATAGCAATGCCACATGCCAGCCAACAGTAAAGAAATAAACCAGAACTGGACCTTATCTGAGCCACAAAATCTGTGTATATTAAATATGGAGTCATTTCAGCCTTAATAAAGCCTGTTAACAAGCAGAATGACTAAAGGAAGGAAGAGAATAGAAAGAGAGACGAGCAGAAACACAAGAACTACAACTGACTTCAGACACAGTCTTAGATGAAATCAACTGAAGAGAAAAGAAGACATTAAATCTGAAGATCTTAGCAGAGGAGGATTAAACAACTCCACAAACAGCATTACCAGCTTCACTTATTACTAACCAGACTGACTTTATTTCTGTCAGACTTCTACAGTTTTTATTGAGAATTAACAGGATTCATTTGAAGTCACCATAACAGTGATAAGTGTTTCCATTAGTTGGGCTCTTAACTCTTAATGCATCTTTGTTTTTTGTTTTTTTTTGGCTGTTGTGATAGTGTGTTTAGTTAAACACATTTGTGGCAGCGAAAGCGAAGTGAGATCAGGTTTAAATGGTTATCTGTTGATGTTTTTGTAATCATCATGAAATAACTTGCTTTACTGAATTATTTGTTATTTAAAAAAAAAAAAAAAAAACATTGCTCAATGGTTATGAGTCCACACTCAGAGACTGTTAATTGAACACTGAAGCAGTGCTAAAGTTAATGAGATGATTAATTGAGTGATAATTGAGCATTATCAAAGACACGATGTCAACAAGCAGAATCTCTGAAGGAGAAAATCGTAATTGGTTTGTTACCATTATGGAGATCAGTGTTTGCTTTAGTTGGGCTCTTGACCCTTGAGTCATTAACTTGAGATTTTTGTTTGGCTGCTATATCTGAGTTACAAAAGAAAGCTGAACAAAGAGAAAATGTTATTATAAAGCATTTTGCAGTGTATTCTGGATGCCACCAATCAAATCTCATTCATGGCTCCCATAATGCATTGCTGTATGAATAAATAATGAGCTTATGTTCAGAGGTCATCTTTTTATCACTATTGTTGAGATTCATACGCTGATTGTTGATGTATGTGTGTATTATCATAAATTGCCTTTTTTTGTTCTCATGTTTGTTAAAGTCTACTAACTTATTGTTATAATATTGCTGGATATCATGATTCAGTTACAGGTTTTGTGTTGTGAAAATAAATTAATTTGACCAAATGATTTTTAAATTGAAATATCCCAGAGAATCAGGCTATTTCATGATGATTACAAAACCATCACCAGGTTACCTTCCTCACCTGATCCCATTTAAAAGTAACTTACTTTGCTACTGTAAATGTGTTTGACAAACACACTGTCGCAGCAGTCAAAACAGATCAAATATGTAATAAGAGTAAAGACCCCGACTAATGGAACTACTAATCACTGTTATGGTGACTTCAAATGAAACCGAGTTAAACCTCTGTTAATTCTCAATAAGAACTTCTGTAGACGTCTGACAGAAACAAAGTCAGTCTGGTTAGTAATAAGTGAAGCTGGTAATGCTGTTTGTGGAGTTGTTTAATCCTCCTCTGCTGAGATCTTCAGATTTAATGTCTTCTCTTCAGTTGATATCATCTAAGACTCTGTCTGAAGTCAGTTGTAGTTCTTGTATTTCTGCTCGTCTCTTTTTTTGTTCTCTTCAGAGGTGTAAAGTCCAGGTTCAGAAAGTAAAAGTCCTCCTCAGTATTTAGTTCCAGTCACCTGGATTTGCTTATTAGCAGTTTTTCAGTCAGGAGACAGAAATCAGCTGGAATCAACTGTCAATCAGTTCATGGCTGGAATAATCACATGGCATGATTTCTATTTTCTACTTCTACTTTATACACCTCTGAAATGTCAACAGGCGTGGTTTATGTTTATCTATAATCGGATACCGCAACAGTTTAATTCGAAGTTGTTATTTTGCTCTGCCCATTTCACCACGGACTTATTTTCTAACCTGGGAGCTGGGACGATATCAAGCAGGCTTCTCTCAGTGAATAAATTATATACAGAAACCGATCAAAGAACAATCTTTCCACACAGCGCGAGTTTATCTGGACACTTGCCAAACTCGTTATGAAATCAATGATGTACATCATCGTGTTCGCATTGGTGAAAGCATTAGAGAGTGCAACTGCGTTGCTATGATAAGATCTTCATTCTCGCGATCAACAGACTGTCATCTGCTTGATGGAAATAGATTTAAATACTTTATAAACATCTCACGATTCGTTAATCTCGATAGCTGTAATAGTAAAAACGTATAATATCTGTAGTAAAAGTATTCGAGAGAGTTTCACATGTAATACGTAGCTATTTCATATGCAAGCATGTCAGCCAATCACAGCAGTGGCCGGCTACACTGTGTCCCACAGCAGCCACGCCCCTTCAAACAGGGTGTTCAAATCAGAGGCTAAAATCAGGCTAGGATTCAATGATTTGCAGAGTAGATTCAAAATTCCTCAATCCAATTTATTCCGCTATTTTCAATTGCGTGACTTTGTTAAAGCACACTTTGATACATTCCCTCATCAGCCAATCGAAAACTTTAATTGAATGTTACTCTCGAAATCACATAGCCATATCTCCTCAATTTATGGTTACGATCTTCGCAGTTCCCTCCTCTTTTTGCACTCAAGGGAACCTGGGAGAGAGAGCTAGGACTGGAGCTTGACGAGGAGCTGTGAAATAATGCTCTTGCTAAAATTAACTCTGTTGGCATCTGTGCTTGCTTGAATCTTATTCAGTTTAAAGTTGTTCACAGAATTCATTTCACCAAAGCAAAATTGAAGAAACTTTCTTTAACAGAAGATGATAGGTGCAATAGATCTTCGCTTTCCCCAGCAGATCATACTCATACATTTTATACCTGTCCTAAATTGTACTCATTCTGGTCTTCTTTTTTTGATACGCTGTCAAAGGCTCTCAGTGTGTCTGTGAAACCCTGCCCAATAATTGCAATTTTTGGAATAACACCTGTTGATGGCTTGTACAACAAGCGTCATGCTGATATTATTGCTTTTGCTTCATTGATAGCCAGAAGACGAATAATGTTTCATTGGAAATCCTCATGCCCCCCTTCTATTTTTTCTTGGCTGAAGGACTTAATGTCCTTTCTACACCTGGAAAAAAATAAACACTCCATCAGAGACTCTGTTAATTCATTTTATAAAATGTGTAATCCTGTCCTTTCCTTTGTTGAGACTATACCTTCATTGGAGATTTGATTTGATTTATTTCTTTTATTATTATGTTTTATTATTATTGATATTATTATTATTATTTTATTTTATTTTTTTATTTTATTTTTTCGTGGGATTTTTTGGGTTGGGTAGAGTAAAAAGTGTTCTCTATATTTGTATATTTTTCTTTATTCATTTCTATGGATGTAAAAAAGCAGGTTGTGATGTTTTTCTTATATGCATGTGTAACGGAGGCCAGCTAGTAGTTGCTGTGCGAGTAAACCTCACTCCTCTGATCTCAATAGGCGCTCTAGCGACAGATGCTAGAGGCTGCAGTCTTTAGCCTCCTTGTTAGAGCGCCTGACTCTCATGCCGGAGACCCGGGTTCGAGGCCCGCTCGGAGCGGGTCGAGTGGGACCCGGGTGGAGGGGTTACACATGCACATATTGGCCCTCATTTATCAAAAGTGCGTACACCAAATTTCCAGCGTACACCTGGCGTACACCCAAAACCACGGTGACTTTGAGATTTATCAATATGGACGTCGGTGTATGGCACGCTCAAATCCCACGCCAGCTCAGGAGGTGGTGTACACATGTACGCACGTTTTAAGTTAGTGCGGAAATGCGCAGAGAAATTATTCCTAACACTGTAACACTGTAAAAAAAAAAAACTACAACAACAAAGTAATTCTAAACTTCAGTGTTTATTTTTGTGCAACATGGACTTCAATGTTTAATTTGTGTGATTTTACCAAAGCATTTGATTTGTAGGCATAGGCTATGTATTCCTTCAGTTGCGATCCTGTGCGCTTTACCTGACGTTTCAGGGTTAGGTGGTGCACACGGACTGGGTTCAGTAATGGGTTAGGTGGTGCGCACGGACTGGGTTTAGTAATGGGTTTGGTGGTGCGCACGGACTGGGTTTAGTAATGGGTTAGGTGGTGAGCACGGACTCAGTAAATTTAAGGCTTTCAATGACCAGAAAATAATTCAGAATGACAAAATAATAAAATTACATTATTCTTCTTTTAAATAATAGGCTAATAATAATAATAACGACATTCTTCTTCTAAATAACAATAAGAGTCATTAATAATAAAAATCATAAAAATATTAAGAAGATCTTCAGTGCTGAGACGTGCCTCTTTGTGGCGATCTTGACTTAGATCTAAAGATCACCACAAAGAGGCGCGTCTCGGCACTGAAAATTTTGTTTCACCTACAATAAACAAAAAAATTCATGCTTAACTTGATCACTATTGGTCTATATTAAGCAATAAAACATTCTGATCTGCTGGAGTGTGCTTCTCAAACCCCCCCGAAACAATTTTGTTTCTTTCCACTTCCCTGGTGATGGCCTCGATCTCCACGTCGGAGAAGTTTCTCTTCTTTGCCGTCTTCCGTGTGTTTATGGCGTAAAATGAGGGCGTGGATTTACGATCGTTTTCAGCCGCGGCATTTATCAAGGGCAGGTATTGTGTACACCTAGATTTCAAAGGTACGCATAGCTTCATAAATCAGGCGGTGAGAGGAGTGTAAGCATAATCTTACGCCAACATATACGCCCTTTTCTACGCAAGAATGATAAATGAGGGCCAGTGTCTTTTAAAAATCTGTTCAATAAAAAAATCTAAATGAAAAAATAAAATCAGGCTAGGAAAAATGCATTTTATTTCTAAATGATGACTATTTTTGATCTAAAAAAATACTAATATTATAAGGGCAACCCAGACAACATTATAAAATAATAAAATAACCCCATTCTACACAGCAAAAACTCCAGTGTTAAATTAACTCTCCTGGGAGTTTATATGGCTCCATGTAAAGTGTTAAAATATGAGTGTTAAATTAACACTCAAGAGTGTTAAAGTTAATGAGATAATTACGTGAATAATTGAGTGATGATTGAGCATTATTGAAGACACCTGATGTTAACAAGCAGAATCACTGAAGGAGAAAATCACAAATTGTACGTCACCATTATGGAGATCAGTGTTTGATTTAGTTGGGCTCTTGACCCTTATATTTTTAACTTTAGGTTATGTTTGTCTTTTGTATCTGAGTAAAAACAGCCAGATGTACAAAGACAAAAAGAGATTGGATGGTGTTGGTTTTGATTGACATAATCATGTTAACTAAACTTATTGAGATCATTTAACTTGTTAATTAAAACTGCTCTGTGATTCTACAGCATAGGAGTTTCAGTGTTTTTAATACAATCCAAAATATCTAAAAAAAAAATTTAAAAAGCAATTTGTATTCAGGAATACAGACATCAATAATCAGACTGTGAATCTCAACAATGGTGACATTAATAAAGCATTATGCAGTGCATTCTTGCAGCCACCAATCACAACTCATTAATGGCTCCCATCATGCATTGCAGTGTGAATAAATTATGATCTGAATCTGAATTTCCTAATTGAATAATCTGTTCGTCACCATTGTTGAGATGCAAAGATTAAATCTTGATGTCTATGTGTGCCGTAAAGAATACTTTTTTATTTTATTTTTTGAAAACAAGTAAATAACTTTTAAGAAATCCTTCGTATCATATTGAATATTCTGGATCTTTGACATAGAATCAGTGATGCTGTAATCAATAATATAAATCTAAGTCAAAAATAAGGATCTTAATAAGTTCAGTGATCAAGTTCATATGGTGATGATTACATCATAAGATAAATCAAGAACATCAGACCACTTTTTGACTTTGTTCATCTACCTGTTATAACTCAGTAATAACAGACAATCAAAATCTAAAGTTAACTATATAAGGGTCAAGAGCCCAACTAAATCTAACACTGATCTCCATAACGGTGGCTTACAATTTGTGATTTTCTCCTTCAGTGATTCTGCTTGTTAACATTAGGTGTCTTCAATAATGCTCAATCATCACTCAATTAATCATGTAATTATCTCATTAACTTTAACACTCTTGAGTGTTAATTTAACACTCATATTTTAACACTTTACACTCTTGAGTCTGGAGCCATATAAACTCCCAGGAGAGTTAATTTAACACTGGAGTTTTTGCTGTGTAGGGCACCTTTAAAGTTAATGAGATAATTAAAGGTATAGCGGAGGATTTTCTTTTTCCGGGTGGGTAGTCTATACTATTGGTCCACCTAAGTGTCAATCATTCTGGTGATATGTTTAAGTAAGGCCGTCGTACGTGCTCGTCCCTTCTGTGCATGCGCACTTTCAGGTGTATTATGTGTGATGAGTTACGGTTTCAGCTATTCCTTTGAAAATGGCTGAGGGTCGAAAGAGAAAAAATGTATACAAAGTGTATGATAAGAAGAGAAAGGCTGCAGAATATAGAAACAAGACCAGAGTGATTTTGGGTGAATATTTCACACGCTGGCGTGCACTAAAAGCACAGGTTGGGCTTCCCACTGATGCCGCAGTCGCGAAGATTCTACTAGACAGGTAAAGTTTGTCATGCTATTTGGAGAAATTCATTTAAAATCACTGCTAGTAAAAGTTAATGTAAGCTATGATTAGCCATGCTAGCTCTGGCACAAGTTATGCACCGCGTAGACATGGTAAACATCTCAATTTGTCTAAAGTAGCCTTATGACCAAATGGTTAATGGTATCATGAAATATTCTAAAACCTGTGCGTTCATTTTCGATAATTCCAATGTGTTCACCATAGTATTTATTACACAAATGCAACAAGCTACTTCTCCATTGCATATCATGTCTTGAGTTCTCGGTCACTCAATCGATCAGTATAAGTTAAAGGAGCTGTATGCATAGACAGTAAAAGAAATGGACACAGCGACCCCGTTGATTTAAACGGAGAGAGTTGAAGCCCAACATGGGCACTCACTTCCTGATAGCCAAGCGTACTGCGCATGCTCAAACTGAGCTTGACGACGTGAGCATCCTGACGGACAGTTGTACGTCTTCTAGTAGCGGTGCCAAGAGGAATCTGAATCATTCCCTTCCGAATCTTGCAGAGCCGGAGATCGTGAGTATTAGCTGTTCATGAGCTTGTAGCAGTAGCAACTTAATGACTCTCTATGGGCTTCTCCCTTGACTTTATGTCTCCACGTCCCCCCGATTGCGCGCGAGCTTCTACTTCTGTCTATACGGTCATTGATCTTGTGTGCGCCAGAGAGTCGCGGGATTATGACACAGTCGTTAGCCTATTTTTACAAAAACGGCTTCTACGGGGCCATAACATAAGATACAAAGTAATGGAGCCTTTTATACATCGGCGTGTTTCTTTAGAAATAAATAATGGACAAATTGAGTCTTTGGACGCCTCAGATGTAAAGTTATTCGCTGTCAAAGTGAAGCCAAAATGAATGGGAGTCAATGGGATGCTAACAGCAGGTGATAGCCAGCTACAATGGCGGCCCCCGGAGGCAGCTTCAACTTCCGGCTGATGGATTACCCCCTTGTCTGTATGTAAGATTGTGGCCAAAACTGGTACTGCAATCACTTTCAAATGGCTGCATCCCCTCCCCCTCCTCCCTGACTCGAGGTTGCCAGATAGGCTGCAGGATCCAGCAGGAACGTGTGTAGCTGCAGCTGTGGTAACTAGAGCAGTGCTGGCAACCCGGATGCCGCAACACTAAAGACTTTGTGATTGGTAGATAGGTGGAGGGTGGAGCATCAGACCAAAACACAACATGACAACATCAACATCAGTTGAGGGCTGCAACTTCACTTTTTAAATGACAATATCCTGGCCGGACTACTGTTGTCAGTGATATAAGTATTTGAAATGAACATGATTTCTTAAAGGGGGGGTGAAACACTCAGTTTCACTCAATCTCATGTTAATCTTGAGTACCTATAGAGTAGTATTGCATCCTTCATATCTCCAAAAAGTCTTTAGTTTTATTATATTTATAAAAGAAAGATAGGCTGTACCGAGTCTTTCCGGAAAAAGCCGAGCGGGTGGAGGCGTGCCGTGTGGGCGGGAGCGCGCGAAGCTTTTGCGTGTGTTGTAAACAGACAGACTCGTGGTTTATGGGGACATGATTTGTTTTTACAATAAACAAACTGACACCTACAGTGACCAGCTAAACAAATTTATTTAAACACACAAACACACACACCATACATCGCATGCTCCATCGATACATTAACTGTAACAGTTACGTGATCATGTTGTTTACTTCCTGTGCTTACACGCCGATAGTTAACAACACACAGACATTTGAAGCAGTTTTACTCACCGCCTGCGGTTCCAACACACGACCGTGGACCTTTATCGTTGGGACTGCTCCATTTTTAAGTATTAGGCGATCTGCAAATCCGGCGTCTACTGGGCCTTGTTTATAAAACTATTACCGTCGAAATGAAGGGAACAAACAAGAACACTTGCACAACTTGCTGCTCTTGAAAAACAAAATCCATCCACAGGTCCCTTAACGCTGGGTTCTTTGGAAATTTGTGCAGTGTGGTCTTGCCCTGGCAACCAAAAACACACTTTTTTGGTGGCATTTTTTTGATTGCAGCGCAGCCGAGCCCACCGCGCTCTGAAGGGCATAGGCGTACTCTCGCACGCACTAGCTACAGCTGCGCGCGCCCTTCCGGGAGAAGTGCCCTTAAGACCCATATAAGGAAATTCCGGGCACTCTGACCGTAGGTCCGTATTGGAAAAAAACTTTCCGAAACTTGTGACAAACCGGAAGGAGTATTTTTGGAACAGAAATACTCCATCAAACTTACAACTTCATTTTTGAAACTTTGTCCATGTTTAGCATGGGAATCCAACTCTTTAACAGTGTAAAAAACTCACTATGCATGAAACAACATTTTAACCCCCCCTTTAATGTGTAGTGACATATCAGGGCCATTTTATGATTAATTGAAATACATTTCTTACATACAGCTCCTTTAATAAAACACGGAAGGGCATTTGACAACAAAAAATGGAGAGGGCGGGTCTTCTCTAAAATTCGGAAAGATCCTCCGCTATACCTTTAAGTGATTAATTAAGTGATGATTGAGTATTAGTGATGAACACCTGCTGTTAACAAGCAGAATCACTGAAGGACAGAGAAACACAAGAACTACAACTGACTTCCAGTCACAGCCTTAGATTAAATCAGATGAAGATAAAAAGAAGACATTAAATTTTAAAAAAATCTGTTAAATTAAATTTTAAAGACATTACCAGCTTCACTTATTACTAACCAGCTTCTTTTTATCTTCATCTGATTTAAAGGTGCATAACGCAGGTCTCTGAGTTTTTGCAGAACTACACCCCCTCAGGCGACAAGCGAAACTGCAACCAGAGATGTGCACGCTCATGGAGCACACGCACACGCACGCTTGCACGAGCACGAGCTGTTCATAACCAAAGGAGCATCAGCCACACAAATCTTTTGTTTACAGTCATAATGTCTTCAGAGGTTATAAAGTTATAAATCTGCAAGTCATTTTAAATATATGAAAGGAAAGGCATTTGA
The DNA here is from genome assembly GCA_036326025.1 of Chrosomus eos. Lineage (NCBI taxonomy): Eukaryota > Metazoa > Chordata > Actinopteri > Cypriniformes > Leuciscidae > Chrosomus > Chrosomus eos. The sequence continues at coordinate 1,274,681 of JAZAVI010000022.1, forward strand.
GTAAATTACACACTTGTATGTGAGGGGAAAACTTCAGTTTTTGTTTCCATCTATCTCCATGTTGAACTGTTTTATGTGTTTACTGTATCCACTTATGATTGTATTATTATGGAAACACGTTCATGAACAATAAAAGTTATTAATTTGTAAAAGCTTAAAATAATAATCATACCACACAGTTGGTCAACAAAGTACACTCAAATGTCTCAAGGTAATAAACAATCAAATGGCACTATATCCGCTTTCATAACAAGTAGTTATAGGAACTTAGTTATAGGAACTGTCCACTTCTAAACAGTTCTAAGAACGACTCTCCCCCAAACTCGGTTTTGCTGTTTGCGGTCGCACTGGCCAGTGGCCATAGCAACCGAGGGGTAAGGGAGTGACGCGAGCACGGCGGCGGCGGCGCCACATACAACAACAACAACCCAGCATTGAGGAGGCTATCGCAATGTTCCCGTTCTGCCTACCGGGACCTTAATAACGGAGTACGAACGGCGGCGTTTAAAGACTATGGTGGAAAGTCTAAAGTAATATGATGGAAGAAGATAGAAGAGCAGAGCGCAGGCAAAGGACGTTAGCAAAGGACACAAGGCTACCGGTAGGCTATACACAAAAACATAGTTAGCATCTTTTATGGGACATGTTTTATGTTTCATGCTGTACTATTCTTCCGAAGACAATTCCTAGTTTATGAACCTGTTCACTGACAATGGTAACGTTAGTCAAATCAATTCTGATTGTACATTTATCTAGCTTAGGCTAAAGCATTACACATTTTACGCATCATCATTTGTTGTCATAGATTTGCCGTATCAGACATTAGAGACTGTGCTATATCTTACCGTTTTATCAAGAAAACAGCCAACGGAGGATCCCGTTTGAGCCCTAGAGCAGACCGGAGATCTATCCATTTGTTGAAAGCCTTCCCGATGCTGACTCTCGTCTCGTCTTATTCCGAAGCCTGACTCCAATTTGTCCCTTTTGGTCAATAACTAGACAAAAGTTTTCTTTTCTTTGTCTTACGTGGAGTTTGCGTTGGGGTTTGGAATGAACTACAAGCCGGTCTCTTTGAATCCATCTTCTACTTTTGTCGAAAGTTGACTAAAGTTTTGTCGCTCGAGTTGTCTTTGCTGATACGGAGAATGGCGGCTAACAATAAAAAAACCTCCGAGACATCGCCTGGTGAGCGTGAACACGCATGACGTCACGCCCAGTCTCAGATTCGAGCCCGAATCCCTCTTATTTATTTTACTGTACAGGACTATAGAGGCAATCTCAGTGATCAGAAAAGGGTTCATTCAGCCCATCAGGCAATTGTTTACGCATGTATGGGTTAAAAAACGGGTATTTTTAACATGAAATGTTGCGCAATGCACCTTTAATGTAGTTAAACTAGTTGTAGTTCTTGTGTTTCTCTTTCCTTCAGTGATTCTGCCTGTTAACAGCAGGTGTTTATCACTAATACTCAATCATCACTCAATTAGTCACTTAATTATCTCATTAACTTTAATACTGCTTCAGTGTTACTTTAACACTCTGTAGATTAGGACCATATGTACTCTGAGCAGTGTTGATTTAACATTGGGGATTGTGCTGTGTACAAAAGGTACAAAACTGTCACTGGGGCAGTTCCCTAAGGTAAAAAAGTGAAAAGGTACATCTTTGTACCTTACCCAGATAGCAAGCAACCATTGAGACAATGTTAAATCAATGTAATGTGTCTATGTTAACAGCCTTGAATCAACATCATTTTTGCACCCGCAATTAATGTAGAAAATCAAAAAAAAATTAGTTGTAACAAATTACATCAATTATTTTAAGTTAATCCAATGTATCATTTTTTTTTCAGTGTAGAGGGCGTAACACGTACTTTGAGGCAAAGTTAAAACTGAAGGTATAAACTGAAAATCACAATTTTCCATTGGACCAATGTAAATATATATTTTGAATGAATTGCACTGATGTTTCACTATTTTCAGGGAATTTTCCGATTGCATGCATTAGTATGCCGTTTTTTGTTACCAAGGTTTGTCTTCTAGTTCCAAAATGTTTCCTATTTACTCCAAAGTTTCTTTAAAACTTTATTGCTTTAATTGTACTTTACCCAAGAGAGTGTTCGAAGCGAGTGTGAGTGGCTCCCGGATACACCAGATATGTTCCTCCGAGTTGTTTGATGTGACGGAGTCTCTGAAACTGAGGAGTGTCAATGATCTTCACCAGCAGCGGGTCGAGCTCAATCTGACCATGAATGGGGTCGTGGAAAATCTACAGGACAGAAAAGAGTAAATACTATGCTGTTCTCAGTTTAGAAATGCACCAGGAAAAGTGAGGTTTTGGACAATCAGCATTTTTGATTGCATCAATAAGGACAGCAGATATGAAAACATGAAAACATATTCTATTAAATATTTCAATCATTTATTCAATCATCTAAGAACACGGACTAATAGGGCCATTTCCGAAGCATCTCTAAACTGTGTTCTCATCGATCTGTTAACCTTATTTGACAGTCAATCAAACCTTATGCAAGCATTTTTTTTTTTTTTAAATCATTACAGCTGCTAAAAGGTAAATTCCACACATTTTGTATTTTGTATCGGGACATCCCTAATATATATATATATATATATATATATATATATATATATATATATATATATATATATATATATATATATATATATATATATATATATATATATATTAGGGATGTCCCGATACCACTTTTTCACTTCCGCTACCGATTCCGCAGCTTTGGCTATTTACCGATACCGATATCAATCCGATATTTTTATTTTATTCTTGAACTAATACTATTACTAATAAAATATATGGAAGCACTTTGCTCAATTAGCAACCTAAAAACATCTCACTCAAATGGAGAACAAATACTTCTCCACACTGTTAGACCTTATCAGGTTTTTTACAGTAAAATACTGGCATCAGGCCAAATTCTGACACTATCATACCATTTTCCATTAAAACAGTAATATACCGTAGAAAACAAAACTAGCCTACAGGAATATACTGTGAATTAACAGCTCTCAAAGTCGACACTCAGAGACTGTTTTCACAATCACACCTGAGGGTATACCTCATTCATTATTCCCTACATTAGTTCACTTAAATAGTCCACTTGAATGAAAAGAAGTGAGTGAATTGAGACACTGATGAACATCTGATAAGCAGCATCACTGAAGGACAGAGAAACAAGAACTGAAAAAGAGAAACACAAAAACTACAACTGACTTTCAGCAACACTGAGTGTGAAACCAGTTTACAAACCAGTTTATGATCATTTCTTTCATACATGTACAAAAGTTCTTGTTGAGAATTAACAGATACTAAAGTAAAAATAAAATAAAAGTTTGTTGTCACCATAATGGAGATCAGTATTTGCTTTAGTTGGTCTCTTGTGCCACGATTTCTTACATTCATTTATATCTGACTGCTGTCACAGTGAGTTTAAACAGCACATTTGTAGTAGCAAGAAATAGTCAGGAGAAAGTTGATCTGGTGTTTTTGACTTTTGTGCTAATGTCACAATGATCCTGGACATGTCTGATTTTTTTATCTGTATATATTCTTTGAATATATGGTGTTTAATATAAAACTTACATTCATTTATGGGTATAAAATCAATCTGTGAATCTACAGCATGAAATATATATTTTGGTTAATCATGTATTCTGAAGAATATTGTAATCATATTAAGTATCAAAAAAAATATCCTGCTTGACTCACACAGACATCAACAATTATAATATGAATCTCAACAATGGTAACAATCAAACGTTTCATGCAGCAGTGCATGCTGGGTTCCAGGGCAGTATAAAACTCCCAGCATGCACTGCTGCATGAATAAAAAAAAAATATTGACACCATTGTTGAGATTAATATGCTAAATTTTGATATCGCTGTTTCTACAAGTCTGTGTAGCTCTGTTATTTGGTTTATGTATGATGTGTTAAAAACACAGTAATTGTAATTTATTGCTGTGGTTTCATGGTGGTGGTAATGTAACACTTTTGGTTGAGGATTAAACTCTGAATTAGTGAGAATGACTTTAGTGAATGACCAGGCAATATAAGGATTTTCATATTTTGACAAATCCAATCATTAATAAACTGTGTGTGTGCATAAGTGTGACTTGCAGAAACACACCTCAAGCAGCAAAAGAAAAACTCATGTTATAGCATCAGCATACCAACTAAAGCAAACACTGATCTCTATAATGATAACTTCAAACCAAACATTTTCAATTAAACATCTCAATAACAACTTCTGTAGTTGTATGGCAGAAATAAAGCCATACTGGTTAATAATAAGTGTAATAATGTGTAATGGCTGGAAGTCAGTTGTAGGTCTTGTGTTTCTCTATTTTCTGTTCTTGTTGTTCCTCTTTCCTTCAGTGTTTCTGCTTGTTAACAGCAGGTGATCATCACTAATGCTCAGCAATCACTTACATATTCCCTTAATTATCTCACTGCAACACTGTCAATGTTACTTTTTACTCTTTGTAGTGTGGATTTTCCTGTGGAGTTGAAATGGTTAACAGTGAAAGATAAAAAGATACAGCCACAAAATTTATTTTAACTGTAATAAACTGTAAGTTATAAACAGTGTTGTGCAAGTTACTTCCAAACTGGAATACATTATATATTACATGTTACTGTTATTTAAAAGTAATTCATTACCTTACAATATTACTGTCTCAGAATTGTAATGCGTTACATTACTCCTGTATTACTTTTGAGTTACTTTCACCAAAATAACTATACAGAAGTAGAACTTAACATTCTAAAATGACTAGGGCTTTAACGATATGCGATATGAAACCGGAATCGCGACACTCAGATCCACGAACCTGCAGAATCGTGACACACCCCAACTCCCAGCGTTATCCATACCGTCCAGATCCAATGCTACCACATCTTTAAATTACTATTAGTATTATTTGAAGTTAACTTAACATTATAAAATACATAGACCTACACCACAAAACAAGTTGAGGATAAATTATTTAAAATTTGGGAATTCCAGCGTTATGGACATGACATTTGCTGTCAAAACTTGAAAAATAAATTCTCAGAAAATGCATTAATACCAAAATATTGAAACGTCTGTTTATCCATAGTGTCCTCCCTGAAAGGAGTCCAGACATTAGAAAAATATCAGTCTACACATGGATTTTATATTTAATATTAGGGAAATAGACAGTCATGCGTGACAAAAAAAATCTTTAACTTTAGGAGGCAACGATTTTTGTTGTTGTAATTTTGTGAATTACACTGCGCAAATCGGATGAAGAAGGTTGGCTCTCCACAGAACATAAAATATTCACTTTATTTTAGTTTTCGTGTTCGCATTTATGAGGAAAAACAATGTTACAGACGTGACAGTTCTCCGTTATGGACGCGAGCGCTCTGAAGCGGCACTAAAAGATGCTTTAAAACTTTCACAAATACCTTACACAGAAGACACAAAGCCTTTCTTTAAAGTGAATTTCGTTTTGTATTAATTGTATCTTCATTTTAATAGCCTAAATGTTTCATTGCCTGGATTTTATAAATAAGAAGTAGGCTAAATATAGCAGACAATTATAAATAATCCCGGCACGGAGGACAATTCACTCATAAATGAACCGAAACTCAGCGTATAAGGTAGCCTATTCACGGACCTGAGAAGTATATCTATATTGAAATGTCTACGTGTAAAACAGAACAATTCAAAACGAAAGAAAACAGACTGCTCTCTGCTTATGAAATGTGCATTTCTCTCTGGTGCACTAGCCTACTCCGAAGATCGCGAGTCAGCATCGTCAACTTCATCTTGACTTTATTAATAAACAATTAAAATGTCTCCTTGCTATATTTGACATTCATAATCATTGCTTTTGTCGGTTCTTTGTGACAGCTAGGTGCTTTATCGGCAGTGCCGCCGCCCTTAAATGAACGCGTCACTACCACATCAAAAACATGATTGCGTGATGAAAACATGAAAAATACCACATAATAAACATAGCTTAACTGTTTAGAAAGAAAAAACAGAACGAATAGCCTAATGCGCATAAGTCATTCTCGCGAATGGACAGTCTTCTTCATGCCATCTTCACCATTCTTCTCCACTGGCCAGCGCGAGCACAGAGGCCGAAATCATGCCTCACGGCACTCCTGTAAAAAATAAATCGCTATACAAATATATCAGACGCTGCCATATAGTTTTTATTAACAGACTTGGACACCACACGCAGCTATTGACTGACCACGAACAGGTAATTAGCCTACTTGCATTTTTCATTTGTTAATGTCTCGCGGTCTTGCTGTGTAGGCCTATTTTTTTTTTTTTTTACAATTAAAACTAAAAGTCTGTTGTAACTTGTAACGCAAGCCTTACTGAACATGTACCGAGTAAAATATTACTGAAAATTGATTAGTAATGCCTTACACTACTGCGTTACAGCAAAAAGTAATATGTTACTGTAATGCATTACTTTTGTAACGCGTTACTCCCAACACTGGTTATAAAACAGGTTTATACTGGGAACACTGTTGCAGTAGTTTACTGTAATATATTGTTTTTGGGTCATCATTGTGCTGAAGAGTATAGCCTGTGCTTCAGTCCAGGAGAAGATCTACAAACATTGATGATACGCTGTGTGTTACTTCATTTAAAAGGCAGTGACTGTGCGATACCGCTAGATTTGGTATCGATCTGATACCAAGTAAATACAGGGCCAGTATTGCTGATACTTTTTAATAATTAAGGTGAATGCGTCTTCAACCTAAATCTAAATGAATTTTCATGAATTTTAATTTGTTTTTGTGATTTGCATTTTGGGTTAATCAGTTAAAATCAGTACTACAAAAGCTTTTGTTCAGAAACAACTTTTGGTTACTTCTGTTTTATTTAAATAAACAAAGTTACAAAATTATTACTTAACAAATATAAAAAATGTAAAAACAAATTCTCTTTCAAGTAGCATGTTAACAAAAAATGTTTCTCCTCTTTAGTGCACTTCTTTTTCCAGGATTTTTTTCTTAAATAAACAAAGTCACAAAGTTTTACTTCACAACAAATATTATAAAAAATGTAAAACAAATTCTCTTTGTAAGATATAATGAGAATAAAATGACGTTTCTCCTCTTTAGTGCACTTCTTTTCAGGATTATTTTTTCTTAAATAAACAAAGTCACAAAGTTTTACTTTACAATAAATATAAAAAATGTAAAACAAATTCTCCTTGTAATAAGATATAATGAGAATAAAATAACGACGCCTCGTCCGTTTGGGGAGACTCGCGCTCTTGCGGACGCGTTGAGTATAAACAAGGCTTCAGTCCTGAGTAGCGCCAAAGCCCGTCGCGCACTAGTGGTGAGTCACGTGACGGTACAACACAGGAAAGGGGAGGAGAGCAGAGCACTCTTGGGAGGAGGATTACAGAGAGCTTGCTCTGCTCTGTGACAGCAGCAGCATTTTGACAAACACGGTCAGGTCGCAAAACGAGAGAAACTGAAACTTAAGTATCGATATTTTCGCGTTGGTATCGATCAATACTGATACCAACGTTGGTATCGATATTATCGATATTAGTATCGATCTGCCCACCTCTACTGTGAAGTTGCTGGTCCAGTGGAATAGGGTGGGTGATACTGCAAAATTTGGTATTGATCCGATACCAAGTAAATACAGGGCCAGTATCGCCGATATCGATACCAATACTTTTTAATTTAAAAGCATGCACGTAAACTTACGTGCATTTTCCTGTGCTAGAGCAGTGTGTCATGATTTATGAGGTGAATGCATCATTAATATGCTAAATCTGAAAACATTTTCATGACCACTAAATATTTTGTGATTTGTGCTCTCAACTCGCCTGTAATTAGTCAGTGACTTTTACCAAACTACCCTAATTATAGTAAATGCACTATTGTACACTAGCCTACTGTTCAAAAGTTTGGGGGTTGTAAGATTTTTAATTCTCTTCTGCATTTATTTGATCAATTTAAAGGGTACCTATTATGGCATTTAAAATGTTCCTAATATTGTTCTGGGAGTCCCCAACAACAGTTTTACAAGCATGCAATGACAAAAAACACTTTTGTTGTCTTATAATATGCATTTATTTTTACCTGATTTGCTCACCGACTCCCATATGAATCGTTTAGCGAGTCATTTTTCCAAACCCCGCCTTTGCATAACGCTAATCTGTGGTGATATGTTAGACACCCAGCCGACGGGGTGTCATTGGTTGTTGCGCTAGATCTTACCCAGATACAACAGTGCTATTTTCTGATTGGCTAACAACACCAGACGAACAACACCAGAGGAGACCAGGGTTGCCAGGTCTGCACAACAAAACCAGCCCAATTGCTCATCAAACTAACCCAATCACGGCCAAAAATATTCAAATAGCGTTCCCGGTGTTTCCTCAATAACAATCATTTTCCAGTGGATAAAACAATCGCGTCAACCAGCGTGCACTACACAAACAACCCGCGGAAACAGTGCAGGCATACGGACCTGGCAACACTGGAGGAGACGCGCTTGAATCCTGCCGGTTCCACAGTGAGTGAGTTTTGGGCACTGCGGCATATTAAATATATTACAAATAGTTTTTCAGCGTGAGAAATACAATGTGTGGCCGGAGAGCGTGACAAAAGACCGAAATGAGTGACTGTCACGCTCAATGCGTGATGCGTGACACTCGAGAGCCCTGTGACAACTCCATTAACAACGACAAACACTTCACATATTTCAATACAATTGACATTGAAGACCTAAGTTAGCTGCTAGAAGCTGCGCTGTGCCTGTGCGTACACAACACACAAAATAATTATAGAACATGATACAAACATAAAAGCAACAGCCTACTTACAGATTGTGATTCGGAGAAGGAAGCTGATCCAAATAAACTCGGTACTGAACCTCCCTCCTTCAGTATCAGCCGGCTCGCAAATTCATACTTTATAGCATTTAGGTTTGTGAAGCAATCATCTTCAAAATGACGCGAACACAGAACAAGTTCGGGCTATAATACTTCTGTGGTATAGTTATGAACTGTAGCCACTGTCTTCAAATGCTCCTCACTGGGCAGATGAAAAAAGTTTGCTTTTGCGTCGCACTTCAAAACACAGCAGCGTCTCGTCGACATTGATGTTTTCCCTGGTGTCTTCTAATGCAATGAGTGGGCGTATCTTATTCAAATAACTTGTACAAGTGACGTACGAAAGTTAGAGAAAATGCATCGTTCGTCTATCGATTCATATCAACGACTCAGAGTCGACTCTTACTTTTGAGAGATAATAACTTTGTATACGGTGAATTTTCATATTTAAAACTTTGCAGGATGTTTTCGTTCACTTAGATCTATGTTACACACTACATGGAAGGTAATTTTCAAAATTCCATGATAGGTACCCTTTAACATAGGCTATTCTGTAATTTATTCCTATGATCAAAGCTGAATTTTCAGCATCATTACTCCAGTCTTCATGATCCTTCATGATGAGAATTCATTTTAATATGCTGATTTGCTGCTCAAAAAACATTTCTTATTATTATCTATGTTGAAAACAGTTTCATTTTTGTGGGAAACCAAATAATTCTGCATAAAATGTATCATGATGAACAAAGTTGAAAGAACAGCATTTATATGAAATAGATTTTTTTTAACCTCTTAATCTCTTAGTGTAAAACCTCTCAGTGTAAAACCCTTGACTGTCACTTTCGATCAATTTAATGCATTGATCTTTGTTGAATAAAAATATAAATTTCATTAAACAAATCTTACTGCATTTTGAGTCAGCATTTTGAACCGTTATGTAAACTTTTAATTTGTTTATTGCGAAATAACTCCCGATTGTTTCTCTGTCATCTAAGCAAGGCTTCCTTTCCCAAACGCACTGTGACAGAAGCACCAGCTTTGAACGCTCTCTGTGATTGATTGGTTTTGTCTTGTATCCAGATGACTAGGGGAAATAGTTCTACCCTACACAATTATTAACTAACATTCGCTTATTTTTAAGCACTGAATTGCGTTCTAAATTAATAAAATTTACTGGTAAAAAAAACACACACATTTGGATCGATATTTTTATGTGAGGATCGATCCTTTTCGATACCACGTCAGTATCGAAAGTATCGATACTTCAGGATCGATCCACCCACCCCTACAGTGGAAATCTCTTTTTTTACAAAAGTTTTTTTTTTTTTTTGTGGTTTCTAATTAAATAAGTTTACAATAATACTTTGCTCACGTTATTAATGCATTATAAATTTTAGTTAATACTTTTAAATGACAGTTTAATGCAGTCGGTTTCTGCAAGTGAAATTATGCACGCCATCATTATTATCATTTGAATCTATTGACCAGAGGTGTAAAGTCCAGGTTCAGAAAGTAAAAGACCTCCTCAGTATTTTGTTCCAATCACCTGGATTTGCTCATTCAGACAGGAGAGAGAACTAATTAGTGAAATCAGCTGACTGAGTTTATGGGTGGAATAAACATATGGCAGGACTTCTACTCATTGGGCCCTGGATTTCCCACCTCTGCTATTGACACCCTTAAGCTACATTTGAAAACATAATTTTGTATAAAGAGGCATGTTGTTTTGACCACTGTTCTCTCTAGATTTAACGTTAGTCAAATTAACTATAACAAACAGGTTAAACAAGCCATCGCTTACTTTTAGACGTGGTGAATGAAGTTCGAGGTTGTGATGGTCGTGTCCGATATCCCTTGCCAGTTATTATACGTACAGGAAATCTTTTTGTATGATTATGGTAAATTTCTGTTTCTATATCCAAAAAGAAACGATGCTGGGAGATGTTTTTGTATTTAGTAAAATTGAGTTTTTTGGGTTACCATTGTGCTGAAGAGTAGACCTGCGTGAAGTTGGCCCCCCACCCAACGCAAAACGTCGTCAAACTATGCGCAATCGTTTGTGCTCCGTTTGTGCTGGTTTGTGCTGTAAAAAGTCTCGTTTGTGCTGTTTCTGTTTTTTAGATATTAAAAGAATATTTTTAGGTCATTCTGAGGTAACGCAGCCCCCCCACATGCTCCAAATTAACCCAAAATAGTCTCGTTCGTTTGTGCTTCGTTTGTGCTGGTTTGTGCCGGTACAATTTTCGTTTGTGCTGCGTTGGGTTTTAAAATATCGGAAATTGAATTATAGACGATGACGTCACCAGCCCCCCCACATGATCCAAATTCACCCAAAATAGACGCAATCGTTTGTGCTCCGTTTGTGCTGGTTTGTGCTGTAAAAAGTTTCGTTTGAGCTGCTTCAGTTATTTAGATATTAAAATAATATTAGGTGGTCATTCTGAGGTCACGCAGCCCCCCCACATGCTCCAAATTCATCCAAAATAGTCTCGTTCGTTTGTGCTTCGTTTGTGCTGGTTTGTGCCGGTAAAACTTTCGTTTGTGCTGCGTCGGGTTTTAAAATATTAGACATTAAATTATTGTTGATGACGTCACCAGCCCCCCCACATGCTCCAAATTTACTCAAAATAGTCTCGTTCGTTTGTGCTCCGTTTGTGCTGGTTTGTGCTGTAAAAAGTTTCGTTTGAGCTGCTTTGGTTTCTTAGATATTAAAATAATATTATTGTGGTCATTCTGAGGTCACGCAGCCCCCCACATGCTCCAAATTTACCCAAAATAGTCTCGTTCGTTTGTGCTTCGTTTGTGCTGGTTTGTGCTGGTAAAATTTTCGTTTGTGCTGCGTCGGGTTTTAAAATATTAGACATTAAATTATTGTTGATGACGTCACCAGCCCCCCCCACATGCTCCAAATTCACCCAAAATAGTCTCGTTCGTTTGTGCTTCGTTTGTGCCGGTAATATTTTCGTTTGTGCTGCGTCGGGTTTTAGAATAGGTATCAGACACTGAATGAAAGAGAATTATAAACGGTGACTTCATCAGCCCCCTACACCTGCTCCAAATTTACCCCAAACAGGCTCAATCTTTTTTCTTTTTTTTTACAGTAGGCTAACTACAGTTGACAAGGTAAGACCGAAACGCAAACCAAATATTTACTGAACTGTTATGTATGTGCGGTTTCAACTTTTAACGGACACTGCGGATCTAGGGATGTGTGGAATGTAACACAAACTCCAAGGTAAGTGTTTTTACTTACTGTATATTGTTTTGTTAATAACATAATATGAACATTGTCATAAATACACGCACCACAATCTGTTTGCAGTGTTATACGCGTGTCAGAAGTCATGATCCTTCAGAAATCAGTCTAATATGATGATGTTATGAATTTGCTTCTAGAAACATTTCTGATCATTATCAATGCTGAAAACAGTTGTGCTGCTATATTGTTATTTTTATTCTTTTGTTTTGGTTAAGTAATATAGCCTACAGTGTATAGGCATATATATATATATATAATGCTTTTATTTAGCAAGGACCTATTAAATTAATCAAAAGTGAAAAAATTATCACGGTTTCCACAAAAATATTAAGCATCCAAAAAATAAACAATAAGAACCTTTCTTAACTTAGCACCAATAAAAATTTAGCACAAATCAACATTTTACTATGATTTCTGAAGAATCGTGTGACATTGAAAACTGGAGTAGGCCTAGCCTAGCCTAGGCTATGATACAGAAAATTCAGCTTTGACATCACAGAAATAAATTTTAAATTAATTATATTAAAACAGAACATAGCTATTTTAAAGTGTAATAGCATTTCCCAATATCAGAGTATGTTTGATTAAAAAAAAAACTTTTTACCCGTACTAGGCCTATACACACGTATAACACTGCAAACAGATTGTGGTGCGTGTATTTATGACAATGTTCATATTATGTTATTAACAAAACAATATACAGTAGCCTAAGTAAAAGCATTTACCTTGGAGTTTGTGTTAACACACATCCTGTGATCCGCAGTGTCCGTTAAAAGTTGAAACCGCACATAGATAACAGTTCAGTAAATATTTGGTTTGCCGTTTCGGTCTTACCTTGTCAACTGTAGTTAGCCTACTGTAAAAAAAAAAAAAAAAAAAAGATTGAGCCTGTTTGGGGTAAATTTGGAGCAGGTAGGGGGCTGATGAAGTCACCGTTTATAATTCTCTTTCCTGCAGTGTCTGATATTCTAAAACCCGACGCAGCACAAACGAAAATATTACCGGCACAAACGAAGCACAAACGAACGAGACTATTTTGGGTGAATTTGGATCATGTGGGGGCTGGTGACGTCATCAACAATAATTTAATGTCTAATATTTTAAAACCCGACGCAGCACAAACGAAAATTTTACCAGCACAAACCAGCACAAACGAAGCACAAACGAACGAGACTATTTTGGGTAAATTTGGAGCATGTGGGGGGCTGCGTGACCTCAGAATGACCACAATAATATTATTTTAATATCTAAGAAACCAAAGCAGCTCAAACGAAACTTTTTACAGCACAAACCAGCACAAACGGAGCACAAACGAACGAGACTATTTTGAGTAAATTTGGAGCATGTGGGGGGGCTGGTGACGTCATCAACAATAATTTAATGTCTAATATTTTAAAACCCGACGCAGCACAAACGAAAATTTTACCAGCACAAACCAGCACAAACGAAGCACAAACGAACGAGACTATTTTGGGTAAATTTGGAGCATGTGGGGGGCTGCCTGACCTCAGAATGACCACCTAATATTATTTTAATATCTAAATAACTGAAGCAGCTCAAACGAAACTTTTTACAGCACAAACCAGCACAAACGGAGCACAAACGATTGCGTCTATTTTGGGTGAATTTGGAGCATGTGGGGGGGCTGGTGACGTCATCGTCTATAATTCAATTTCCGATATTTTAAAACCCAACGCAGCACAAAAGAAAATTGTACCGGCACAAACCAGCACAAACGAAACACAAACGAACGAGACTATTTTGGGTTAATTTGGAGCATGTGGGGGGGCTGCGTGACCTCAGAATGACCTAAAAATATTATTTTAATATCTAAAAAACAGAAACAGCACAAACGAAACTTTTTACAGCACAAACCAGCACAAACGGAGCACAAACGATTGAGCATAGTTTGACGACGTTTTGCGTTGGGTGGGGGGCCAACTTCACGCAGGTGAAGAGTAGAGCCTGTGCTTCAGTCCAGGAGAAGATCTACAAACATTGTTGATATGCTGCATGTTGCTTTATTTAACAGGCGGTAACTGTGTAGTTGCTGGTCCAGTGGAAATCTCTTTATTTACTGAAGTTTTTTTGTGGTTTCAAATGAAATAAGTTCACAGTAATACTTTGCTCACATTATTAATGCATTATAAATGTTAGTTAATAGGTTTAAATTATAGTTGGTAAATTTAAGGCAGTCGGTTTCTGCAAGTGAAATTAGTTAACTCGAGTTTTAGTGCATTTTTACAGTTACATACTGTAGATTACAGTAAATAACTGTACAATTAACAGTAAATTGCTGGCAACAGTGTTGCCAGTATTTTACTGTAAAAAAACCCGGTAAGGGCTAACAGTGCACCCTCATGTTTTTCCAACCCCGTAAGACTTTTGTTCATCTCCGGACCACAAATGAAGATATTTGTGATTAAATCTGAGCTCTGGATCACTCCTCCATAGGCTTCTAAGGGATTGAAACTTGACAGCCCCGAAAAGTCATTAAATACATCGTTAAAATAGTCCAAGTGACTACAGTGGCTCAATCTTAAGTTTATCAAGTGACGAGAATATTTTTTGGGCGCAAAAAAACTAAAATAACGACTTTATTCAACCATCTCTTCTCTTCCGTGTTATTCTCCTAAGATGTTAACATAGTGTAACAGCGCAGCGCTTCTGTGTTATACGCAGGGTGCGATTTGTGAAAAAAACAGAGGGGGGGATGTTTTGAAACATTTTTATTCATAATAATAAATCATGAGAACATGAACTACATCACTGCATTTGCAGGAATCGTGAAGTAGCCTTTTTTTATTAACTCATGAAGCAGCCTAACGCAATATTTTTACTCTAGCTTATCTTTCCCAACACATATGAACTGTGATCATGCACAACGAAAAAACATGCAAGAATTAAATCCCCCGGGCCCTCCCAGTAAGTTTTACTGCTCCTGTTAAAGTAATAACGTTAACGTTACATCGCGATGCTGAGCTACAGTGAAATGATAGAAAAGACAGATGCATTATCTGTGTTAGTCAATTCACGCGAACTGGACGCGTGAATGAGGCAAATTTATGGCAAATCAAAGTATTCATAAACGCCTGGTCAGGCGTCTGATTGCACACTGACCCGCCAAAAGAGCGCGTTTCGACAGCCAAACCATAATGATTGCAAAATCATAACGATACGCCAATAAGCCAAACCATAACGCGCTTTTTTCACGGAAAACACGCGTCAGAAACGTGCGGTTTTTGCATCAAAGCGTGCGTCTTCGGCGCCTGATCTGCTATTTAAAACGCATGTTATCGACGTGCGCTTTGGGGTCACCGAAACGCAGAAATAGTTCGGGCAGTAATGTTAATATTTTATTTTAATTAATCTCTAAAACACATATAAAAATGTAGCCTACAGAAAGTTGGTCTCTCTCGCGCAGTTCGCTTCGCATGGAAGTTCGATTTATGGACAACAATAATCAGTACAAACGTTGTAACGGCACCGAGATGGTCATCTGATAACATTAATTATATTATAGGTAGTTAACATCCCTCCACTCTTCCAAACTGATCACGTCAGTCTTTTGATTACATTACCGAGACAGCAGCTTAAATGTGTCAAAACAAAGCCCAGTTCTTCCATTCAGAGACTGCCATTGATGAAGATATCACGGGACAGTTAATGATTTTCTCTTTAAGATAAAGAAGGTTCTGTCGCATGGACATGTGACAACGGCCGCCAACCGATCTAGAGACCCCGTGAGGAATCTCATGATCCCTGCATGACCAGGATAGACACTTTACCAACAAACGAACAGTGTCACTTCGAACATTGTCCATTCAGATACGCACATACATATACACATACATGGAGTTGCCCAGAGGGTGGGGGAGCGCGAGGTCACCACACTGTTGAACGCTGAACGACCCCTACACACACACACACACACCAAAACCCTCATTCATGACCACATGTGTGATCAAAGTCAGCTTTTAAATGTATAAAATGTTTTTCTTGTGATGTTTCATTATTCTTGTGTGACAAACTGCTATAACTATAAGCTTTCATTATGTGTAATCAACTTGATATGCTTTAATCACAAAGAATCAGGTATCGTCATCTTACCAGCTCGCAGGAATGCCGCGCTTGGTATGATTGTAATCAGAGAAATCGAATAAGATCAAATAACTAACCCAAAATGCGATATGATGCATGTTTTTAATTAATATCAGTTTAGAAGTGTATTTTTTCTAAGTTTTATCTTATATGCACATGACACGGAGGGCGTGTATTTTCGCAAACACAGAAGTGTGCCGCCACGCCTCCTCCCAAACGATTGGATCAGACACGTAAGAAAGGCGTGTCTCTAGCTTCTTCAAAACCTGGAGCGCGACGTCGTTCTGTGCAAGCAGTCTTCGCCAGAGAGAACCTTCTTCAATAAGAACTCAACCGAGTTCTTCGTTTTCTTTCTAACTTTCGTTTTAACCTAAGTTTTCTTTCTATTGATCTAACTCAGTTTTCCTTCGTTCCTACAAACGAAACGACTCTAAGAATTAATCGTCGTTTGCCGAGCTGACATGGCACATCTGCGTCCGCGCGAAACTCCAGACACATTCGGCCGACGCTTCCTTTCAAACAACCGCACAAACGGGCCTTTTCAAAGCAAGTATAAATCTAAAAAGAATGCTGTTTTAAGGTTGTCTATAACATCTGATTAAGCCTTTTGGGGTCTCATGATTGAACTGTTTGAACTGAAGATCATCTCATCTCCATCTCTCTCACACTCCCTCATCTCTCTCTCTCTCTCTCTCTCTCTCTCTTCTCTCTCTCTCTCTCTCTCTCTCTCTCTCTCTCTCTCTCTCTCTCTCTCTCTCTCTCTCTCTCTCTCTCTCTCTCCTCTCTCTCTCTCTCTCTCTCTCTCTCTAATATTTTGTATTGCAATCGTTTTTGTTAATTGTTTGTTTTGCTATGCATATTTACTCCTGCGTGATTTAAGTAGTTCATGTAATCTTTAGTTTGCTTTATTAAACTCTATAATCTTTTGAATTGAATCTGTCTCATTGTTATAAACTTGAAGTCAATGAAAATGCCGATCTTATGTTACAAAGCTCTACTTGATTTATATTAAAATATCTAAAGTGCCTTACATGAAAATATAATTTCTGGTGGCCACAGGAAGGATAATTTTGATGTTTATAGGCCAGGTAAACAGACAGTGCATAACAATTAAATTTGAATCACTTGAAAATTTATCCTGATAACTGATAATATTTTGCCGACCTATATTAATAATTACTATGAAAAATCGTGTTAATTATTCATATCCGGTGAGGTCTAGCCTATTCCTTATTTGGTATAGTTTAATTTGTGTAGTCGTAATGCATATTCATCATCTGATGAATATTATTCCCCATTTAAGCTAATATTTCCCCAAAAATAGTCATTGTCGCTACAACGTCTTGTTTTGAACAATTGTTTAATAAATATAAATAATTCGAGCACATAAACTTTAAATAATTTTAATTTAACTTAAATAAGATTGAATTTATGTAGGCCTAGTAAGATTTCATTACTAATCACTGTTTTGTTTTTTGTCAAAGATGTTAAAATCTTTAACAAAATGTTTGACATTATTTGACAAGCATACACATATACATGCACACAAAATACACCAATGTACAGAAACACAAACCTATAGCCTACAGTTTTGTATTGAGTTTTAATTGCATTTTTAATTAAATATTCGTTAAACTTTCTATTTAATGAAATACATTTAATGTGTTGTTGCTAGCACGGCGCCAGGATTCCAGGTTTGGATGGGCCAGACCAATTGTGGGTGGGCCTTAAATTTAAAAATGTTATCCAATCACTGTTTAACCTAATAAAAACTACTGACTAATATATCTGTACGTAGGCTATACATAATATAGATTTTAATAGCTTGATGCTCTTTACATATTGTGTTGCTTTGTTAAAAAGTTTCGGTGCAGTCAGGACGGACCTATCCGCGATCGCTCTCCTTGGTTCTGACCAGAGAAGAGCGCTTTTGAATCTCCATTACGCATCATACCTGGGCTGCGTTTTCCGATATAAGAAAAAGCGGTGTTCTTTATAAAAGAAGCACTTCAGAAATAGTTGGAATTGCATTTATTAGGACTCATGAGAGGATAGGCAGAGGCGCTGGCGCCCTCCTAGCAACGGCGCTGGTCGCGCTAGCTGTGATAGTCGCACTATAGCGGGTGGACGAAGATGTGTGATGTGGATCTCAGCTCTCCCTCATCACCTGTTGCAGCGATGACTCAGAGACTGTACGTGCGTGTTTAAGGTACCTAAACAACGACTGTTGCAACATTGTCCTCTACTGGAAATTATTTTCACACTTTCACAAGCTAATGATAAGCGCTGAAGCTGCAATATTTCTGGAGCATGGAGTGGGTAAAACATTATTTTGACCACTTGAGTTTTGTTTTGTAGAAAGACTTTTTTTTTTAGATTTTCGTTTTGTATAAATTGTATCTTTATTTTGATCAATGTTTTATCAACCAATTGCCTCTATTTAATAAATAAGAAGCAAATATATAGCAGACAATGTAATAAGGCGCCGGCACGATCACTTGCATTGCACGACAACTGGAGCATGTTTCCGCCACAGAGTGAAAAATAAAAAATGTAATTGCGATTTTTTAATCTCACAATTCTGACTTTTTATCTCAGAATTACGTGATATAAAGTGGCAATTGCAGGTTAGCTATAAAGCCAGAATTGCGTGATATAGGCCTAGTCGCAACTGTTATTAAGTCAAAATTGCGTGATATAAAGTGCGAAAAATATAGCTTGAAATTCTGACTTTTTTTCCACAGAATTGCATGTTTATATCTCGCAATTCTGACTTTATAATACGCAATTGGGAGATATAAAGGCAGAATTGCATGATATAAACTCACAATTGCGTGTTACAAAGTCAGAATTGAATTGTGAGGTATAAACTTATTTATTTAGATTTATTTCACGCAATTCTGACTTTATAACACGCAATCGCGGCTTTATTTCACGCAATTCTGAGAAATAAAGTCAGAATTGTGAGATGTTAACTCGCAATTGTGAGAAAAAAAGTCGCAATTATCTTTTCACATGATTTATTCTATGGCGGAAACAAGCTTCCAATAGACTGCCCTATAAATTAATATAAAGGGGCGATTTGCCCACTAATGGCTTAAATGAACAACTAGTCGACTAGGGGGAAAATATAGTCGGAGGTCGGAGGCCTTATTCCACATATCTTCGAAGTTCGAGGCAGGAGGCCATTCTGGGTTGAGCGAGCGACCCTGCGGAATGAGTGAGCAGAGTAATATTCAGAAATGCGCTCTCCGCTCACATGCTCTGATCAGAACAAACCCGAACACTGTCTGCTGAACTTGTGCAGAAACATCAAAATAGACATAACCAGCGTTTTAAATTTGTTTTTAAAACTAAACATTTAGACTATTTAGCTATTTCATACAAATGATGAGCTTATTGGCGATTTTTTTATAATTTTTGACAAAACATTTTTGAAGAAAAGTTTTGGGTGGGCCTGTTGAAAACGTCGTGCCTGTTGCTACAATGTCAATTTACTGTTAAAGGGTACCTATTATGGCATTTAAAATGTTCCTAATATTGTTCTGGGAGTCCCCAACAACAGTTTTACAAGCATGCAATGACAAAAAACACTTTTGTTGTCTTATAATATGCATTTATTTTTACCTGATTTGCTCACCGACTCCCATATGAATCGTTTAGCGAGTCATTTTTCCAAACCCCGCCTTTGCGTGACGCTAATCTGTAGTGATATGTTAGACACCCAGCCGACGGGGTGTCATTGGTTGTTGCGCTAGATCTTACCCAGATACAACAGTGCTATTTTCTGATTGGCTAACAACACCAGACGAACAACACCAGAGGAGACCAGGGTTGCCAGGTCTGCACAACAAAACCAGCCCAATTGCTCATCAAACTAACCCAATCACGGCCAAAAATATTCAAATAGCGTTCCCGGGTGTTTCCTCAATAACAATCATGTTCCAGTGGATAAAACAATCGCGTCAACCAGCGTGCACTACACAAACAACCCGCGGAAACAGTGCAGGCATACAGACCTGGCAACACTGGAGGAGACGCGCTTGAATCCTGCCGGTTCCACAGTGAGTGAGTTTTGGGCACTGCGGCATATTAAATATATTACAAATAGTTTATCAGCGTGAGAAATACAATGTGTGGCCGGAGAGCGTGACAAAAGACCGAAATGAGTGACTGTCACGCTCAATGCGTGATGCGTGACACTCGAGAGCCCTGTGACAACTCCATTAACAACGACAACACTTCACATATTTCAATACAATTGACATTGAAGACCTAAGTTAGCTGCTAGAAGCTGCGCTGTGCCTGTGCGTACACAACACACAAAATAATTATAGAACATGATACAAACATAAAAGCAACAGCCTACTTACAGATTGTGATTCGGAGAAGGAAGCTGATCCAAATAAACTCGGTACTGAACCTCCCTCCTTCAGTATCAGCCGGCTCGCAAATTCATACTTTATAGCATTTAGGTTTGTGAAGCAATCATCTTCAAAATGACGCGAACACAGAACGAGTTCGGGCTATAATACTTCTGTGGTATAGTTATGAACTGTAGCCACTGTCTTCAAATGCTCCTCACTGGGCAGATGAAATAAGTTTGCTTTTGCGTTGCACTTCAAAACACAGCAGCGTCTCGTCGACATGATGTTTTCCCTGGTGTCTCCTAATGCAATGAATGGGCGTATCTTATTCAAATAACTTGGACAAGTGACGTACGAAAGTGCATCGTTCGTCTATCGATTCATATCAACGACTCAGAGTCGACTCTTACTTTTGAGAGATAATAACTTTGTATACGGTGAACTTTCATATTTAAAACTTTGCAGGATGTTTTCGTTCACTTAGATCTATGTTACACACTACATGAAAGGTAATTTTCAAAATTCCATGATAGGTACCCTTTAAAAACATACTCAGTCTCTTTGAGGGGGGGATAAATTTATCCCCACCGGGGATAAAAATTATTAAGCAGAGGCAGGGATACATTGACCAGAAAGGGGGAAATCCCACGCATCCCCCCGGCAAATCGCATCCTGGTTATACGTCACACGTAGGCTCAGATTGGCCGACGCTGGTCATGTGTGTGATGCGTGTGACGTTCAACCAGAAGAGTTGCTCAATAACACTATGTGAAATCTCCAGGCCCAAAGAGAATACTTGAATAAAGTCGCTATTTTTGTTTTTTGCACTTAAAAAGTATTTGCGTAGCTCGATAAACCACTATAGTCACT
Organism: Chrosomus eos; assembly: GCA_036326025.1. Lineage (NCBI taxonomy): Eukaryota > Metazoa > Chordata > Actinopteri > Cypriniformes > Leuciscidae > Chrosomus > Chrosomus eos. The sequence continues at coordinate 1,296,168 of JAZAVI010000022.1, forward strand.
TGGACTATTTTAACGATTTCTTTAATAACTTTTCGGGGCTGTCAAGTTATGTTATGTTATGTTATGTTATGTTTATTTGTATATGTCCCCGGAGGGCAATTAATTTTACAGCAAGACAGCATACAAAAAGACAATTTAGAAAACATTAATAATTTCAATAAAAAATTAAAAGGTATTACAAATTAACACTAAAATAAGCACACACACACAGTACTCACACAAAACCTAAACAACTACTTCCTTCCACCTACTCCCCCCATACCCAAATTTAACAGAGAAATGGAAGTAGGAATAAATGAATGTTTATACCTGTTACTTCTAACCGAGGGAAATCTCAATCGAGATCCTGAGGGTAAAAACTGAAACTCAGAATAGAGAGGATATGAAGTAACCATTAAAATCAATCGGGCCTTCCTAACTACTTGCCGGTTGTACAGGTCAGTAGGGTGACTCTGCTGAACTCCTAAGATCTTACTGCTAGTATTTACTATTTTCACCAGAGCAGTCTTTGCCTTCACACCAAGACTTCCATACCAGCATAACATACTAAATGTTAAAACCGACTCAATATAAGATTTATAGAATAAAATCATCAAGGACCTATCAACTTTAAATTTAGACAATCTCCGTAGACAGTACAGACGTTGCTGGCCCCTTTTGCAAATCATCTCCACATTAACATTAAAATTCAACTTGTTGTCAATCACACACCCCAGATACTTATATGATTCCACAACATCAACCTCCTGCCCTTCACTCTCAGAAATAAAGGTACAGAAAAGTAAGAAAAAGGTACAAATGCTCGTCGCTGGGGCAGTACCCCCAAGGGGAACAAACTTGTACCATATTAAAGGGTACAAAGAAGTACCCCTACGGTTTGTGCCTTTTAGGCACAAAAATTGGCTTAGCAGAGGCTGTCTCTTTATTTTGTACACAGCAAAAACTCCAGTGTTAAATATGGCTCCAGACTCAAGAGCGTTAAAGTTAATGAGCTCATTAAGTGATTCATTGAGTGATGATTGACCATTATTGAAGACACATGAAGGAGAAAATCTAATTTTTTAAGACACCGTTATAGTGATCAGTGTTTGCTTTAGTTGGACCTTAAACTGTTAAGATTAGATTTAGTTTGGCAGTTGTATCTGAGTTATAACTGCCAGATGAAGAAAGAGAAAAGTTGAACTGTTGGTTATGTTTTGACATAATCAAAATTTGCCCTGAATCGCTGAACTCATTTCGAGTGCAATCTCTGACTTAAATGTATATTGTTGATTCCAGCATTACTGTGATTCTACAGCATACGATCCAGAAATTTCTAAATAATCTAAAGGATTTCTAAAAAGTTGTTCTGTTAAAACAAAATCTTCCTTTTAGGCACACACAGACATCAATAATCGGTTTATGAGTCTCAACATTGGTGACAAACAGAATATTCAATTAGGGAAAGGAAATTATAAAGACAATTCAGATAATAATTTATTCATACCGCATTGCATGATGGGAGCCACGAATGAGTTTTGATTGGTGGCACCCAGAATGCACTGCAACATGCTTTATTATTGTCACCATTGTTGAGAATCACAGGCTGATTATTGGTGTCAATGTGTCTAAATAAAGACATTTTCAAAGTCATTTAATCAGAACAACTTTAAAAAAATATTTAAGATTATATTGAATATGCTCAAAACAATTTGTTGTTGAACCAAAGTCTGCTGTAATCAACAAGGTAAAAACTCTCTAAATGAGATTTGAGATTCAGATCAAATTATGTCATAACCTCTACAACATCTGATCAACGATTCTCTTTGTTCATCTGGCAGTCATCACTGATATACAACAGCCGAACAAAATCTGAAGTAATCAGTTTAAAAGTCAAGAGCCCAACTAAAGCAAACACTGATCACCATATCGGTGTTTTAAAAATTAGATTTTCTCCTTCATTGATTCTGCTAGTTAACATCAGGTGTCTTCAATAATTGTCAATCATCACTCAATGAATCACTTAATTAGCTCATTAACTTTAACACACTTGAACACAGGAGAGTTCATTTAACACTGGAGTTTTTGGTTTGTACCTTTTATTTCGCCGTTGACGGTTCGTTTGTTTAAATATCACAACACATATTAACGGGAACCTGTGGTTAACTGTCTTCTCGGAATTAAACTCCTCAAGTTGGACGATCGTCACACACGCACACGCACATGGCCACAGCGCAGCAGGCAGAGGTGGGGGAGAGAGAAATACCTTTCTCTTTCTCTTCGGCAGACTTGTTTACAAATTATGACAAAGGCTCTATCAGTCTTAGAAAAGACACGCATCAGAGGATTGTGTACCCTGTCCCTTGAAAGGTACTTCTTAGTACCCCACATGAAGTGTACCCTTTGATTTGAATAAGGTACTTTTTTGTACCCTACAGGATGTGTACCCGACAGGTACTTCTTAATACCCCATGGGAACACAATGGGACCTTAAATGGTACATTTGTGAATGTTGTACCTTAACTATTACTTTATATATGACAATGTACCTTTTCAAAGGGTACATATATGTACCTTTCACCATGCATATTTTTTTGTGTACCCCTTTTCTTTGGAAAGGTACTTTTTGGTACTCAGCTGGATACATGTTTGTACCTTTGAGGCACATTTGTGAATTTTGTACCTTAAAGTACTTAATTGTACCCTCACTGTACCTTTATTTCTGAGAGTGTTTGATAGTTGTTCTCTTCAGATCAGTTTGATTACGCCTAAAGTCAATAAGCATGTCTTTAGTTTTTAGCACATTTATTTGCAAGAATGCATCGTTGCACCACTGTACAAAATCCTCAACCACAGGGCCATGGTCGCATTCGCCAGCACTAAGAAGGCTGACAATAGCTGAATCATCTGCAAATTTTACAATAAATCTATTGTCATGCCTGCTCCTGCAATACTCAGTATATAGGATATACAGGAGTGGAGAAAGCACACATCCCTGAGGGGACCCTGTGGATGAATACAATACCTCCGATAAACAACCATTAACCTTTACTCTCTGAATGCGATCAGTTAGGAAGTCAAGGATCCAACCAACAATACTAAAATCAAAACCAAAACTTAACAGCTTCTCTACTAAAATATGAGGTTGTATCGTGTTGAAAGCGGATGAGAAATCAACAAATAAAATCCTGGCGTGAGTCTTAGTTCCCTCTAGATGCTTGAGTACCAAATTCGACAAAGTAGCCGTAGCATCCTCTACCCCACGCCTGGCCCTATAGGCAAACTGGAGAGGGTCAAGTGAGTCTTCCACTTTTGTAAGAAGCTCTTTTTTAATCAATTTTTCAAAACTCTTCATTACTAAAGAAGTTAAAGCAACTGGCCTAAAATCATTTAGTGCTACTGAATTCTTATTTTTCGCCACTGGAATAACTGTGGAGGTTTTCCATAATCTCGGCACCTTCTGTTGGGTAAGGGACAGTTGAAAAATATAATAAAGATAGGTCCTAATTGCTCTGCACAGGAAATAAGCAGCCGGCCCTCAATATTATCAGGGCCTGCACTTTTCCTGGCTTTTGAATGTCTCAACCCATTTATTACATCCTGTTCTGTAAAAGGGATAGGTCCATTAACAGTTAAATAATTTTTCTGCTCACAACGAATAGTCTCAAAGTCACAACCTTACATAAAACTCATTAAATGCTTTTGCAAGCTGAAAATCATCTCTATACCCTTCCAATGCCACCTTAGAATCTTTTTTAGGCTTTGTCCCGACGATAGTTTTCATGCCATCCCATGCTGAGCCCAAATTACAATTTTTTAACTGCCATTCTATCTTTTCTTTGTACTGCAGCTTTGCCATATTTATTTCAATTTTCACTTCCTTTTTTAACCGATTCAACTCAACAAGATTACCTTCCCGAAATGTACACTGTTTTTTCTTAAACAGGACCTTAAGTGATTTTGTTATCCACGGCTTATTATTTGGATATACCTTTACAGACCTTACAGGAATAATGTTATCCACACAATATGATACATAACAGCTGACCACATCAGTAAGTTCATCTATGTCAGCACATGAGTCTTTAAACATTTCCCAATCAGTGCATTCATAACACCCTTGTAGAATCGAGATGGAATCTTCAGTCCAGTTCTTAAACTGTCTGATTAAAGTTTTTCCCCTTCTTAGGGCTGTACGATACAGTGGGACAAGTTGTATACAATTATGGTCGGCCCCACCCAACGGGGGAAGGGGGAGAGATTTATATGCTCCCTTTATAGAACCATAACATAAATCTAGAGTCCTGTTGTGTCTGGTTGGACATGTGACGTATTGATAAAGGTCTCTCAAGGTCTTATCCATCAAACAGTGGTTAAAATCACCCATGATCAACATTGGTGCATCGGGAGAAATAAGTTGCAATCTTTGAGTTACTTGTAGTAGACTTTCTGAGGCTTTATCTGAACTAAAGTCTTACGGGGTTGGAACGACATGAGGTTGAGTAATTACTGACAGAATTTACATTTTTGGGTGAACTATCTCTTTAATATGCGTCAAAATCTTGTGTACAGTTTATAAACTGAGGAGACGGAAGATAGAGGGAGGGAGTGTCTGATGTGAGTTTATGGGGCACGTGTCAGCCAGAGATGTGCGTGTGTGTGTGTATGTGTGTGTGTGTGTGTGTGTGTGTGTGTGTGTGTGTGTGTGTGTGTGTGTGTGTGTGTGTGTGTGTGTGTGTGTGTGTGTGTGTGTGTGTGTGAGAGAGAGAGTGAGTGAGACCCCAGCTAACAGACTTTTGTTATAAGAACGTTCTCCAAATATTCAGTGTTGGTTCTGGGAACATGAAAAATCTCCAGTTTTCTTGACGTTAGAGGAACGTGTTTTAAAAGGTATAATGTTTCTCAAACGTTCTTTCAACTTAATTTTGATTTAAAATTCAACGTTATAAGAATGTTGATTTCTAACATTCCGAAAACATAAAAATGTCCAGTTTCCTGAATGTTTCTAGAACGTTATTTAAAGGTTAGTGTGATGTTCCTGAAACATTCTTTCAATTCATCTTTCGAAAGAGTAATAAGAACACAAACTACAACTTTATTTAGAAACACACAGCAAAATCCCCAGTGTTAAATTAACACTGCTTAGTGTTTATATGAGTCCACCCTCTCAGAGTGTTAAATGAACACTGAAGAGTGTTAAAGTTAATGAGATAATTAAGTGAATAATTGAGTGATGATTGGGCATTATTGAAGACATCTGATGTTAACAAGCATAATCACTGAAGGAGAAAACTGTAATTGGTATGTTACCATTATGGAGATCAATGTTTGCTTTAGTTGGGCTCTTGACCCTTAAGTCATTAACTTTAGAAATTGTTTGGCTGCAGTAATCCAGTTATAACAGCAGAATGAACAAATAGAAAAGGTGATCTGATGGTGATGTTTTAACATAATCATTAATGCACAATAATATTACCTGAATCACTGAACTCATATAGAGTGCAATTTTTGAGTTAGATTTACTTTATTAATTATAACAGCACTGTCCTTGAAAAACAATATATTTTTAGCTTTTACAATGTAATTCAAAGAATTTCTTAAAAGTTGTTCACATTCGAAAAAAAAGTTCTTTCTTCTAGTAAACACAGACATCAAGAATCAGCCTGTGAATCTCAACAATGTTGACAATTATAAAGCATGTTGCAATGCATTCTGGGTGCCTCCAATCAAAACTCATTCATGGCTCCCATCATGCATTGCTGCATGAATAAATAATAAGCTTATGTTCAGAGTTGATATGTTTGTCACCATTGTTGAGATTCATACGCTAATTCTTGATGTCTGTGTGTGCCAACATAAAACACCTTTTGAATTTTTTTTAATTTTTTTTAATTGATTTGATCCTTTGGTTTCATTAAAAAGGCTAGAAATTTTATACTATACAAGATGCTATAATCCATAAGGTACAATTAAAATTAACTCTGAAATTATGCTCTCATTGAATGCAGTGATTTAGACCAACCACTGATTATGTTAAAACACTACCAACACCCTCATATCACATTTTCTCTATGTTCATCTGGCTGTTATAACTGAATTTCAGCAGCCAAACAATTTCTAAAGTTAATGACTTAAGGTTCAAGAGCCCAACTAAAGCAAACACTGATCTCCATAATGGAATCATACCAATTACGGTTTTCTCCTTCAGTGATTCTGCAAGTTAACATCAAACGTTAACTTGCAGAGCAGATCCTCAGCTCGTTAGGATAGACTCTCCTAACGAGAGTCTATCCTAACGAGCTGAGGATCTAAATCAGGTGTGTTAAATAAGGGAGACATACACAATATGCAGAGCAGTGGTCCGCAGGGACTGGATTTGAGAACCCCTGATTTAACACTCTCAGAGTGTGGACTCATATAAACACTGAGCAGTGTTAATTTAACACTGGGGATTTTGCTGTGCCGCCTTAGATGAACTGAAGATAGAAGACATTAACTTTCTGAAGATCTGATTAAACAACTCCACAAACAGCATTACCAGCTTCAATTATTACAAACCAGACTGACTTTATTTCTGTCACGTCTACAGAAGTTCTTATTGAGAATTAACAGAGGTATAGATGTTGATGTCTTATTGAAAATGTTTAGTTTGAGGTCACCATCATAGAGATCAGTTTTTGATTTAGTTGGGCTCTTGACTCTTGCCTATCTTAGAGTTTGTGCTTTATCTGCGTTTGCAGGTGTTCATGGAGAACATTTTTGCATTGATAAAGCAAATCAACTTGTCTGCTTTATTAACAGAGGACTGCAGTTAAATGATTGCATTCACTTTTGGAACTTTATAGTATTTAGAGAAAAAGATAATAAAGGAAAATAATGATAAAAATCATTAGTAACTGAATAAATTTATGCTAAATTTTCCAAAACCTTTCAATAGATGAAAATGACACACTTAGACATCAGTACTCATCATACAAACCTCAACAATAGTGACAATCAAAAAATGAATGCCAATACATAATCTATTCATGCCGCAATACATGCTGGGAGCCATGAATGTGTTTTGTATGCTGGCATGAATAATGTCACCATTGTTGTGTTTCATATACTGAATGTGGATGTCTGTGAGTGTATAAATGACTCACATCAAGTTTACAACTCAAAAACAGAACTATAACAAATTCAGTGAAAACAAATACATATTTACGTTTTATTTAAGCTTTATTAAGCATGGCTGAAATAATGTTTCAATTCATTATATCATCAATTTCAGAAAAGCAGTTATTTGTTTTGTATTATAACAGACAAGTTGATCTGCTTTATCAATGCAGAAATGTTCTCTGTGAACACCTGCAACAGCAGATAAAGCACAAACTCAAAGATAGACAAGAGTCAAGAGCCCAACTAAAGCAAACACTCATCTCCATGATGGTGACCTCAAACTAAACATTTTCAATAAGACATCAACATCTAAACCTCTGTTAATTCTCAATATTAACTGCTGTAGACGTGTGACAGAAATAAAGTCAGTCTGGTTAGTAATAAGTAAAGCTGGTAATGCTGTTTGTGGAGTTGTTTAATCAGATCTTGAGAGAGTTAATGTCTTCTATCTTCAGTTCATCTAAGGCTGTGTCTGAATAAAGTTGTAGTTTGTGTTCTTATCACTCTTTTGAAAGACGACTGAAAGAATGTTTCAGGAACATCACAATAACCTTTAAATAACGTTATAGAAACATTCAGAAAACTGGACATTTTTATGTTTTCGGAATGTTAGAAATCAACGTTCCTATAACGTTGATTTTTAAATCAAAATTAAGTTGAAAGAACGCTTGAGAAACATTTTACCTTTTTAAAACACGTTCCTCTAACGTCAAGAAAACTGGACATTTTTCACGTTCCCAGAACCAACACTGAATATTTGGAGAACGTTCTTATAACAAAAGTCTGTTAGCTGGGACGGTCGTCGAAAGAAGGATCTGAAGTGCTGGTGTTTTGGCTACAAAAACCCGCTGAACTGATCCGAAACCAGCCCGATTTTTATCCACCCGCCCAAACCCATTTTTGCCCGCAAAATAGATTGCAAAACCGCCCAATCTGCAGGCTGTACCGCTTAACTGGATGTCGCAGCAAGGGAAATGCTAATATTCAAGCAGGTATCGGATCATATTTTTTTCTCCCCTCTGATCTTTGATCTAGCGTTCTGGGTCAGCATTGGCACGATACCGATGCTGTGGATCGGATCGGGACATCCCTACTGTATATATATGTTTCCATTATTACATCATTCAAGTTGTGTAATACACAGCAAAAACTCCAGTGTTAAATTAACTCTCCTGGGAGTTTATATGGCTCCAGTCTCAAGAGTGTAAAGTGTTAAAATATGAGTGTTAAATTAACACTCAAGAGTGTTAAAATGAATGAGCTAATTAAGTGAATAATTGAGTGATGATTGAGCATTATTTAAGACACCTGATGTTAACAAGCAGAATCACTGAAGGAGAAAATCACAAATTGTAAGCCACCGTTATGGAGATTGGTGTTTGATTTAGTTGGGCTCTTAACCCTTATATTTTTAACTTTAGATTATGTTTGTGTTTTGTATCTGAGTTAAAACAGCCAGATGAACAAAGACAAAAAGTGATTGGATTTGCTGGGTATGCTTTGACATAATCATGAATTACATAATCATGTAAACTAAACTTATTGAGATAGTTTAACTTGTTAATTACAACTGCTCTGTGATTCCACAGCATAGGAATTTCAGTGTTTAATACAATCCAAAATATCTCATAAAAAGCTTTAAAAAATATTTGTTATTTAGAAATACAGACATCAATAATCAGACTGTGAATCTCAACAATGGTGACAATAATAAAGCATGTTGCAGTGCATTCTGGCAGCCACCAATCACAACTCATTAATCATGCATTGCAGTGTGAATAAATTATGATCTGAATCTGAATTTCCTAATTGAATAATCTGTTCGTCACCATTGTTGAGATGCATAGATTGAATCTTGATGTCTATGTTTGCTGTAAAGAAGATTTTTTTATTTATTTTTTGAAAACAAGTAAATAACTTTTAAAAAATAATTCATATTATATTGAAAATGCTGCATCTTTGACAGAGAATCAGTGATGCTGTAAGCAATAATATAAATCTAAGTCAGAAATAAGGATGTTAATGAGTTCAGTGACCAAGCTCATATGATGATTACATCATAAGATAAATCAAGAACATCAGATCACTTTTCTCCTTTGTTCATCTGCCTGATATAACTCAGTAACAATAGACAAACAAAATTTAAAGTTAACTATATAAGGGTAAAGAGCCCAACTAAATCAAACACAGATCTCCATAACGGTGGCTTATAATTTGTGATTTTCTCCTTCAGTGATTCTGCTTGTTAACATCAGGTGTCTTCACTAATACTCAATCATCACTCAATTATTCACTTAATTGTCTCATTAACTTTAACACTCTTGAGTGTTAATTTAACACTCATATTTTAACACTTTACACTCTTGAGTCTGGAGCCATATAAACTCCCAGGAGAGTTAATTTAACACTGGAGTTGTTGCTGTGTATATATGCAGACAGACAGATTGTCACTTGCATAACTGCACATGTAAAATACTGTTTGTTGAGTTTTGAAGTTTGGTAATAAGGAAAGCTTATTATTTAATAAGGAAATCGGTTATTGTTTAATGTTCTGTTGGGATTTTTTTCTTTAAAATGTAGTGACATTTTTATTTTTACCTTGCCTGAGGAAGTTTGATTGTTTTGTGCTGGCTTTCCAACAGTCTCTTCTTCACTTCCTATAAAAAATAAAAAAATAAAAAAAAAACAGGTAATTTTAGATCTTGCTGTAAGAAATATTTTTTTTAATCGACAGTCATGGCCTAATGTTTAAAGAGCCTGGTAAAATGAAGGTGCCCTTGAGCAAAACACAAACTATAACAAATTATAAATATGAGCAATCATCATGTACACAGCAAAAACTCCAGTGTTAAATTAACTCTCCTGGGAGTTTATATGGCTCCAGACTCAAGAGTGTAAAGTGTTAAAATATGAGTGTTAAATTAACACTCAAGAGTGTTAAAGTTAATGAGATAATTAAGTGAATAATTGAGTGATGATTGAGCATTATTGAAGACACCTGATGTTAACAAGCAGAATCACTGAAGGAGAAAATCACAAATTGTACGTCACCATTATGGAGATCAGTGTTTGCTTTAGTTGGGCTCTTGATTCTTATATTTTTAACTTTAGGTTTTGTTTGTCTTTTGTATCTGAGTTAAAACAGCCAGGTGGACAAAGACAAAAAGTGATTGGATGGTATTGGTTATGCTTTGGTATAATCATGACATAATCATGTAAATTAAGCTTAAAATTAAATTGCTCTGTGATTCCACAGCATAGGACTTTCAGTGTTTTTAATACAATCCAAAATATCTAAAAAAAACTTTAAAAAGTATTTTTTTTTTTAGAAATACAGACATCAATAATCAGACTGTGAATCTCAACAATGGTGACAATAATAAAGCATGTTGCAGTGCATTCTGGCAGCCACCAATCACAACTCATTAATGGCTCCCATCATGCATTGCAGTGTGAATAAATTATGATCTGAATCTGAATTTCCTAATTGAATAATCTGTTCATCACCATTGTTGAGATGCATAGATTGAATGTTGATGTCTATGTGTGCCGTAAAAAAGTCTTTTTTATTTTTTGAAAACAAGTAAATAACTTTTAAAAAATCTTTTGCATTATATTGAAAATTTTGGATCTTGTACATAGAATGAGTGATGCTATACTCAAAAATATAAATCTAAGTCAGAAATAAGGATCTTAATGAGTTCACTGATCAAGTTCATATGATGATTACATTATAACATAAATCAAGAACATTAGAACACTTTTTCCCTTTGTTCATCTGCCTGTTATAACTCAGTAACAACAGACAAACACAATCTAAAGTTAACAATATAAGGGTCAAGAGCCCAACTAAATCAAACAATGATCTCCATAACGGTGGCTTACAATTTGTGATTTTCTCCTTCAGTGATTCTGCTTGTTAACATCAGGTGTCTTCAATAATGCTCAATCATCACTCAATTATTCACTTAATTATCTCACTAACTTTAACACTCTTGAGTGTTAATTTAACACTCATATTTTAACACTTTACACTCTTGAGTCTGGAGCCATATAAACTCCCAGGAGAGTTAATTTATCACTGGAGTTTTTGCTGTGTATAGAGAATAATAAGTAATACAAGTCAACAAAATAAGAACACTGTTGTAGCATTATGTGATTGAAGTCATAAGGAAAGCATTGATGATTGTTCAATGGATGGTTGCACAAGGCCACAGTGGCATCTTTAGGATACAAGATGATCTTGAAAATTTCGGCTAGTTACCGTAAGACAAAAGCCTTCAACTATCATGGATTGATTTATGACTTATCAAATTATGCTTGGTTAAGACACAGGATGAGTCACTTTGGATGAAACCAAAGGCAGAAAATAAAAATGGTAGACACAAAGACAACACACGACACATCACTACAAATGCAAATAAATGCAGAGTTACCTGATGCAATGAACTTGTTGTTCTTGCACCACTTGTGAAAGAACTCCTCTGCTTCCTGCTGGATGTTCTGATAATCAGTGTTTTTGCAGTACACCCTCACAAGCCATTCATGAAACTTCTTTGGCTTGAGACTGGACACCTGCAGGAATGAGATGAACCGAACACATCTTGTTAAACAGAATTTCTCCAACGAGGAACGTCTTTCAATTACCCTGGGATGAATTCGTATGTGCACCACAAACAAGAGCAAAAGCTCAATTCCCTTCATTTCATCAAATGTTTTCTGCATAACTAGCAGCTCAATTAACAGATATTATGAATACCCAGTCAACACGTGAGATCATGTGATGATCACAGTGACATCTCACCATTCTCATACGGTGATACTCACAGTGTCATTAATATATATGAGCTCATTGTGAATTCAAAATGTTGAGAGAAGGCAGCTCAAATATCAGTCACTGGGGGAGATTCTACTTCCTGTTTCTCAACACTATCACAGTGATGTCACATGGTCAGCTCACAGTATGAGTGCACACCCAGATAAACGACAAATAATTGTGACCCTTGACTTTTAGACACATTTGTTATGGCAAGAAAAGCCAAAAGAGAATGCATTGTTGGTTTGTTATTGATGGTAACAACATGATCTTCATTTAGAAACTGATTACAACCTTTGTGAGGTGTAGTTAGTTATATTTTAAATTATAATATCCTGGCGATTATACAGTATAAGATCCAATAGTGTCAAAATAATTTAACAAGTATTTTAACTGCATCATTAACCTCAAACTTTTGAATGACTATCATGTTTAGACAGAGACATCAAGAATTAGCGTATGCATCTCAACAATGATGACAATCAAAAGCTTCATGCTGCAATGCATGCTGGGTACCTAGTCTTTGAGCACTTTGACCTCACATTGTGACCATAGTATGAGGGCACTGTGAGGATACACAACTCAGATTGGGAACACATCATGAGTATCCTGGGAGCTCATGGTGAGATCACTGTGAGATCAAATAATTGACTGGGTACACTCTTAAAAGAAATGGTTCTATTTAGAACCAAAAATGGTTCTATCACCATCACCCGCTTCATGTTCCATAAATAGAACCCCAAATGGTTCTTTGAATCCAATCATCCAAATCCATCATTTATGGTCTCATTTACATATAATTTATACTGTTTTTGGAACAAATAAACACATGGATGCATTAAATTAAAACTCATATTTATTTCAATGTAATTGCAAAGCAACCAGAGGTGTATAAAGTAGAAGTAGAAGTAGAGAAAAAGTAGAAGTCCTGCCATGTGTTTTTTTCAGCCATGAACTGATTGACAGTTGATTTCAGCTGATTTCTGTCTCCTGACTGAAAAATGGATAATAAGCAAATCCAGGTGATTGGAACAAAATACTGAGGAGGATTTTTACTTTCTGAACTGGACTTTACACCTCTGCATAGCAATGCCACATGCCAGCCAACAGTAAAGAAATAAACCAGAACTGGACCTTATCTGAGCCACAAAATCTGTGTATATTAAATATGGAGTCATTTCAGCCTTAATAAAGCCTGTTAACAAGCAGAATGACTAAAGGAAGGAAGAGAATAGAAAAAGAGACGAGCAGAAACACAAGAACTACAACTGACTTCAGACACAGTCTTAGATGAAATCAACTGAAGAGAAAAGAAGAGATTAAATCTGAAGATCTTAGCAGAGGAGGATTAAACAACTCCACAAACAGCATTACCAGCTTCACTTATTACTAACCTGGGGTGCGTTTCCCGAAAGCATTGTTAGCCAACTATGGTCGCAAGTTGGTCGCAATTCCCATTGAACTCTATTGGTAACGACGGAACTTGCGACCATAGTTGGCTAACGATGCTTTCGGGAAACGCACCCCAGACTGACTTTATTTCTGTCAGACTTCTACAGAAGTTTTTATTGAGAATTAACAGGTTGCATTTGAAGTCACCATAACAGTGATAAGTGTTTCCATTAGTTGGGCTTTTAACTCTTAATGCATCTTTGTCTTTTTTTTGGCTGTTGTGATAGTCAGTTTAGTTAAACACATTTGCGGCAGCTAAAGCTAAAGTGAAGTGAGATCAGGTTATAATGGTTATCTGTTGATGTTTTTGTAATCATCATGAAATAACTTGATTTACTGAATTATTTGTTATTTTTTAAAAAAAAAAACATTGCTCAATGGTTATGAGTCCACACTCAGAGACTGTTAATTGAACACTGAAGCAGTGCTAGAGTTAATGAGATGATTAATTGAGTGATAATTGAGCATTATCAAAGACACGATGTTAACAAGCAGAATCGCTGAAGAAGAAAATCGTAATTGGTTTGTTACCATTATGGAGATCAGTGTTTGCTTTAGTTGGGCTCTTGACCCTAAAGTCATTAACTTGAGATTTTTGTTTGGCTGCTATATCTGAGTTACAACAGAAAGCTGAACAAAGAGCAAATATTGTTTAATGGTATTTGCTGTGTTTTAACATTATCATTATTTCACAATCATTTGACTGTTTTTGTTCACATCCTTTTTATTGAAAGTACAATTTATTCCTTCTCTGTGACACTTAGGAATAATAATTCAGCATGATAAATGTTTGAGATGAGTGAGATTTCATACCTGGTACTCCTCCATCTTGAAGGCTGTCTTAAGGTAATTCTTGCTGTAGAAATAAACATTATCAATGGGCTCGTTGCCCACTTTACCAAAACCCATCTCAAGAACCTGAATGAGAAGAGATTTCAGATAAGATAAGAGATATAAAATAAAAATAAAATGTATTTCCTTTATCGTTTAAACATACATGAATGTCAAAGTCATCTGCCTCAAGAACTTGGTTGGACCGCTGGTTGTCCCTGTTGACCATTTGCCTCCATTCTTCCTGCAGTTTTTCCTAAAGGTTTTGAAAGATTAAATCAGTAAAATATTACCCTAAATGAAAATAGAGCAAAAGATATTTAAAAGATACTTAAAAAAAAAAAAATCTTCATAAATATGTAATGCAGTGGTACAATACAATGTGAATCTGATAAAACTGACAATTCATGTGAGAATATCATTTTATTTATATATAATAGTTACAAATATATGGACAGGATAACATATACCTACTATGGCCGTTCCTGTCGAGTGCAACAAACCGAACACAGATTTGAATGAATGAAATGAGGCATTTGCATAGCAATTTCATCTGTACTACTGTACATCCAAAGCGCTTTACAATCATATCAGGGGATCTCTGCTCAACCACCACCAGTGTGCAGCATCCACTGGGATGATGCGATGGCATCCACAGTACAACGGTGCCAATGCGCTCACACACACACACACACACACACACACACACACACACACACACACACACACACACACACACACACACACACACACACACACACACACACACACACACACACACACACACACACCAGCTACAGGTGGAGCCAGTGTGCGCTCACACAACACACACACACACACACACACACACACACACACACACCTTTAGCAAAACACCTGACCGCTAGCAGTTTGTCTGTTTAAATGGGGAAAAATCGAAGATAACATCAGTAGACTATGGAGTGCCGCAAGGATCTGTCCTAGGCCCTCTGCTATTCTCAATATATATGCTGCCACTTGGTAATATTATAAGAAAACATGGAATTAATTTCCACTGTTATGCTGATGACACTCAATTATATATCTCATCACGACCAGATGAAAACACTAACTTATCTAACCTGACAGAGTGTCTAAAAGATATAAAATGCTGGATGATGTGTAATTTCCTGCTATTAAATTCAGATAAAACGGAGGTATTACTTATTGGTCCAAAAAACTACCCACAAAATCCCTTACAATACAACTTTAATTTAGAAGGATGTCCTGTTACTTTATCCACTACAGTAAAAAACCTGGGTGTTATAATAGACCGCAACCTGTCTTTTGAAAAGTATATTTCGTATGTTACAAGAACAGCCTTTTTCCACCTTAGAAACATTGCTAAGCTACGTAATATGCTATCTGTTTCTGATGCAGAAAAGTTAGTTCATGCATTCATGACCTCGAGACTAGATTACTGTAATGCTTTATTAGCTGGTTGTCCTGCATCCTCAATAAACAAGCTACAGTTAGTCCAAAATGCAGCCGCTAGAGTTCTTACTAGATCAAGAAAATATGATCATATAACACCGATTTTATCATCTCTACACTGGTTACCCATAAAGTTCCGTATTAATTACAAAGTATTACTACTGACCTATAAAGCTCTAAATGGTTTAGCTCCTGTGTATTTAACAGACCTTCTATCGCCCTACAATCCATCGCGCTATTTAAGATCACTAAATTCGAGGCTTCTGGTCATTCCTAGGATATCTAAGTCTACTAAAGGAGGGAGGGCGTTCTCACATTTATCTCCTAAACTCTGGAATAGCCTTCCTAATATTGTTCGAGACTCAGACTCGCTGTCCCAGTTTAAAACTAGATTAAAGACGCATCTCTTTAACGAAGCATTCACTTAATGCTTACCTTTTATACTACTGCTGAATCAGTTCGAATGCATTAATATTATGAACATCAGCTATGCTAATTATTTCCCATCTGTCTTTCTGCTGTTATCTCGGGACGCTAGTCCCGAGGTAAATAGCGTTCGTCAGTCTGCAAATTCCCCAAACACATCCACCAACGCAATCCTGATCATATTCTGAATTAAGAAAACATTATAATGCAGTCAACAATAATTTACAGGGAACATAAATAATTATTTTACCTTCTGAGTCTTTCGTTCATTTGTCACGTGACAGACGCAATGAACGGATCGTTCATGAACAACCCATCACTAGTGGCCAGAACACCGGGGTTAAAAAGCGACTCTTTTACGAGAAGGGCCATGGGATCATGTCAGGACCTCGGTTTTACGTCTCATCCAAAGGATGAAGCTTGTTTCAGTATAGTGTCCCGGTCCCTTTACTGGGGCGTCAGGACCCACACAGAGCACAGGGTGAGCGCCCCCTGCTGGCCTCACTAACACCTCTTCCAGCAGAGACCTGGGTTTCTCAGGAGTCATTCAACATACATGAATCAGAGCCCAGGTACTGACCAGGCTCAACCCAGCTTCAGTGGTTGACCAGTCTTGGCCCACAGGGTGATATGGCTGTAATCGTAACATGATCATTTTGTGCCGTTAATCTTTGATATATGTGAGAGGTGGAATGAATACCTTATACTTTATAATCTTGAAGGCTTTGGTTTGGTCTTGGACTTCCAAGTGTAGCTCTTCCTAAAGGATTTGGAAAAGATGAAAGATCTTTAATGTCATTTATCTTCAAACAACTATGCTGTGTGCTTTGACTTCAAACTTACAATATATTTATTTGATGATGTTTAAATGATACATCTACATGTTTATAAAGTGCTGCTGCAGAATCACAGGGTTGATAATGCAAAATAACAATTTATTAATGACAACACTCTTATAAATCGAAAGTAAACTTTGGATGAGATCAGTAAATCAAACAAATGTATGATGATAATGTTATCATCAATAAATATACTTAATTTTGACTTATTTTGCAAAATATTATGACATTTATAATAAGCCATATGTTTATTCCACCCATGAACCCAATACGCAGCACTAATTCACTAATTACACAGCAAAATCCCCAGTGTTAAATTAACACTGAAAAATGTGAATCATTATTGTAAACACAACCAAAACCATTAATTCACCTTTTCTATGTGTTCATCTTGCTGTTATAACTCACATACAGCAGCCAAACAAAATCTAAAGTTAATGATGTGAGGGTCAAGAGCCCAACTAAAACACACACCGATCTCCATAATGGTGACTCAAAATGATGGGTTTTCTCCTTCAGTGATTCTGCTTGTTAACGTCAGGTGTCTTCAATAATGCTCAATCATCACTCAATTATTCACTTAATTATCTCATTAACTCTAACACTGCTTCAGTGTTACTTTAACACTCTGCTCAGAGTTTATATAATCCAGGTGATTGGAACAAAATACTGAGGAGGACTTTGACTTTCTGAACCTGGACTTTCCACCTCTGGATAAGGTCCAGTTCTGTTTTATTTCTTTGCTCTTGGCTGACATGTGGCATTGCGATGGCCTGCTTGTTGCCCAGATCTGGGAAACAGGAGTGAGACACCCAAGGGCCGTCATTCCACGCCACATGTGGGCCAGATCATCTTTACACGGGTGCCAGATGTGGGCCAGATCATCTTTACACGGGTGCCAGATATGGGCCGGATCTGGGACGTCACAATGTTGCTATGTGGGCTGTTACCAGAGATGTTGGTAACATTTTATTTCGATAGTCCACTTTAGACATTCAACTAACTATAAGTAACTTTGCAGCTACATGTCAACTAACTGTCATTAGAGTATAAGTAGACTGTCTGCTTACTATCTGCTAACACTTTATTTTGTTGGTCCCCCAACAGATATTCTACTGACTATTAGTAACTTAGCAACTACAAGTCAACTTGTTCTCCTAACCCAAACCCTAACACCTAACCATAATCTACCAGTCTACTGACAGTCTACTACAGCCTACTAATACTCTAATGACAGTTAGTTGACATGTAGTTGAAAAGTTACTTATAGTTAGTACACAGCAAAATCCCCAGTGTTAAATCAACACTGCTCAGAGTGTATATGGTCCCACTCTACAGAGTGTTAAAGTAACACTGAAGCAGTGTTAAAGTTAATGAGATAATTAAGTGACTAATTGGGTGATGATTGAGTATTAGTGATAAACACCTGCTGTTAACAAGCAGATTCACTGAAGGAAAGAGAAACACAACTACAACTGACTTCCAGTCACCGCCTTAGATTACGTAAATCAGATGAAGATCCAAAGAAGACATTAAATCTGTGAAGATCTCAGCAGAGGAGGATTAAACAACTCCACAGACAGCATTACCAGCTTTATTTATTACTAACTAGAATGACTTTATTTCTGTCAGATGTTTATTAACGGAGATGTCAATGTTTTAAAACAAAACGTCACCATGATTGTGATCAGTGTTTCCTTTAGTTGAGCAGTTTGACTCTTGACATTTTAAGTGCAATTTTGGTCTTTGTAACAGTGTTTACCAAAGCATATAGTTTGCTACAAAGGAAACAATAAACAAAGTTGTTCAGGTGTAGTAGTTTTCATAATAAAAAAATTGAATGGTTTTCTAATCTTATCCCTGACCAAAACTTGTAACTTGTTTTTAATAAATAACTTTCACCTTTCTTGACGCAGAGCAGATATTCAGAATTTTTTTATACATTGCAGACGGTTTTTGAAAATCATTACACTCTTTTTTTTTTTTTTTTTTAGAAACAAACAGACATCATGAATCAGCATATGAATCTCAACAATGGTGACATGCTTCATGCTACAATGCATGCTGGGAGCCAAGAGTTTTAAACTATGGTGCCTCCCAGAATGCATTGCAGCATAAATCATTTCACCATTGTTGAGATTCATATGTGGATTCTTGATGTCTGTGTGTTTGTCCAAAGATTAATTTCCCAATATATATATTTAAAAAAAAATTAACAAATAAACAAAAATTAATGTTGTAAAACTATTAACATACTACAACTTTTGGTCATTTTTTTGTCCTTTATTATGTTGTGAACTTCAGGCCTATCTCCAGACCATCTTTGATTTTGGCTTTCTTTGCAAGAAATTATGTGTTTTTGTTAACACTTTTACAAAGACCATACAATCGCATGGGATGACAAGAGTCAAATTGCCCAACTAAAGGAAACACAGTTCACCATAATGGTGATATTTTAAATGGTGACTAAACTATCAACATCTAAACCTCTGTTAATTCTCAATAAAAACTTCTTTAGACGTGTGACAGAAATAAAGTCGGTCTGGTTAGTAATAAGTGAGGCTGGTAATGCTGTTTGTGGAGTTGTTTAATTCTCCTCTGTTGAGATCTTCACAGATTTAATGTCGTCTTTGTATCTTCATCTGATTTAATCAAAGGCTGTGACTAAAAGTCGTTTGTAGTTCTTGTGTTTCTCTTTCCTTCAGTGAATCTGCTTGTTAACAGCAGTTGTTCACCACTAATACTCAATCATCACCCAATTAGTCACTTAATTATCTCATTAACTTTAACACTGCTTCAGTGTTACTTTAACACTCTGTAGAGTGGGACCAAATACACTCTGAGCAGTGTTGATTTAACACTGGGGATTTCGCTGTGTAGAATGTCTAAAGTGACTATCGAAATAAAGTGTAACCGAGATGTTTAATCCAGGGGTCAGAAAGTAAAGTCCTGCCATATGTTAAAATATGGCAGGACTTTTACTTTCTGACCCCTGGACTATACACCTCTGTTTAGAAGTATACATCACAATAAGCACTTCCTTGTATGCTTTGCTAAGAATATAGCTGTGTTCTCACTACCAGTGACTTTGTTGCTGTATGTCGCCAGTGGCTGGCAGTGATGGGCATTCACACTACTGGTTGCCTAATAACATTAGAGAACGACATCACTGATGTAACTCCATGTTGTAGAGTAGACAACAAAATCAGTTTTCCTGTCGCTACAAACAAACATTTTGGATGGAAAAGACTAAATATAAATGGAATCAGTACATAAAATGCCTAATATTAAAGATGGAGAAACAGTAAGTGTTCTTTGCCATCGCAGACCTATTTATCTGTGACGAAAGTGTAAGCTATCTGGTAGGGCTTGGCGATAACACGATAACGATATGTATCGCAATAGACACGTGATCAGTATCAATAAAAAATTTGTTCGATAAAACGTTCGATTTTTTTTTTCTCCGTCGGAAGAAACCACAGGTTGCGAAGCAGTTTGGTTGCATTAACAAAGCCAAAGGCACTCGCTCTCTGGTAACCTACACAGCAAAAACTCCGGTGTTAAATTAACTCTCCTGGGAGTTTATATGGCTCTAGACTCAAGAGTGTAAAGTGTTAAAATATGAGTGTTAAATTAACACTCAAGAGTGTTAAAGTTAATGAGACAATTAAGTGAATAATTGAGTGATGATTGAGTATTAGTGAAGACACCTGATGTTAACAAGCAGAATCACTGAAGGAGAGAAATCACAAATTATAAGCCACCGTTATGGAGATCAGTGTTTGATTTAGTTGGGCTCTTTACCCTTATATTGATAACTTTTGTTTGTCTGTTGTTACTGAGTTATATCAGGCAGATGAACAAAGGAAAAAAGTGATCTGATGCTCTTGATTTATCTTATGATGTAATCATCATATGAGCTTGGTCACTGAACTCATTAACATCCTTATTTCTGACTTAGATTTATATTATTGATTACAGCATCGCTGATTCTATGTCAAAGATGCAGCATTTTCAATATAATACAAATTATTTTTTAAAAGTTATTTACTTGTTTTCAAAAAATAAAAAAAAATTCTTATTTGCAGCAAACATAGACATCAAGATTTAATCTATGCATCTCAACAATGGCGACGAACAGATTATTCAATTAGGAAATTCAGATTCAGATCATAATTTATTCACACTGCAATGCATGATGGGAGCCATTAATGAGTTGTGATTGGTGGCTGTCAGAATGCACTGCAACATGCTTTATTATTGTCACCATTGTTGAGATTCACAGTCTGATTATTGATGTCTGTATTTCTAAATAAAAAATACTTTTTAAAGCTTTTTATGAGATATTTTGGATTTTATTAAACACTGAAAGTTCTATGCTGTGGAATCACAGAGCAGTTGTAATTAACAAGTTAAACTATCTTAATAAGTTTAGTTTACATGATTATTTCATGATTATGTCAATGCGTACCCAACACCATCCAATCACTTTTTTGTCTTTGTTCATCGGGCTGTTTTAACTCAGATACAAAAGACAAACATAACCTAAAATTAAAAATTTAAGGGTCAAGAGCCCAACTAAATCAAACACCAATCTCCATAACGGTGGCTTACAATTTGTGATTTTCTTCTTCAGTGATTCTGCTTGTTAACATCAGGTGTCTTAAATAATGCTCAATCATCACTCAATTATTCACTTAATTAGCTCATTCATTTTAACACTCTTGAGTGTTAATTTAACACTCATATTTTAACACTTTACACTCTTGAGACTGGAGCCATATAAACTTCCAGGAGAGTTAATTTAACACTGGAGTTTTTGCTGTGTAGCAACATAGGGAGTGACACGCTAACAGCCAGTCATGTAACAGTCTTTTTGGTTGCGCCATATCGCTGTCTCATGCTGCTGGATTCCTTTTCAGTAACCGGCGATTGATAAGCAGAAAATGAGTGCTGCAGCGAGTGAGGAAATTGTAAATAAAAGAGAAAAAGTCAGCTCGCCAGTATGGCAGTTTTTTGGATATTATAAATCTGACCGTAGTCAGAACAATGTCGTCTTCAAGTTATACAAGACCGTCGCCCCCGCAAAGACTGGTAACGTTAATACCACAAACTTGTTTTACCACCTTAGCCGCGCTCACCCTTTGGAGCACAGCAGTATTCAACCAGGTGTTCCTAGCACAAAACCTGGACTGAAAATATACTTGAATAGTTAAACTTCAAGTATGATGATTAGAGAAAGAATAACTTGAAGAGTTACTTTTTCATATTTCTGCAGGTTTTATATTTCAAACAATGTTACTGTACTGTATCAGGTTTGTTTTTTATGTTACAGATGTACCTCAGTTTTATTTATGTTTAGAAAACATTGCACATATTTTAAAACACTTTATTCACCAGAAGGTGAACAGCTAGTGAACTTCCTAGCACTAAACTTGCACTCAATTCTCAGGTTTCTCTGTTTATATTTAACACTTTGCAATACTTTATTAAGCATTTCTTACATTTTCTTTCATTTTGCACCTTAAATGTTAAGAGATAATTGTTCAGTGTTCATTGTGAATTTAGACTTATGTTTACATTTTAATTATTTGAGTTTTCCATGGTTGTGTTGACATTTCTGTCTTGGGATTATAATCAGAGGAAGGTTAAGTTTAAAATAAAAATGTAATAGACATTAAATGTAAGATATTTTTCTCCTGGTCCTTATTTTAAATGGGTCATAAAAAAATCAATAATTATTGATATCGACCGATATGAAACACTGATATCGTGATACAGTTTTCAGCCATATCGCCCAGCCCTACTATCTGGGCACACAAAACCATTCAGGCTTGGAGTCAGCATGCGAGTTACACTGTAAGAACACAGAGACATATCATAAATTAAAGGACATTAACTGACTGCTAAAATGAGCTTCTCCATCATCTTGCACTGAAGAGTGACAGATCACGTGCACTCCACTGACTTCACTCTTATTGGTTGTCTCTCCCGAAAGTCACTCTTCATTTGCATAAAGTTAAACATATCTCAACTTAGTCACGTCGCTGGACGCCTACATTGTGTCGCCAACGGTCACTGTCGCTCGTGTTGCCGGAAATCGCACCTCTCTAAAATTAATGGAATCGTGTCACATTGTCGTTGTGTGTCACTGGTAGTGTGAACAAAGCTTAACTCTGTCAAATAGCTTTGAGACAATGTGTATTGTGAAAAGCGCTATACAAATAAACTTGAATTGAAATAAAAAAAAAACATGGAGGCGAATTTAAATAATGCAATCATACAATGTTTTATATTTGGAAAGTAATTACAGAAAGAAATGTACCTTTAATATATCTTCATTCAGTCGAGCCTCTCCCACAAACTTTGGAAGCTGTCTGTTGAGAATGTTATTTAGAATAGCTTGGGCTTCAGTCAGTTCAGGGTTTGAGTCTGAATGGATCTGATCAAAGATGTGGTCTGTTGAAAAAGAGGGAGAATGAAGGGGACAAATGAATATAAGTATAACATACTAAATTTGTAATATCTAAAATAAATGTGTCACTTGGCTAATACAAAACCTCCCAAAGGAAGTAGCACATTAGACAAGTCATATGCATCAAGATTAACAAGCTGAAGCATGAATCATGTCACTATTGTTGAGATTAAGGGGGCTTTTACACTGGGCTCGTTTGCTGCAGTCTGAGCGCGATTGTTCCCGGCGCCCGTTGCTCGTCTCGAAGAAGATACTCAGAGAACAGGCTTGTAGGAGTGAAGAAAACTCTTGGCTCCGAAGCAGAAACATATCTGCATGTTGCCAGCGTCCATTCTGCAGACCCATGGCATTTCTATGCCATTGGTTTATTTTGTAATACTCGAAGTGGATAGGCTTCTAAGCAAAACCCCATTAGTCATCACGACGTAACTCGTAGGCTGCATTTACACTGCAGGTCTTGATGCTCAAATCGGATTTTCTGACTATATCCGATTTTTTTGACGACGTGCTTACATCATCTTTTAAAAGTGACCCTTATCCGATTTTTGCATTTACATTATACACTGCTGAAACAACCAAATGTAGACGTTCTGACCCGGAAAAGGAAGTAAAACAGCACAAAATGCAATTTTGAAAAGTCAGCAAAAAAGTCAGCAAAACATTGGTCTCGTACGGCGGAGAAATAAGAGGAGAGCCCTTGTTGGCACTGTAGCCACGAGTGCTTAAAACTGTCTCCCCATATCTCGTGAAATGTCTTCAAACACAGATTTATTTCTGTAACAACAACCCTGCATTTTTGCCTGCACTGTATCTTCGCCCCAAACACTCAAAAGACATGAAACCTCCGCATTGCTCCACTGTGTGTATCCTTCGTCCTCCATCACGCCTATAAGTCGTCATGTGATCACAGTTGGTTGTGTCCACCTGAGTTGACGTCACTTTTTTAATGACGTACGACTCGCATTTACTGGGGAATATCCGATTTGTCTGCTTACATGGCACACGCAAATGCACGTATCCGATTCATATCCGATTTATTACCACATATGAGTGAGGCCTGAATCCGATCTGATAAAATCGGAATTCATGCGATTTTTTCCTGCTTACATGTTCACCGGTCATATACGATCTATGCCACATGAGAGGAAAAAATCGGATTTGGGTCACTTGAACCATGCAGTGTAAATGGCGCCTTAGTGTCTACGAGAGGGAACTCTACTGGAAATCACAAATCCAAGCACTGTGTGTCCCAGTGGAGTTTTGCTGCATCTAATGGGTAAAATGTGTTACCAAACAAACAAACAAAACAAAATCTTATGGAAAGATTTTTTTTTTTAAATATCTAACCCTTTAGATTTAGGGTTTGGATTTTCTTGCAGTTATAGAGTTTAACATGTTTCATAAATTATGTATTTTATAAAAAATAATGTTAATAAATAATTTTCATAAAAGTAAATCTTAATAAGATAACTTTTTTTTTTTGGTCTCACTTTTTAAACTTTTTTTTTTTTTACTTTAACAATAATCTGTTATGGGTCTTCTGTAGAATGAGACCAAACTTACCGCTTTTTGACATTGACATTTTTGTCCTCTGTGGATATGTAACCTTTTTAATTTGTGCACAAGGGTTTAGTTTGTCTTCTTTTTTACGTATGCTTTCAGCTGACCTGTGAGTTTGGTGTACTCTAGCATGTCATCTATGGCATCTGAGATCTTGCGACCTGGCATCAGCTTCTCATTAGCTAGTACGAGAGCCTTGTTAATCCTAATGTACAAAGAGAAACACACACACCAATATCAAATCAATAACAGTACAATCTATGGAAATATCAGGGAGCAAGCAGACTCAAGGAATTTTAAAATACACTCTGAATGCCTCAAATATTTTACATTGTGACTCTCTGTAGAGTGGATGCATTTGAACACTGAGCAGTTCTTAACACTTCTTAACAGTTTCACAGACAGGGCTTAGCTTAAGCCAGGACTTAAATTACAATATTTAAGCAGCTTTTATAAAAATGCCTTAGAAAAAAAGCAATACTGGTGTGCATCTTGAGACAAAACAACGGAGATAAAAGTTATTTTAAGTGAAGACAGGGAGGGAATTGATGCATTGTAGGGACTAGCCTAAAGTCGGCATGAAATCAAATTTGACAAATCTTCTTTTTATATGTAATATTGTAGTGTTTATTATAAATGATTTATCTGTGCACTTCATTATTTTTTTTTAAATTCATGTACCCTTATAATCTTTAATCAAATACATTACCCTTCCTTCCCCCCTCGAAACGACCTCTCTTCTCTTTCGGTCACATGCAATGGCGAAAGGGTGCGGCCAGAGCCGATGAGGGTGCGGCTATCGGTGCACCGCCTCTCAGAGAAGATACATTCAAATCTGCCTCCATTTTGTTTGCAACGCCCAACCTCCAACGATCCAATCAATTCCCGAAGGACGAAATCAAGCCCGCCCTACATTTTTTTCTAATTTCAAAAGCCGTTTCACTCGGACATACGTCACAACAAGGAAAAAATGACAATCTCAACTTCCGTTTCATGCCGACTTTAAGCCTTTGCTGTAACTGTTTTACTGTTTGATCTCTTAGGGAAAAAACCCACTTGACATCGATGATGTAGCCGATCTTGTGCTGAAGGGCCTGACGATGAAGAGTGTATCGCGTGTGAAACATGCCATAAATGTTCTCTGCCACCTGAGAGAGGACGAAGGATGGATCATGGATGAGAACACAGAATTTCTGACACAGAAATATTAAATTATTAGTTTTGTTGCCACCTGTTTCGCCTACATTGTCCTCCTCAATATATGAATATAGAAATTTATTTTTAAAAGACTTGCTCTTGGTGAAGAACCAAAACAAAACAAAAAATCATACAAACATCAGTATTTAAATGAAATGTGACCTTGTCTCTGAAGCAGATGTGCTTCCTCTTGTTCACTTCACACACTCGAGCAGATTTCAGCAGACGCTCATGGTCAAAGGCTTTTGGAAGGCCAAGATAATGACAGTCTCTGTACATTAGAAAGAAAGAAAAACGAATGCAAATTAATGCATTTACAATGGTCTAAAGTTTTTCTTTATAGTTCTTATCTTCAACTGTTCTGTCTTAGCCTGTTCTCAAGACATAAGTAGCAGCATTAGTCAGTAAGGCAAAGCCAAGTAACATTTAATTTAGTAAAATCCAAAATGCAGAAAATCCAATATGGCAAACATTCTACATACGACGAATGCACATATAATCTCCAATGAGTCAGCATTTACTATAAAGACTGCCAAAGCCTGCAAGCTCCAGCGTATAATAATATTTAAACATTTAAACATCCTTTTAAAACACAGCTTACCGAGCCAAATAGTCCCATTTGTCCACATCAATGCCATTCAGTTTATTCGCCACAATCTCATACAGGAAAGACTTGTCTTCAGCTCTGCCCTTCATTGACCACTGCAAGATGGACAATATTGAACACTGTATCCTGATAAACACTGGCTGAAACGACACCTTAATCCCATTTTTACCTGATCATCTTTTTGCCCTTTCAGAATTAATTCCTCAATAAACGTGATGTCTTCATCTAGCTTCAGTCCATAGTGTTTCATCTCTTTGTCCAATCCATTCTTCTTCCTCATGCAATGAAACATGCCGACAGAGGCTTTCTCGTGCTTCAGAAGATGAACAGAAATGCACATCATTAAAGTGTACACATAAAGTGTTCTGAATATCGCTTACACTGTATACTTCTTGTGGGTGCAATTTAAACATTAGTTAATGTGTTGGAGATGAGCACGGGGCCCCGTGGTAAGTGCACTGTTAGACCTACACTGTTAGACCTTACCAGGTTTTTTACAGTAAAATACTGTATTAAATACAATAGCATACCATTTACCATTAAAACAGTAATATACTGTTGAAAACTAAACTAGCCTACAGGAATATACTGTGAGTTAACAGCTCTCAAAGTCGACACTCAGAGACTGTGTTCCTAATCGCATCCTATACCCTCATTCACTATTCCCTATAGTAGTTCACTAATATAGTCCACTTGAATGAAAAGAAGTTGATGAATTGAGACACTGATGAACACCTGATAAGCAGAATCACTGAAGGACAGAGAAACAAGAACAGAAAAAGAGAAACACAAAAAATACAACTGACTTCCAGCAACACTGAGTGTGAAACCAGTTTACAAACCAGTTTATAATTATTTCTGTCATACTTGTACAAAAGTTCTTGTTGAGAATTAACAGATAATAAAGTAAAAATAATAAAGTTTGTTGTCACCATAATGGAGATCAGTATTTGCTTTAGTTGGTCTCTTGTCCCTGGACTTCTTACATTCGTCTCTCTCTGACTGCTGTAACAATCAGTACATCTAAGTATGTCTGTTGTAGCAAGAAAAAAGTCAAGTGGAAGTTAATCTTGTGGTTTTGGCTTTTGTGATCTGATTTACAGATCTGTATAAATTCTTTGAATATATGGGTATTTGATATGAAACTTACATTAATTTATGGGAATAAAATAAAACTGTGAATCTGCAACATGGAATCAATATTTTGGCTAATCATGTCTTCTGAAGAATGTTGTAATCATATATTGTATTAAAAAATTCCTGCTCGAGTAAGACACAGACATCAACAATTATAATATGAATCTCAACAATGGTAACAATCAAAAGTTTCATGCAGCAGTGCATGCTGGGTTCCAGGATAATATAAAACTCCCAGCGTGCACTGCTGCATGAATAAAAACATATTGTAACCATTGTTGAGATTAATGTGCTAAATTGTGATATCTCTGTGTTTCTACAAGAGAGTGTAGCTCTGTTTTTTTTGTGTATGTATGATGTGTTAAAAAAATAAGTCATCATAATTTAGTGCTGTGGTTTCACAGTGGTGGTAATGTAACACTTTTGCTTGAGGATTTGAATGAGTGAGAACGAATTCTTTAGTAGATGAACAGACAATATGATGATTTTCATATTTTGACAAATCCAACCATTAATAAACAGTGTGTGTGCACAAGTGTGACTTACAAAAACACAGTTCAAGCAGCAAAAGAATATCACATTATATAGCATCAGCATACCAACTAAAGCAAACGCTGATCTCTATAATGGTAACTTCAAACCAAACATTTTCAATTAAACATCTCAATAACAACTTCTGTAGAAGTATGACAGAAATAAAGCCATACTGGTTAATAATAAGTGTAATAATGTGTAATGGCTGAAGTCAGTTGTAGGTCTTGTGTTTCTCTATTTTCTGTTCTTGTTGTTCATCTTTCCTTCAGTGATTCTGCTTTTTAACAGCAGGTGTTCATCACTAATGCTCAACAATCACTTACATATTCCCTTAATTATCGCACTGCAACACTGTCAATGTTACTTTTACTCTTTGTAGTGTGGATTTTCCTGTGGGGTTGAAAGGGTTAACAGTGAAAGATAAAAAGACACCCACAAAATGTATTTTAACAGTAATAAACTGTAAGTTATTAAGCAGGTTTATACTGGCAACACTGTTGCCAGTAGTTTACTGTAAAATCTTGTTTTTTGGGTCACCATTGTGCTGAAGAGTAGAGCCTGTGCTTCAGTCCAGGAGAAGAGCTACAAACATTGATGATATGCTGCATGTAGTTTTATTTAAAAGGCAGTGACTGTGTAGTTGCTGGTCCAGTGGAAATCTCTTTATTTACAAAAGGGTTTTTTGGTTTCTAATTAAATAAGTTCACAATAATACTTTGCTCACATTATTAATGCATTATAAATTTTAGTTAATGCTTTTAAATGACAGTTTAATGCAGTCGGTTTCTGCAAGTGAAATTAGCTAACTTGAGTTTTAGTGCATTTTTACAGTAAATAACTGGCAACAGTGTTGCCAGTATTTTACTGTAGAAAAACCTGGTAAGGTCTAACAGTGTACCAGGTTTTTTTACAGTAAAATACTGGCAACACTGTTGCCAGTTATTTACTGTAAAAATGCACTAAAACTCGAGTTAGTTGTAAAAATGCACTAAAACTCGAGTTAGCTAATTTCACAAACTGTCATTTAAAAGTATTAACTAAAATTTATAATGCATTAATAACGTGAGCAAATTATTATTGTGAACTTATTTAATTAGAAACCACAAAAATTACTTTTGTAATTAAAGATATTTCCACTGGACTAGCAACTACACTATCACTGCCAGTTAAATAAAGCAACATGCAGCGTAACATCAATGTTTGCAGATCTTCTCCTGGACTGAAGCACAGGCTCTACTCTTCAGCACACACTGTAAAAAATAAAATCGTAAAAAAAACGGTCAAATGACTGGCAGCAGAGGCTGCCAAACAAAAAACGTAAAAATAAAGTAAAATATCCTAATTTAAATTAAGTGCAAAAAACTTTTCCAAACTTTGTCCTTAAATGTTTTACAGAAAAACACTGTTATTTTACAGTTATTTCCTGAATTATTATGATCAAACACCTTCACTGTGAAAAAAGGTCAAATGACTGTCAGCAATGGCTGCCATACAAAAACCATAAAATGAATGTAAAATATCCTAATTTAAATAATAAATACTATTGCAGAAATTTTCATTAAGCTTTTTAACAGAAACACAGTTATTTCACATATATATATTTACTGAATTTTTACTAAAATACATATTCACTGCATGAAGTAAATATCTTGCTATAAACTACATGCGTGATTTACTGTGATTATACGTCATCAGCAACTACACAGTCACTGTCTGTTAAATAAAGCAACACACAACATTTCATCAGTGTTTCTGTGCTCATCCTGAACTCAAGCACAGACTCTACTCTTCAACACAATGGTGACATACAAAACACAACATACAGAAACACTATACATCTCAACGGAACACAGTAAACACTAACAGATCTCTCAAGATCTCAGCATCCTCACTTATTACAATCCAGACTTCCTTCATACTAACATTATTATTGAGAAATAACAGAGGTTTAGAAGTTGATATTTTATTGAAAATAATAACGTTTGATATCACCATGATAGAGATCAGTGTTGGGTTTAGTTGTGGTCTTGACCCTTCAGGTATTATCATTAGATTTCTCTGGGCTGCTTTAACTGTGTGTCTCTGATACATATTTGTCATTGTAGAAAATTGAGAGAAACTCAGATGATGTTAATCACTTATTAGTGATAATATTCATCAAGCAATTGTCTACTTTATTGATACCACCTGATTGGTATGATGTACTAATGACTGATGAAGTTAATATAGAATGACAGCATTGTTATAGAACAGGTGTGCCCAACCCTGCTCCTGGCGATCGACTGTCCTGCACAGTTTATCTCTAACCCTGATCAAACACACCTGCCTTTAATTTTCAAGTAATCCTGAAGACCTTAATTGCTTGTTAAGACCTTAATTGAAGACCTTCAGGTGTGTTTGATTGGGGTTGGAGATGAACTGTGCAGGACAGTCGATCGCCAGGAGCAGGGTTGGGCACACCTGTTATAGAAGATTCTGCAACGCTGTGATATAAAAAAAATTATGAAGTCATTATGCAAAAAATGTTTTGACAGGATCATACAGACTCACTCAGACATCAAGAATTAGCATATGAATCTCAACAATGGTGACAATTAAAAAAAATTCTGACCTATTATAAAGTCACTAAAAGGCTTTGTTGATTGTCACCATTGTTGAGATTCATATGTTGATTCTTGATGTATTTATACTCCTAACAAAATAAACCAACTCTAAACATTTTATGTAGAATCTATATATTTTTTTATTTGAGATTGCCTCAATATTTCAACAAATCATGTGAAAAAGAATGATATTAATAATTGCCTTTGTATAACACTAAAATCCATCTATACGTAATGTATTCACGTCTAATAGAGATTAGACTGTTAAATCAGATAATCATTTGATGACTATAAAATCATCAAAAAATTACCATGATCATCTGATATATTCTCTTGCAACTACTGCCATAATAAACGTGCATCAAAACACAGTTAAAGCAGCCAGAGAAAAACTAAAGTTAAAACTCAAGAGTCATGAGCCCAACTAAAGCAAACACTGATCTCAATCATGGTGACATAACATTTCTGTTAAAGTTTTTTACACTTTATTTTAAATTAGGATATTTTACTTTAATTATATGGTTTTTGTTTGGCACCCTTTGCTGCCAGTCATTTGACCCTTTTTTTACGATTTTTTTACAATGAAGGTATTTGATCACAATAATGCAGGAAATACCTGTGAAATAACAGTGTTTTTTAGTTTTATTTGAATTAGAAGATTTTACTTTAATTTTATGGTATTTGTTTGGCAGCCGTAGCTGCCAGTCATTTGACCCTTTTTTTTACGATTTTTTTTCACTGAAGGTATTTGATTGTTATTTTACAGGTATATCCTGAATTATCACAGTGTTTTTCAGTTTATTTAATTTAGGATGTTTTACTTTAATGTTACAGTTTTTTGAGGGCTGCCAGTCATTTGACCGTTTTATCATTTAACTGGTTTGTTACTGTTTAATTACAGATTATTTTTGTAATTTTAGATACATTTTTATGTAATTTAAGAAAACAGAACAAATACTGTATGAAAAATACAACCAATTTCCTGTATAAAAAATGTGAATTACTGCAATTTGTCATTAATGTCACAATACCTAAAATAACAGCTCAATTTTTATTTTACAGATATTATTTGTAATTTTACAGTGTTTTGAGTACAATTTAAAATGAAAGAAAATGATCGTCAAAAAATCACAGTTATTTTCTGTAAAATTAGGATTTTTTTTTTTACAGTGCAACGTTGACCCAAAAAACAAGATTTTACAGTAAACTACTGGCAACAGTGTTGCCAGTATAAACCTGTTTTATAACTTACAGTTCATTGCTGTTAAAATCCATTTTGTGGGTGTGTCTTTTTATCTTACACTGTTAACCCTTTTAACCCCACAGGAAAATCCACACTACAAAGAGTAAAAAGTAACATTGACAGTGTTGCAGTGAGATATTTAAGGGAATATGTAAGTGATTGTTGAGCATTAGTGATGAACACCTGCAGTTAACAAGCAGAATCACTGAAGGAAAGAGGAACAACAAGAACAGAAAACAGAAACACAAGACCTACAACTGACTTCCAGCCATTACACATTATTACACTTATTATTAACCAGTATGGCTTTATTTCTGTCATACAGAAGTTGTTATTGAGATGTTTTATTGAAAATGTTTGGTTTGAAGTTACCATTATAGAGATCAGTGTTTGCTTTACTTGGTATGCTGGTGCTGTAACATGTGTTTTACTTTTGCTGCTTGAGCTGTGTTTTTGCAAGTCACACTTGTGCACACATACAGTTTAGGAATGATTGGATTTGTCAAAATATGAAAATCATCGTATTGCCAGTTCATTCACTAAATAATTCACTCTCACATAATTCAGAGCTTAATCCTCAAAATCGTTACATTACCGCCACAGAAATAAATTACTATGACTCATTTTTTTAACACATCATACATAAACCAAAGAAACAAAGCTACACTGTCTTGTAGAAACACAGAGATATCACAATTTAGCACATTAATCTCAACAATGGTGGAAATATTTTTTATTCATGCAGCAGTGCATGCTGGGAGTTTTATATTATCCTGGAACCCAGCATGCACTGCTGCATGAAACTTTTGATTGTTACCATTGTTGAGATTCATATTATAATTGTTGATGTCTGTGTGTGTCTGACTCAAGCAGGATTTATTTCAACATAATAGATGATTACAATATTCTTCAGAAGACATGATTAACCAAAATGTTGATTTCATGTTGTAGATTCACAGATTTCTTTATTCCCATAAATTAATGTAAGTTTCATATTAAATACCCATATATTCAAAGAATATATACAGATCTGAAAATCAGATGTGTCCAGGATGATTGTGACATCATCACAAAAGCCAAAATCACAAGATCAAATTCCTCTTGACTTTTTCTTGCTACAACAAACATGCTTTTATAAAATCACTGTTAACGCAATCAGAGGGAAATTAATGAAAAAAGTTCAGGGACAAGAGACCAATTAAAGCAAATACTGATCTCCATTATGGTGACAACAAACTTTATTATTTTTACTTTATTATCTGTTAATTCTCAACAAGAACCTTTGTACACGACAGTATGACAGAAATAATCATAAACTGGTTTGTAAACTGGTTTCACACTCAGTGTTTCTGGAAGTCAGTTGTAGTTTTTGTGTTTCTCTTTTTCAGTTCTTGTTTCTCTGTCCTTCAGTGATTCTGCTTATCAGGTGTTCATCAGTGTCTCAATTCACTCACTTCTTTTCATTCAAGTGGACTATATTAGTGAGCTAATGTAGGGAATAGTGAATGAGGATATATAGAGAGTGATTAGGAACACAGTCTCTGAGTGTCGATTTTGAGAGCTGCTAATTCACAGTATATTCCTGTAGGCTAGCTTTGTTTTCTACGGTATATTACTGTTTTAATGGAAAATGGTATGATATTGTATTTTATACAGTATTTTACTGTAAAAAACCTGGTAAGGTCTAACAGTGTGGGCTTTTCGGTGTGTAGTTTGCCTGGCTCTGTTACCCGGCAGCCTCCTTGTTAGCTAGTGGGATGTACCGGTAGTTCTTTTAGCGGGTTTGGGTTTTTTAGGGGTTTTATTTGTTTTTCTTCATCTGTCTTTTTTTGTCACTTGTTGTCTCGCCAGCCCTTTGTATGTCGCATATCAAACTTCACCTTATGTCCCTCCACATAGATCGATGTCATTTATTCACTTAGGTCAGGGATGAGTCACATCACTTTTACTACTTGGAATTGTAGGGGTATGGGCAGGGCTCTAAAACGAGGTAAAGTATTCTCACATTTGAAGTCCCTGTCTTCTGATATTGTATTTTTGCAGGAGACCTATATCCAACCTTCAGAGCAGAGGCGCTTAAAGGAGCACTTCACCCATTTCAACATTAATCTTTATTGAAAGTGGGTCATATATGTAGTCGAAATGTAAAATATTTTTTGAATTTGGTGCCCTCTTGACCGAGAAAAGACAGAAAATAACTTTAGGGCGCATATGCATGTAAGACTACAACTCCCACAATGCACCACATTGCACAGCTCCGCAAGCCATTCCCACTAATCCAGAACAGCAGCGCAAACATCACAAATCACTCTTCCATCTACAAGGCTAACGTTAGCTGCCACCAGAGTTAGAAATTCATTTCACACAAAAGGTCTAGTTAGTTGGCTGTGGTGAGCAGGACGAGGGCGAGGGACGTGAGAGGACGGCGCGAGGCCGGTGGCGTGAGTGATAATGAACGACACCTGTGAGACGCACCGGTCTCGCATCTCTCACAGGAGTGGACGCATAAAGGAGGAGCGACGACAGGGAAGATCGAGAGAGGAACAGGCCTGATTTATGTTGTGTTTTGTTTCTGTTGTGTGTGGCCAACAGTGAGGGCTGCTGGCTTATACTTTTGTTTTGTATTTGTTTATTTTACTATTAAAATGTTTAAATGTTCGCCGGTTCCCGCTTCTTTCTTCCCACAACAACAAACCCGTTACATTGGCAAACTCATTAGTGAATTACTCCTCGTTTGTATTTCTTTCTATATGGTGAATTACTGCATGATACCGGGATGTTCAGTCAGGCGAAACTAGGATGGTTCACATCACAACACAAACGTCCGTGTGCTCGTCTGATTCAGAGATTTCGTCCAGGAGAAATTGCCATCGTTGAAATTCTCTGCAGCAGACGGACTCTATCTGTGTCCGTAGCGCACAGCGAGAGCACAGGCACCAGCAGTCCGCCCAGCTCGAGCCAGTCCGGGCTCCTCGTCCGCAACAGGCAGCCGCCTCCTGTTCCTCCATCAGCCTCAGCTGCTCTTCACTATACTGCGGCTCGTAAAGATAGCCACGAACACCGGATTCGAGCAGCAGAATTTCAAAATCCTCTTCTTCCATATCATGTTTAGTTTCTTCCGTCATTGTCGGAAACTTCCTATCTCCACGGTGCTTGTTAGCTTAGCTTCCAAACAAGATGGCTGATAGGGGGCTGATGGCTGATTGATTTGGGACTGAAGTCCCACCCACTGATGTGATCTGTAATAGGTCTGTAGCGTGAGTGGGTCCCACACCCTGAATAAATGATGAGCTAGTGTTTGTAGTCTCTACGCTTTTCAATGAAATGTGACTTCCTGCTTATTATGATGCAAAATGATGATTTTTACGTCATAATAAGCAGGAAGTAAAACACTTAAATCCTTTTTTCTCCCATCTCAGGGAATAATAAAGGAAAAATCCACAATCATTATAATATATGACTGGGTTTCTAACAAAACAAAGCTTAATGCAAACGGGTAAGTGTCCCTTTAAGATCTGCGTGGGTTTCACAGGTGTACCAGTCCACCTTTTCCTCCAAGGCAAGAGGGGGTACCAGTCCACCTTTTCCTCCAAGGCAAGGGGGGTTGCCATTCTTGTTCGCAGAACCATCCCATTTGTATTCAAATCGCAGACTACCGATCCAGTTGGGAGGTTCATACTTGTCACGGGTATGGTCAACTCAGTCCCATTAGTTCTCTTAAACATCTACGCCCCAAATTTCAATAATCCCGACTTTTTCTGTAAAATATTCAACCTGGTCACAGAATACAATGATTACAACATAATTATAGGCGGCGACTTTAATTGCTATTAATTGTTATCCGCTATTGGAAAGGTCCTCCTCGTCCGTGGCCCCGTTATTGAAATCTGTCCCTGTTCTCAACAGGCTTGCCAAATCTCTGGACCTGGTTGACATATGGAGGCACCAGCACCCCTTAGAAAGGAAATTTTCTTTTTTCTCCCCCGTGCATGGCAGTTTCACAACAATTGATTATATGCTGGTTGACTCTAGACTTATTTCGAATGTAATAAGCTCAATTTACCATAGCATCTTAATTTCCGACCATGCGCCCCTCTCATTGGTGATTGATTTTAAACTTTATGCCACTCACTATAGTTGGAAATTCAACCCCTCTCTATATTTAGATGACACGTTCAGTGGCTACACAGCAAAAACTCCAGTGTTAAATTAACTCTCCTGGGAGTTTATATGGCTCC
Organism: Chrosomus eos; assembly: GCA_036326025.1. NCBI lineage: Eukaryota > Metazoa > Chordata > Actinopteri > Cypriniformes > Leuciscidae > Chrosomus > Chrosomus eos. Next base: position 1,332,718 of record JAZAVI010000022.1, read on the forward strand.
AGACTCAAGAGTGTAAAGTGTTAAAATATGAGTGTTAAATTAACACTCAAGAGTGTTAAAGTTAATGAGATAATTAAGTGAATAATTGAGTGATGATTGAGCTGAAGACACCTGATGTTAACAAGCAGAATCACTGAAGGAGAAAATCACAAATTGTAAGCCACCGTTATGGAGATCAGTGTTTGATTTAGTTGGGCTCTTGACCCTTATATTGTTAATTTAAGATTTTGTTTGTCTCTTGTTACTGAGTTATAACAGGCAGATGAACAAAGGGAAAAATGATTTGATGTTCTTGATTTATGTTATGATGTAATCATCATATGAACTTGATCACTGAACTCTTTAACATCCTTATTTCTGACTTAGATTTATATTATTGATTACAGCATCCCTGAATTTATGTCAAAGATCCAGAATTTTCAGTATAATACAAAGGATTTCTTAAAAGTTATTTATTTATTTTTTTCAAAAAAATAAAAAAGTCTTCTTTACGGCACACATAGACATCAAGATTCAATCTATGCATCTCAACAATGGTGACGAACAGATTATTCAATTAGGAAATTCAGATTCAGATCATAATTTACTCACACTGCAATGCATGATGGGAGCCATTAATGAGTTGTGATTGGTGGCACCCAGAATGCACTGCAACATGCTTTATTATTGTCACCATTGTTGAGATTCACAGTCTGATTATTGATGTCTGTATTTCTAAATAAAAAATAATTTTTACATTTTTTTTCAGATATTTTGGATTGTATTAAAAAGACTAAAAGTCCTGTGGAATCACAGAGCAGTTGTAATTAACAAATTAAACTACCCTAACAATTTTAGTTTACATTATTTTGTAATGATTATGTCAAAGCATAAACAACACCACCCAAGCACTTTTTGTCTTTGTTCATCAATCTGTTTTAACTTAGATAAAATGACAAACAAAATCTAAAGTTAAAAATATAAGGGTCAAGAGCCCAACTAAATCAAACACTGATCTCCATAACGGTGGCTTCCAATTTGTGATTTTCTCCTTCAGTGATTCTGCTTGTTAACATCAGGTGTCTTCAATAATGTTCAATCATCACTCAATTATTCACTTAATTATCTCATTAACTTTAACACTCTTGAGTGTTAATTTAACACTCATATTTTAACACTTTACACTCTTGAGTCTGGAGCCATATAAACTCCCAGGAGAGTTAATTTAAAGGGTTAGTTCGCCATTTAAGACATGAAGTTGTATGCAATCCTTACCAGCACTATAGGTCATCCACACTGAACCATTCTGTAGTCACCTCGCTAGTCAGAGTTCTGGCCGCTGGAAGTTTTTCAAGAAAGTACTCCCGGTTAGTTTCCGGGGCCACAAAACTGTGCGTTTTTACGTGAAAAAATTATTTGCGTTTCAAAGCTTGATTAATTTACCACACAAAAAACACGGCGGGACAAAATTCATACCTCAGTTTTAATCGGCACTATTTTCTTTCCATTTCTATCAATCTGCGCTGCTGTCAGCGTCAACAGAGAGCACGTTCGGATCAGCTGTTAATAGCGCGACTCGCTGACAACATGTCTGACTGCGAAACTTCTGATGATGATGAAACCAATTTTAGCACAATGTCAGACGGAACAGATGATGATGAAAGTAATTTTAGCACAACGCCAAAGGGATACCTTTATGAACCGGAGTATAGTTCATCTATAGTTCACTCTCAAGTGTCACGCATTGAGTGTGACAGTCACTCATTTCGGTCTTTTGTCACGCTCTCCCGCCACACATTGCATTTCTCACGCTGAAAAACTATTTGTAATATATTTAATATGCCGCAGCGCCCAAAACTCTGGACCGGCAGGAAAGCGCGTCTCATCTGGTGTTGTTAGCCAATCAGAAAATAATTCACTATTGTATCTGGGTAAGATTAAGGCAACAACAACCAATGACGGGGTGTCTTGAGAGCCCTCAAACCTCATTTGTGTGCGTGTTCAATCAAATAGTTTTCTCAGCAAATTGTACCTATATCCCATATACCGTTTTTTTATTAGACATCTTTTCACGTGTTTTCCACTGGAGTCTAAACATCAGCTTGTTTACCGTACAGTTTACATGGGATCATAAAGTTAGTAAATAAAGCTTACCCGTGGTATACTGTACAGCTAAACTCTTTAAAATCTGTTTTTTTCTTTTTCTTTCTTGGTTGGGGATGTAATCGTCTTCGCTGAAGTGAGCACTGCACATAATCCTTGATTCTGGATATTTTAGCTCCCGCAGAGTAGCCGATGGCAACCAGCCAAAGCTGTAGCTATATCCGAAACAGGAAAACGATGGAATCTGAACGGTGATCCCGGCACATTCTTGTGGTCACAGCCTGGGTATTTACAAGTTCGCACCATTGTTCATTTTCTACTTTTTACGTCGTTGTCAATCGATTGTGTAAACACTATGGAACAGCTGATCCGAACGTGCTCTCTGTTGACGTTGACAGCAGCGCGGATTGATAGAAATGGAAAGAAAATAGTGCCGATTAAAACTGAGGTATGAATTTTGTCCGGCGTGTTTTTTGTGTGGTAAATTAATCAAGCTTTGAAACGCAAATAATTTTTTCACGTAAAAACGCACAGTTTTGTGGCCCCGGAAACTAACCGGGAGTACTTTCTTTAAAAACTTCTAGCGGCCAGAACTCTGACCAGCGAGGTGACTACAGAGTGGGTCAGTGTGTATGCACTATAGTGCTGGTAAGGATTGCATACAACTTCATGTCTTAAATGGCGAACTAACCCTTTAACACTGGAGTTTTTGCTGTGTATATATCGACCAAGATGGCTGATTTTCTGCTCATTATTATGACAATGGCGCTGTCTCAGATTCTATTTTGTGAGAGTCGTTTAAAGCCGTGATCAGAGGGCACATCATCTCGTATCAGTCGTCTCGCAAAAGGGCTAGGCTCAGGCGTCGCACTGATATTGAGGCTGAACTAGCTGAACTGGAGGAGGATTATCGAAACCCAGGTTCTGATGACACACTTAGCTCTATTTTGAAAGTGAAATATGAATATAATCATATTTTGGGCGAGCAGGTTGGGAACTATATTCGTAAACTAAAGCAGAAGCACTTTGAGCTGGGTGAGAAGGCCGATAAATTGCTCGCTAGGCAAGTGAAGGGCGTCATATCTGATAGGGCAATACATAAAATTGCCTCCTCCACCGGTCAGCTATTAACTGATCACAAGCAGATTAATGACAGATTTTTTAGCTTTTACAGCCAGCTATATATTTCCAGATCTACTGCCACGGATACAGATATTGCGAATTTTCTCCATACTTTAGACATTCCAGTCCTTTGTGAGTTCTCAAGACTAGAATTGTAATCTGAATTTATACTTCTTTTCCCGGTGGCAAAGCATGCGGTCCAGATGGATTTGGGATAGAATTTTACAAGACGCACATTGACGTTATCGCCCCCATCCTGCTCCGGATGGTCAGTTGCTCAGTAAAAAAGGGTGGTACCTTCCCTCATACTCTCTATGACGCCCATATCTGTGTCCTTTTAAAAAAAGACAGAGACTAAACAAATGTCTCTTCGTATCGTCCCCTATCTCTGCTCAACTCTGACCAAAAAATTATAGCAAATGTCCTTACTAACCGGTTAAACAAATATATTGGCACTTTAATTCATCCTGATCAATCAGGTTTCATCCCCAATAGATTTTCCTTCTCAAACACAAGGTGTTTGCTTAATTTAATGTATTCAACTAAATTGCCCCACTCTGCTGTGATCTCACTAGATGCCCAGCAGGCCTTTGACCAGGTGGAATGGAGATACATGTTCGCTGCTCTTGTCAAATTTGGTTTTGGGTCGAAATTTATGAATACATTAAAAATGCTGTATGCTGGCCCCCAATCTTCTGTTATAACCAACCACGAAATATCCACCCCGTTCCCGTTACACCGCGGCACTAGGCAGGGCTGCTGCCTCTCTCCAATGCTTTTTGCTCTAGCTCTTAAACCGCTGGCCATAGCCATTAGAGCCAACCCCCAAATCTCCGGTATAAGGTGCGGCACATCCGAGTGCACCATCGGTCTGTACGCAGATGATGTAATTCTGACCCTTTCAGATGTAAAAACATTCCTTTCACCCCTTCTTAATCTGATAGATCGCTTTGGGCGACTCTCTGGGTTTACTATAAACTGGGAGAAATCTGTTTTTATGCCTCTGTCTAGCAGTCTTGACAGTTTTCTTCTCAACCTGCCCTTCAGAGTCTCTCATGACCACTTTTCCTACCTGGGGATTAACATACCCAGAAATCCAAAACTTATTTTTAAACTTAATTCTGTCAGGTCCATTAAGTCAAGAACACACAGACAAAAAAATTTAGAATTTAATTGAATAGATTGCAAACAGGTTGATGTTCCTGAATTGAAATTTGGCGGTATTGCTCTGTTCAGGGAGTCCTCTGACCTTTCATGAGCACCATGAAATAGCAGAGAGTCAGAGGACAGCAGCAGCAGCATTAGGGAACGCTCACACAGTTTTAGGACCGTGAGAGCTAAAATATCCCCCTGTAAACAGAGCAGGCAACATGACATAAACAAATGCCACGTTATGCATAAGGAGGAGCTGGGGAGGTGGCGGGCAGCAGAGCGAGCAGCGAGCCAGCAGAAGCGAGCAGCAAGCTTGTATGAGCAAGGTGAATGAACTTTAAATAGGGCGCCTTGTTTGAGTTTTGGTCATTGAGCAGCGAGGGGAGTTAACCAGCTAATGCAGCTCAGCTAGAGCAGATCAGCTGACGGGACAGTGTTGATAGCAAATAGCATAAGCAGCGGCTTGACTATCTGGCCTGCCAGAACTGACGCTGACGCTCAATTTCTGTCAGGTCCATTAAGTCAAGAACACACAGACAAAATAATTTAGAATTTAATTGAATAGATTGCAAACAGGTTGATGTTCCTGAATTGAAATTTGGCGGTATGGCTCTGTTCAGGGAGACAGCAGCAGCAGCATTAGGGAACGCACACACAGTTTTAGAACTGTGAGAGCTAAAATATCCCCCCAAACAAAACCACACCTGGCAATCCTCTGTGATACAGAGGATGATTTATTTGACTAGATGAGCTATTTCCCCCCAAAACAAAATTGAGTGTCTCGAACGGTGTCGTCTGAGCCGCCCTAATTTAGCGATTTATAATAGTAAAAATATTAATTAATTACTGAAATGACTAATCAAGACCGCAAATAGCTAAAACATGCTGTTACCTAGATTATCTGTCTTTGAACTATTAGACAGTCTACAGTGTAAGCTCTATGAATAGATGACTAATCCACCTCTGAGAACGAGCTAGATGAATAAATGAACAGCTGATAGTGCATTCAGGGGCGTTAACTGAGCAGAGCGCGAGCAAAATAATGATCAAATGTGTTTTATTAACGAAACAAATCAGAGACATGAGCTCATTGCTTCTGGGCGTCAAGAATATCCCGAACATCGGGACGGAGGTATCGTTCATTCGTAAGCAGCAGAAACCACCGCCCCATAGCTTAAAGGGTTAAACCGGAGCGAGTGCCGCCGCCGTAGTTGCTGCACAAATGCGCAAGAATGAGCTGTATAATGGTCCGGAGTCAGTCCGCAGAAGTTAATTCCTATCACAGCAAGCTGCTTGAATCTGCGCTGCATAGTGGTAAAAGTCAGAGTGCGCAACGCGATCAGTTGCCAATGACAACAGATAGTAACGCACGTAGCCAATATGATCGCATAATCATTTTTATGAAAACAACTAGTAGATAAGCCCAAATGCCACATGGATAGCATTAACAACAAGGATGTTGCCAACACACTGATAGCTTTTAGCAATCAATATTAAAAAGGAACTTAGCTTCGAGAAGACTTCAGAGATGAATGGAGAATGAATCACGTCGAGTCCTGTGTCAATATTCCAGCAGAGCGAGCAGCGAGCCAGCAGAAGCGAGCAGCAAGCTTGTATGAGCAAGGTGAATGAGCTTTAAATAGGGCGCCTTGTTTGAGCTTTGGCCATTGAGCAGTAAGGGGAGTTAACCAGCTAATGAAGCTCAGCTGGAGCAGATCAGCTGACGGGACAGTGTTGATAGCAAATAGCATAAGCAGCGGCTTGACTATCTGGCCTGCCAGAACTGACGCTGACGCTCAATTTATATGGATATGATTGGCAGGCTCAAGGGTGTGATAGATAAATGGAAACTTCTCCCCCTCTCATTGATTGGCCGTGTCAACATTGTTAAAATGCTTGTGCTCCCTAAATTTACTTATTTATTTCATCTTCCTCACTTCTTCCTTTTTCAAGACGTTGGACTCTATTATCATGCCCTTCATCTGGGCCTCCAAGCCCCCCATATTTCAAAGGCCCACTTAAAGAAGCCCACTGAGGAGGGTGGTTTAGGGCTGCCTGTCTTTCGACATTACTGCCTGCAACGCCAGAGCATGGGTTTTCTGGAATCAGTCCACGGCTGGGGGTGCAGAGGTGGGTGGACCCTGCCCTAGATGGCCTGAGATTGAGCTTAGTAATGCTGTGTCACTTACTGGTGCCTCCTTGTCAGGCATTCTATTCTCCAAACCTGATATTAAAAATAAATCGCTACACAATATTTTTTTACTTTGCAACTCGAATAAAATTTTAAAGAAAATCAAGGTAATTCTGAAACTCCCAGAAAATTCAATTCATGCCCCCATATGTTAGAACCCCTGTTTCAAGCCTGGTTGGATGGATGCTGTCTTTACGCAATGGTCAGATAAAGGTTTAACTACTATCAGGGATCAGATTTTGATTGGCTGCTGTAATTCAGTTTTAACAGCCAGATGAATAAATAGAAAAGGTGTTATGATGACTGAGAGAGAGGACGCTGGCGCAGTTGTGGCTGCCGCTTCTCAATCAGCGCGTTAAATTGTTTATTTTAAGGTGCTGTTGACTGGTTTTATATTGGCTGATGTTACCTGCTGCTAATATGCTGCCTTGCTGGATTTTATTTGTTATTATACTGGCACTATTTGGAGTCTACGGCAAGATTGATTTCGACCTCCCGGACTGCACTACACAGCGAAATCCCCAGTGTTAAATCAACACTGCTCAGAGTGTATTTGGTCCCACTCTACAGAGTGTTAAAGTAACACTGAAGCAGTGTTAAAGTTAATGAGATAATTAAGTGACTAATTGGGTGATGATTGAGTATTAGTGGTGAACAACTGCTGTTAACAAGCAGATTCACTGAAGGAAAGAGAAACACAAGAACTACAAACGACTTTTAGTCACAGCCTTAGATTAAATCAGATGAAGATACAAAGAAGACATTAAATCTGTGAAGATCTCAACAGAGGAGAATTAAACAACTCCACAAACAGCATTACCAGCTTCACTTATTACTAACCAGACCGACTTTATTTCTGTCACACGTCTAAAGAAGTTTTTATTGAGAATTAACAGAGGTTTAGATGTTGATAGTTTAGTCACCATTTAAAATATCACCATTATGGTGAACTGTGTTTCCTTTAGTTGGGCAATTTGACTCTTGTCATCCCATGCAATTGTATGGTCTTTGTAAAAGTGTTAACAAAAACACATAATTTCTTGCAAAGAAAGCCAAAATCAAAGATGGTCTGGAGATAGGCCTGAAGTTCACAACATAATAAAGGAAAAAAAAAGGACCAAAAGTTGTAGTATGTTATTAATAGTTTTACAACATTAATTTTTGTTATACATATTGGGCATCAAGCATTTTTTTTAAATATATATATTGGGAAATTAATCTTTGGACAAACACACAGACATCAAGAATCCACATATGAATCTCAACAATGGTGAAATGATTTATGCTGCAATGCATTCTGGGAGGCACCATAGTTTAAAACTCTTGGCTCCCAGCATGCATTGTAGCATGAAGCATGTCACCTTTGTTGAGATTCATATGCTGATTCATGATGTCTGTTTGTTTCTAAAAAAAAAAAAAAGAGTGTAATGATTTTTAAAAACCGTCTGCAATGTATAAAAAAATTCTGAATATCTGCTCTGTGTCAAGAAAGGTGAAAGTTATTTATTAAAAACAAGTTACAAGTTTTGGTCAGGGATAAGATTAGAAAACCATTCTATTTTTTTATTATGAAAACTACTACACCTGAACAACTTGTTTCCTTTGTAACAAACTATATGCTTTGGTAAACACTGTTACAAAGACCAAAATTGCACTTAAAATATCAAGAGTCAAACTGCTCAACTAAAGGAAACACTGATCACAATCATGGTGACGTTTTGTTTTAAAACATTGACATCTCCGTTAATAAACATCTGACAGAAATAAAGTCATTCTAGTTAATAATAAATAAAGCTGGTTGTGGAGTTGTTTAATCCTCCTCTGCTGAGATCTTCACAGATTTAATGTCTTCTTTGGATCTTCATCTGATTTACGTAATCTAAGGCGGTGACTGGAAGTCAGTTGTAGTTCTTGTGTTTCTCTTTCCTTCAGTGAATCTGCTTGTTAACAGCAGGGCAGGTGTTTATCACTAATACTCAATCATCACCCAATTAGTCACTTAATTATCTCATTAACTTTAACACTGCTTCAGTGTTACTTTAACACTCTGTAGAGTGGGACCAAATACACTCTGAGCAGTGTTGATTTAACACTGGGGATTTTGCTGTGTATGTTAAAATATTCTATGGAACTTTTACAGCTTGGTCATCTTGCGCCCCCTGCTATTGGCGTTTGGGAAAAACTCCGATCGCTACAACTTCTCCGCCGGCCAAAATACGTTCATCGTGGCTCCCGCCGGAATTTGCATTCAAGCGGAGCCGGTATAAACTCAGTTTGGTCTCAAAGGCGTTTGGATCGCCGCCATTTATCTTCACGTCATGTCTGCCCTGCTAACTTCTCCTACCTCCAGAAGTCTACTCCGTCCAGCTGTGGTGTCCGCCTTGACACAATCAGGTTTGCACATCTGAACACTCGCTCTATAAACAACAAAGCGGCTTTACTTTGTGACATTGTTTTGGACAAAAAAACTGGACTTTTTCTGCCTTTGTGAAACGTGGCATCAGCCAAATGACTATTTCAATCTAAATATGTGTGCTCTGCCTGGCTACACTTATCTTGACCGGCCGCGCTCCACCGGTAGAGGTGGCGGTCTCGCTGTCATTTACAGATCTGATGTTGCAGTAACCGAGGTTTCATTGCCTTGCTTTTCATCATTCGAATGCTTGGCCTTTCAGATGAATGGTCTCTCATCAGTTCTTGTGTTGAATATCTATCGTCCTCCCAAACTAAACTCTGCATTTTTCTCTGAATTTAATGAGTGTTTGACACTTGCCAGTGCACTCTGTCCAGCTACTCTTTTAACTGGTGATTTAAATATTCATGTTGACAATATGGCTTGCAATAATGCTGTGTTCTTCATGGATACACTAGAATGTTTTAACTTCACTCAGCATGTTAATTTTCCGACACACAAACACGGACATATATTAGACCTGGTTTGCACTTCAGGAGTACTTATTGAACAACTTGAGAGCACTGATGTATGTATAAGTGATCACAAGCTCCTCACATTCAATCTGACTCCTCCTTCTTTGCAGTCTGTGAAAGAACGTGTTATCTGTTTTAGGAAAATCAGTGATATTGATCTTGATCTTCTTAGTCATACTATGGGTGACTTACCAGTTGCGGCCTCTATTGACCAGTATAATGCTGCTTTTACATCTATTCTGGATGAGTTTGCCCCTCTGAAAAAACGTGTTGTTTCTTTTAAGAGATCATCTCCTTGGTATACATCTGAGTTACGCAAATTGAAGGCGACAGGCAGGCAGTTGGAGCGGAAATATAAAAAATCTGGCCTAACAGTTCATAGATCAATGTTTGACCAGCACCAGATTGAGTATCATAATGCTCTAAAAGCTGCAAAAGTGTCCTATTATTCTACTATTATTAATAGTAACATCTCAAATCCCAGAGTTCTGTTTAGAACAGTCAATAATCTAATTCAACCTCCCAGTAACTTTAACTGTCCTACCACTGAGCAGTGTAACGCATTTCTCAACTATTTTACAACTAAAATTGAGAATATTTATAACGCCATTGCCTGTGAGGATGCTTCTGAGCCTGTTGAGGTGCATTCTCCTAATCTCTCTGGTCTCACTTTTTCAAGTTTCAGTGTTGTTGATTTTGAATTTATTTCTAAACTTATTTTGTCAATGAACTCCACTACTTGCACACTTGATCCACTCCCTACGACTGTTTTGAAAAACTGTTTGCCTGTTATTGTACCCCATATCACTGCTATTGTAAATGCTTCACTAAATGCAGGGAATGTCTCTTCTGCTCTAAAAACGGCTGCAGTTATGCCAGTTCTTAAAAAGCCCGGGAGTGATATCACTGATATGTCAAATTATCGACCCATCTCCAATTGACCTTTCCTGGCAAAAGTGCTTGAGCGTGTGGTTGTTGGCCAACTCCATACTCATCTCTGTACGAATAGCCTATTAGAAACTTTTCAATCTGGGTTTAGATCTGGACACAGTACAGAGACTGCTCTAGTCAGGGTCCTGAATGACCTTCTCATTATAGCTGACTCTGGGGCTTGTGCCATTTTGGTTTTGTTGGACCTTAGCGCTGCGTTCGATACCATATGTCACAGCATATTACTGGACAGATTGCAAATGTGGACTGGTCTATCTGGAACTGTGTTTGACTGGTTTAAATCTTACCTCTCAGATCGTTCCCAATTTGTCTACCTGGGTACTAACAGATCTCAGACTGTGCCTCTGTGTCAGGGTGTCCCTCAGGGGTCAGTTTTGGGTCCTATTTTATTTAGTGTTTATATGCTGCCTCTTGGGCAGATAATTCAAAAGTATGGCTTGAGCTTTCACTGTTATGCGGACGACACCCAGATTTATATCAGTTCTCAGCCTAATCTCAATTCTTCATTTTCAAAACTTTCTGACTGTTTGTACTTTCTACGACTGAACTGCTCCAAAACTGAAATCTTATTAATTGGCACTCCACTTAATGTCAGTAAATGTAAGGATTTTAAAATGTCAGTAGACAATACCCAATTGTCCCCTTCTGGCCAGGTGCGTAACTTGGGCGTGATTTTTGATGCTCAGCTAACTTTTAATTCACACTTTAAAAACATAACGAAGGTTGCTTTTTTTCCATCTGAGGAACATTGCGCGTATTAGACCATTTCTCTCTAGGCCTGATGCAGAGAGGCTTATCCATGCCTTCATCACGTCAAGGCTTGATTATTGTAATTCTCTCTTTGCTGGTTTACCAGCAAATTCTATTAAGAGGTTGCAATATATACAGAACTCTGCCGCACGTGTTTTAACTCACACATCCTCACGCCATCACATTACACCTGTGCTCCAGCAACTGCATTGGCTTCCAGTTCAGCCATGTATTGATTTTAAAATTCTGATTTTAACCTATAAAGCAGTACATGGGTTGGCTCCAGATTACATCTGTGATTTGGTTACTCCATCCACTCCTGCTCGCTCTCTCCGTTCTGCCGGCTCTCTCTCCCTGTATCAGCCTCGTTGTAAATTGAAAACCATGGGGGGAAGAGCCTTTTCCTATAACGCACCTAAGTTATGGAACACACTACCTGCATCTATTAGGGATGCTGCTTCAGTGGATTGTTTTAAGAAACTTCTTAAGACACATCTTTTTAGTCTAGCTTTTAATTTATAATTGTATTATTATTTTTATTATTTTATTATTATTTTTTTACTTCCATGTTTGATTATTTTGTTTTGTACATGCTGTAGCGCTTTGAGTTTGAGAAAGGCGCATTACAAATAAAATGTATTATTATTATTATTATTATTATTATTAACATTGATAATCACTTTGCATCTTTTGCCCAGCTCCAGGCTAAGTTCAAACTCCCTACTAACCAATTTTTTTGTTATCTACAAATTAGTTTTTTGTCAAGCATACTTTTTCTTGCCTACACTGTAAAAAATTGCGCTGTAAAATAACGGTAATCTACTGGCAGCTGTGGTTGCCAGCAATGTACTGTTAATTTACAGCCCTCTACTGTTAATATACAGTTCTCCTTTTTTACAGTATGTTACCGTAAAAATACCATGGAAGGTAACTCATATAATTTGGGAAACCGATTGCTTCAAACAGTTTGAGTTTAAAAACTACTGATAGTACTCTGACAGAGGTGGCACGTGTGAAGTTACTTAATTTGAGCCCACTGAAAATGTATATCTCTTAATATTAAACTGAAACACCTTATGTGTAATAGTGAATTAATTAAGAACATGACTTTAACTCAAATCTTTGTAGTTCACATTTAACGAACATTAGCATACATGTATGTGCTAAAGTACTTAGCAAGGAGATTGTCACTGGATCAGCAACACACAGTCACTGCTTTTAAATAAAGCAACAGACAGCATAACATCAGTGTTCTTCTGCTCATCTCTGAATGAAGCACAGGCTCTACTCTCCAGCACAATGGTGACTTACAAAACTCATTAATTAAACTAACAGATCTCTCCTATATTATCCTGTGCAAAACACATAAAAGACTTCAGTTTAATATTTACTCTCCTTATCAGTTATTGACTTTGCATAACTTTTTTCTTTAAACGTTTACTAATATTCCAGTGAAATTAGCCTCTTTTGTTTAGTAAATCTGACTGTTAGTTTTTACAGAATATTACTGTTTTTCCTTGATTTTACGGTAATCTACTGGCAGCTGGGTTGCCAGTAAATTGCTGTTTTTCTACAGTTTTATGCCGTAAATTAATTTACAGTTGATTGCCGTTAAATTACGCTTCACTCAGTTTTTTATTTGTTTAACACATTTAACCCTTTCAACCCCACTTCAGTTTTAAATGAACACTTGTGTGTCCACACTACAGAGTGTTGGAGTAACACTGAAACAGTGCTGAAGTTAATGATATAATTCAGTGATTAATTAACTGATGATTGAGCATTAGTGATGCACACCTGATGCTAACAAGCATAATCACTGAAGGACAGAGGAACAACAAGAAGATAAAAAAGCAAAACACAAGACCTACAACTGACTTCAGCCACAGAAGACATTAAATCTGTGATCTCCGCAGAGGAGGATTAAACAATGCAAAAAAAAAAAAAAACATTTCTATCTTCACTTATTACTAACAGGATTTACTTTATTTGTTTATACACGTCTACAGAAATTCCTATTGATAATTAACAGATGTGAAGATGTTACCATTATGAAGATCAGTGTTTGCTTTAGTTGGGGTCTTGACCCTTGACTGTAACATTAGTTCTTTGGTTGCTGTAACTGTGTTGTAAAGACACGTTTGTTATAGCAGAAACCAAGCCAACAAAAATTTAGATCCGGTGTTGCTGGTTACGTGTTGAATATTTCATCAAATATGGATCACTGATCGCATCCAGAGTCTAATCAATTGTCAAACGTGTGTTTATAATACAGTTTAATTTTATATTACTGCACTGTATCTACAGCAAAAATTCAAGCACTCTGCACAGTCAGTTATGAAGGATTTTAAAACTTATCATTCACTGAAGAAATTTGAACTTTGGCTTCAATTAGACACACACAAACATCAAGAATCAGCCAATGAACCTCAACAATGGTGACAACCAACAAATAAGATAATACCAAATCTGAACATCACAAAACACACTACTTAAAGTCAACACAAAACCAACAGCAAAAATAAAAGCAAAAAGTAAACATTAAAGAAAATAACCAGACAATTCAGCTGCATAATTTATTCATGCTGCAATGCATGCTGGGAGTCATGCACAATTTTTTTTGTACTATGCTGGTACCCAGCATGCATTACAACATGACACTTTTTTGATTGTCACCATTGTTGAGATTCATACGTCGATTCTTGATGTCTGTGAAATTTTCTGAGAACTGGCTTTTTAAAATTCTTCATATTTTCTGCTTGTAAAAACAGTGATAGATCTCGATATGTTAAATCACAGTGATAATATATTCACGTATACAAAAATAATCGTAATAAATTCGCTAAACTTTAAAAAGATCAGTGCATCAGACCACTATATGATGATTGTGACCATCAACAAATAATCACTGCAATATAAAACAGTTTTCTATCAGATTTTTTGAAGTAGCTAATGTAAGACACAGCTACCACGGCCAAATAAACACCAAAGCTCAAAAGTCAAGGGTCAAGAGCCCAACTAAAGCAAACACTGCTCGCCATCATGGTAACATCAAATGAAAATAAATTGACATTAAAGCTGTGTCACCTTTTAATGTGAACTTCTGTAAACGTCTGACAGAAGTAAAAGCAATCTGATCAGTAATAAGTGAAGCTGGTAATGCTGTTTGTGGAGTTGTTTAATCCTCCTCTGCCGAGATCTTCAGATATTTAATGTCTTTTATCTTCAGTTGATTTGATATTTTTTTCTGTTCTTCTTGTTCCTCTTTCCTTCAGTGATTCTGCTTGTTAACGGCAGGTGTTCATCAGTGTCTGAATTAACTTTGAAATTGAACTTAATTAACTAAGTAATTATTCACTCAGTCAAGTTCACTATATTAGTGAATTAATGTAGGGAATAGTGAATGAGGGTATAGGGTGTGATTTTTAACACAGCCTCTGAGTGTCGACTTTGATCGCTGTTAATTCACAGTATATTCCTGTTGGCTACTTTCTCGAAAACGACATATATCACCCAGAATGCATTTTTCAACGGTATATTGCTGTTTTAATGGAAAACGGCATGTTACTGTCAAATTGTGGCCGTTTTTTTACAGCAATTTTTTACAGTGTAAAAAAAATCCCCGTAAAAAAACGGTAATATTCCGGCAGCTGGGGTGCCAGGAATGTACTGTTAATTTACAGCCCTTAACCGTTAATTTACAGCTCTCCTTTTTCACAGTATGTTACCGTAAAAATAACATGACAGGTAACTCATATCATTTGGGAAACCGATTGCTTTAAACAGTTCGAGTTCAAAAACTAGTATTTATACTGATAGTACCATAAAATTCCTTCATTAGAGTTCACTGAAAATGAATATCTCTTTATACAAAACTGCAAACACCTAATGTGTAATAGTGAATTAATTAAAAACGTGATTTTAACTTAAGTCTTTGCAGTTCTTATAGTGAACACTAGCACACATGTATGTGTTAAAGTACTTAGCAAGGAGACTGTCACTGCATAAGCAACTACAGAGTCACTGCTTTTAAATAAAGCAACAGACAGCATAACATCAGTGTTTCTCTGCTCATCTCTGAATGAAGCACAGACTCTACTCTCCAGCACAATGGTGACTCACAAAACTCATTAATTAAACTAACATATCTCTCCTATATCATCCTGTGCAAAACACATAAAACACTTCAGCTTAATATTTACTCTCCTTATCAGTTATTGACTTTGCATAACTTTTTTCTATGAACTTTCACTAATATTTCAGTGAAATTAACTTATTTTGTTTAATACACCTGACTGTAACATTTTACAGTAAATTACAGTTTTCCTTGATTTTACAGTAATCTTCTGGCAGCTGGGGTGCCATTATATTGCTGTTTTTCTACAGTGTTATGCCGTATATTTATTTTACAGTTGATTACTGTTAAAATACGCTTCACTCTTTTTTTTTTTGTTTGTTTTTTACACATTTAACCCTTTCAACCCCACTGCAAAACTTCAGTTTAAAAATGAACACTTGTGTGTCCACACTACATAGTGTTGGAGTAACACTGAAGCAGTGTTGAAGTTAATGATATAATTCAGTGATTAATCAAATGATGATTGAGCATTAGTGATGCACACCTGATGTTAACAAGCAGAATCACTGAAGGACAGAGAAACAACAAGAAGATAAAAAAGCGAAACAAGAACTACAACTGACTTCAGCCACAGAATACATTAAATCTGAAGATCTCAGCAGAGGAGGATTAAACAACTCCACAAACAGCATTACCAGCTTCATTTATTACTAACCAGACTGACAAATTGACAGATACATCTACATAAATTCCTATCGAGTATTAACAGAGGTTTAGATGTTGTTTTGTTTCATTTGACGTTACCATTATGGAGATCAGTGTTTGCTTTAGTTGGGCTCTTGACCCTTGACTTTAATCTTAATTATACTTTGATTGCACTAACTGTGAGTTTTTTAGACTCATTTGTTATGGCAAAAACAAAGCCAACAAAAATGAGAACAGGTATTAAAGATCATAATGTCATTATATAATGTTTGCATCACAGCCTGTGTCTATTCCTTATTAATAATGTGTTGATTATATTACTAGACTGTGATATTACAGCAAAAGAACAAGCACTGCATGCGTAATGAGTTATGAAGGATTCCTATACTCATCATTCACTAAAAAAAATTGAACTATGGCTGTACTTCGACACACACAAACATAAATAATCAGCCAATGAATCTCAATAATGGTGACAATCAACAAAAAAGATAACATCAAATCTGAACATCACAAAACACACTATTTAAAGTAAAAACAAAACCAACAGCAAAAATAAAAGCAAAAAGTAAAAATTAAAGCAAATAACCTGACAATTCAGCTGCATAATGTATTCATGCTGCAATGCATGCTGGGAGTCATGGCTTTTTTTGGTACCCAACATGCATTGCAGCATACACCTTAAGATTGTCACCATTGTTGAGATTCATATGCCGATTCTTGATCCCTGTGTGTGTCTGGCTGATCTAGAAGTACAAAATGTTTTGTGTAAACTTCTTAAAATCATTATTTTCAGAACGGCAAATTCACGATAAATCTCAATTTATAAAACCACAATGACATCAAAATCAAAAATACAAATAATCATTTGCATAATCTTTATCAATGTCAGGCAATGAATGAGATTAGTGAGTAAATCAGGCCATTATAGGATAATTGTGACTGGAGACAAACAACGTTTGACATCCTGTTTTCTTCAGCTTTGAGCCATAGCTAACGTATTTTAAAAATCACAGCTACAGCAGCTAAAGAAAGACTTACGTTCAAAAGTCAAGGGTCAAGAGCCCAACTAAAGCAATCACTGATCACCATTATGGTAACATCAAATGAAAATAAAATGACATCTAAACCTATGTCAGCTTTTAATAAGAACTTCTGTAGCCGTCTGACAGAAATAAAGTCAGTCTGGTTAGTAATAAGTGAAGCTGGTAATGCTGTTTGTGGAGATGTTTAATTCTTCTCTGCTGAGATCTTCAGAATTAATGTCTTTTATCTTGATTCCATCTTTTTTTCTGTTCTTCTTGTTCCTCTCTCCTTTAGTGATTCTGATTGTTATCCGCAGGTGTTCACCAGGGTCTCAATTAACTTAAAAAATTAACTGAATTATTCACTCAGTCAAGTGGACTATATTAGTGAACTAATGTAGGGAATTGTGAATGAGGGTCTGATTTTGTACACAGCATTTTTAGTGTCGACTTCGAGCGCTGTTAATTCACAGTATACTACTGTAGGCTACTTTCTCGAAAACGACAAACATCACCCCGAATGCATTTTCTCTATGGTATATTACTGTTTTAATGGAAAACAGTATGTTACTGTAAAATTACAACTATTTTAGTATGTTTTTTTACAGATTTTTTTTACAGTGTAGATGAGACCCCCATGCAACATGTCTTTTTGGATATTATGACCAGCCATCCCACCTCCAAGCATTTGATCTCCCGGTTCGTTAATCTCTTTGTTGTGGCAACCCCGTCTCTCCATATTAAAGAGGCGTGGATCAAGGACACCGGCGAAGTTATATCTGATGAGCTATGGGCGAAAGGGTTAAACAGGATAAAAGCATGCTCTATTAATCCTCGACTTCAGTTTAAAGTAGTTTATAGGTTGCACTATTCCAAGACTAGACTGAACAAATTATTTCCGGCTGTCTCCCCCACTTGTGATAAATGTAAATCAACTAATGGAACTCTTGGGCATCTTTTCTGGTCCTGTTAAGCTCACAAAATTCTGGTCGACATTTTCAGTTTGTACAGTGCTGTTTACAATAGACAACTGATGACTGTCTCTCATACCCCTTTTCCACCAACAAGAACCGGGTGCTGGTTCAGAGCCAGAGCCAGAGCTGGTTCGGAGTTGGTTCGACTAACAAGCTTACTAAGAACCGGTTTGCCTTTCCACCGGCTTGAGAGCCACAACAGAGCTAGATCTTACGTCACTGCATACGTCTCATGTTGCCCAGCAACGCTAGTGCGGTAGCGCCAAACACAAACACACCAGGCTTGTTCGAGATGCATCGGCTTCTCGCAGATCGATCGCCGTATGACATCAAAGCACTGCGAAAGCGATCCAAAAGCACAAGGAGTCGTATTATCTCCAAACACTCCCGCTGCGCAGCTCCGATCGGTCCGCGCCGCTCCGATGCATCTCGAACAAGCAATCAACAATAACGGACGTTGCGGTACTATGGACGCTCATGGGTTTGCAAAAATACATCGGAATCCAACGCGTTTGTGCAGCTCGCCGTAACTTACATAGACGGATATAATAATCAAGCTGCTATTAGCTCGACTAGCTGCTATTTAAAAATGGCGGTCACAAGTTTCTTGTTGGTCACGGTAACCCCGCCCCCAGCCCCTGACGCAAGCGGTTCTTACTTGGCTCCGTTCTAGACCAGCAATGATTTGGTGCTACTTAAGAACCACTTTTCCTGGTTCGGAGCTGGTGCTTTGCGTGTGGAAAAACAAAGAACCGAATTGAAACTAGGCTCTGGCTCCGAACCAGCACCAGCTCTGCCTTGGTGGAAAAGGGGTATCAGTAATACTGGGCTGCTCCATAGGTTCTTTGGCTCTTCCATCCACTTTACAACAAGCCCTCATGTTTGGTATGATCATTGCAAAACGGGTTATACTAAAGGAGTGGAAGTCAGCTTCCTCTCCTTGCTTCAAGAGGTGGCTTAATGATATGCTTTCCTGTTTACACCTTGAAGAAATTTGGTTCTCTATGTCTAGCTCTCAAGATAAGTTCAATAAGATCTGAGGCCCTTTCATAGAATACATCAGGAAGGATAGATCTCAAACTGGGACCTAAATGCAATGCACTTTAATTTTTTTTAATTTTTGGGTAGTCATCTTTACTGAGACTGCCACTCCCCTCTGGCTCAGGCCTCCTTGACTCAATTTGTGAGTGGACTTTTTGTGATATCTATTCATTGTACTGACATGTATATTTATACTTGTTTCTTTCTATAAAATGTGTAAGTGCTGGCTGAATGTTTTTTGTTTGTTTTTTGTTTGTCTTTTTTTGTTGTTGTTGTTTTTTTGTGCCTTAATTGTCTGATTTACTGACTTTTTTTGTTTGTATTATGTGCACCTGTGTATAAAAAAATCTGCACTGTTAGCCCTTGCTGTAAAAAAAGTGGCATTATCATACCATTTTCCATTAAAACAGTAATATACCGTAGAAAACAATGCATTCTGGGTTATATTTGCATTTTCGAGAAAGTAGCCTACGGGAATATACTGTGAGTTAACAGACACCCAGAGACTGTGTTCCAAATCACACCCTATACCCTCATTAACTATTGCCTACATTAGTTCACTGATAAAGTCCACTTGACTGAGTGAATGAAAAGAAGTGAGTGAATTGAGACACTGATGAACACCTAATAAGCAGAATCACAGAAGGACAGAGAAACAAGAACTGAAAAAAGAGAAACACAAGAACTACAACTGACTTCCAGCAACACTGAGTGTGAAACCAGTTTACAAACCAGTTTATGATTATTTCTGTCATACATGTACAACAGTTATTGTTGAGAATTAACAGAGATTTAGTTAATATTAAAGTTTGTTGTCACCATAATGGAGATCAGTATTTGCTTTAGTTGGTCTCATGACACTTGACTTCTTACTATTTATGTCTCTCTCTGACTGCTGTAACAGTGAGTTTAAAAAGCACATCTGTTGTGGCAAGAAAAAGGTAAGAGAGAATTGATCAGTTGATTTTGGCTTTTGGGATGTCATAATCATCCTGTACATGTCAGATTTTCAGATCTTTTCTGTATATATTTTTTGAATTTATGAATATTTAATATTCGGCATGTATCTGTGAAACATGAAATCAATACTTCTGTAATAAGGATTTCTGAAAAATATTGTAAACATATATTGTATTAAAAATATTTCACTCCTGCTTAACTCAGACAAACACACACTGACATGAACAATCAGCGTATGAATCTCAACAATGGTGACAATCAAAAGTTTCATGCAGCAGTGCATGCTGGGTTCCAGGATTGTATAAAACTCCCAGCATGCACTGCTGCATGAATAAATAAATAAATATTGCCACCATTGTTGAGATTCATGTGCTAAATTGTGATATCTCTGTGTTTCTTAAAGATAATGTAGCTCTGTTTTTTTTTTTTGGTTCATACATGATAAAAAAAGTCATTGTAATTTATTGCTATGGTTTCACAGTGGTGATAATGTAACACTTTTGATTGAGGATTAAATTCTGAACGAGTGAGAATGAATTAGATTAGTGAATGAACAGGCAATATGATGATTTTTGTCATCATAATCATTATAACCGCAATCATTCATAAACTGTGTGTGTGCACAAGTGTGACTTACAAAAAACACTTAAGGCATGGGTCACCAACTCCGGTCCTGCAGGGCCGGTGTCCTGCAGAGTTTAGTAGTGATGGGTCGTTCGCGAATGAGTCGGCTCTAAGAGCCGGCTCTTGTAGGTGAACGACGGGAGCTGGCTCACATATCTGAAGAGCCGACTCTATTTTAAAAAATATAGCCTATAGCAATGTAATTATGTAATAATGAAATAATTCATGCATTTTATTTTACTTAATATGATTGACTAATTCAAAGAACAAAAAAAAATATTATATAGGCCTAAAGGCGCACACATTCGTTTTTTTGACTGTCTGATCAGCCTCACATTCTGTTCCTGTCAATCATACACGAGGTGTCAACCAATTATACGGCATGAGGGAGGGGCCGAGCCATTGTGTGTGTGTGTGTGTGTGTGTGTGTGTGTGTGTGTGTGTGTGTGTGTGTGTGTGTGTGTGTGTTGTGTGTGTGTGGTGTGTGTGTGTGTGTGTGTGTGTGTGTGTGTGTGTGTGTGTGTTCATTGTTACACAAAACACAACTAGTGAGATAGTTCATGCTGATTATAACATGCCAATAAAGAAGAGAGTTAAAGAGGGACCAGTTTTAATCCTTTCAGTTATTTATTTTTCTTTAATATGGGTTCTATTATGTTGTTCAGATTGTATTTGTTTTGAATGTTGTTTCTATACAGTAAAAAGTTGTAGGCTAATTTAAATGAAAATGTTTAATAGTATACTTTTTGCATAACAAATCTATGCATTTTTAAAGAAATTGTGACATTGTTGTATGATTTTATTTAATAATTTAATTAGAATTGTTTTCACACCTATCATAGTCAAAACATTATTTTTTTTAAAGAGCCGTTTGTGAGTCAAAAGAGCTGGCTCTTTTCAGTGAGCTGAGTCAAACGAGCCGACTCACGAAAAAGAGCAGGATTGCCCATCACTAGAGTTTAGCTCCAACCCCAATTAAACACACCTGAACCAGCTAATCAAGGTCTCACTAGGCATATTAGAAACTGTCAGGCAGGTGTGTTAGACCTGGTTGTAGTTAAACTCTGCTGGACACCGGCCCTCCAGGACCGGAGTTGGTGACCCATGACTTAAGGTTTAACATCAGCATCCCAACTAAAGCAAGCACTGATCTCTATAATGGTAACTTCAAACCAAACATTTTAACAACTTCTGTAGATGTATGACAGAAATAAAGTCATACTGGTTAATAATAAGTGTAATACTGTGTAATGACTGGAAGTCAGTTGTAGTTCTTGTGTTTCTCTATTTTCTGTTCTTGTGTTCCTTTTTCCTTTAGTGATTCTGCTTGTTAACAGCAGGTGTTCATCACTAACAAATTTCAACAATCACTTACATCAGGGGTCTCAACTCCAGTCCTCGCGGACCACTGCCCTGCATATTGTGTATGTCTCCCTTATTTAACACACCTGATTCAGATCCTCAGCTCGTTAGGATAGACTCTATTAGGGCTGGGCGATATATCGCACGATATTGTTATGCGCATCTCGTCAGGAAAGCCGGTTCCTTGATTAGTAGTAAATCACCTTCATCTGCTTTCAGATGGAGCGGCATTTACTACAAAGAGCCGTAGTTAACTGACAAGCTGAGCCATATCGCATCAATATCACGGACGTATCACCAGCGATAATTAATGCGATATGGCTCAGCTTGTCAGTTAACTACGGCTCTTTGTACACAGCAAAAACTCCAGTGTTAAATTAACACTCCTGCGATTGTATATGAGTCCACACTCAAAAGTGTTAAAGTTAATGAAATAATTACTTGATTCATTTAGTGATGATTGAGCATTATTAAAGACACCTGAAGAATCACTGAAGGAGAAAATCTCAAATCTCAAAAAAGTCATCGTTATGGCGATCATTGGTTGCTTTAGTTGGGCTCTTTACCCTTATATTGTTAACTTTAGATTTTGTTTGGCTGTTGTATCTATAACTGCCAGATGAACAAAGAAAAAAAAGTGATCTGATGGTGTTGGTTATATTATGACAATCATCATTTTAACTTCATGTTTTTGATTTGTGTTGTTGGTTACAGCATAACTGTGATTCTGCATAAATATCAAGAATTTTAAGAATTTTAGATATAATATAAAGGATTTCTTAAAAGTTGTTTTCTAAAAAAAAAATCTTTATTTTAGGCACACACATACTTCAAGATTCAGTCTATGCATCTCAACAATGGTGATGAACAGAATATTCAGTTAGGAAAAGTAAATTACATAGAAAATTCAGATCATAATTTATTCATATTGCAATGCATGATGGGAGCCATTAATGAGATGTGATTGGTAGCAGCCACTGCAACATGCTTTATTATTGTCACCATTGTTGAGATGCATAGACTGAATCTTGAAGTATGTGTGTGCCTAAAAGAAAGATTTTTTTTTGAAAACAACTTTTAAGAAATCCTTTATATTATATCTAGAATTCTGGATATTTATGCAGAATTGCAGTTATGCTGTAACAAACAACATAAATCAAAAACATGAAGTTCAAATGATGATTGTCATAATATAACCAACACCATAAGATTACTTTTTTCTTTGTTCATTTGCCAGTTATAACTCAGATAAAACAGCCAAACAAAATCTAAAGTTAACAATATAAGGGTCAAGAGCCCAACTAAAGCAACCAATGATCGCCATAACGGTGGCTTACAATTTGAGATTTTCTCCTTCAGTGATTCTTCAGGTGTCTTCAATAATGCTCAATCATTACTAAATTAATCACTTAATTATCTCATTAACTTTAACACTCTTGAGTGTTAATTTAACACTGGAGTTTGTGCTGTGTAGTAAATGCCGCTCAATCTGAAAGCAGGTGAAGGAGATTTACTACTAATCAAGGAACCGGCTTTACTGTCGAGATGCGCATATCAATATCGTGCGATATATAGCCCAACCCTAGACTCTATCCTAACGAGAGTCTATCCTAACGAGCTGAGGATCTGAATCAGGTGTGTTAAATAAGGGAGACATACACAATATGCAGGGCAGTGGTCCGCGAGGACTGGAGTTGAGAACCCCTGACTTACATATTCACTGAATTATCTCACTGCAACACTGTCAATGTTACTTTTACTCTTTGTACACTCAAAAAAATGATGTGTTGGCTTTACTTAACTTTTTTTTTGTAAACAGGCACCACCGGTTCCACATAACTATGTTTCGTTAAACAAACATAATATGTTCATGTAACTTCAACATCATAGAATTTGGTCATTTTAAGCGACCCAATTAAACTCTGAGTTAATGAGTTAATTAAGTTAATAACTGAGTGATGATTGAGCATTATTGAAGACACCTGATGTTAACAAGCAGAATCTCTGAAGGAGAAAACCAGAATTTTTAAGTCACCATTATGGAGATAAGTATTTGTTTTAGTTGGGCTCTTGACCATTAACTTAATTACTTTGTTTGGTTGCTGTACATGAGTTATAACAGCCGGATGAACAATGAACTAAGGAGATCTGATGGTGTTGGTTGTGTTTTAACATAATCAGTATTTCACAATCATTTGACCTCAATCACTGAACTCATATTGAACCCAATTTATATGAGTTAAGTTTATGCAGCACTGTCATTGTTGAGCATACTATTTTAAGCCTTTTCAATGAAATTCAAATGACCAACTCAAGAAATAAAAAATAAATTTCTTAAGAAATATTTTGAGTAGGCAAACACAGACATCAAGAATCAGCATATGAATCTCAACAATGGTGACAAACAGATCATAAGCTCATTATTTATTCATGCAGCAATACATGATGGGAGCCATGAATGAGTTTTGATTGGTGGCACCCAGAATGCACCGCAACATGCTTTATAATTGTCACCATTGTTGAGATTCACAGGCTGATTCTTGATGTCTGTGTGTGCCTACTCTAAATATTTTTTAGGAAGTTTCTTTTTTATTTATTTGATCATTTGAATTTCATTAAGTCTAAAAATAGTATGATCTACAATGACAGTGCTGCTATTATCCGTAAGGTGAAGTTAACTCAGAAATTCGGTTTAATATAAGTTCAGTGACTCAGGTCAAATGATTGTGAAATAATGATTATGTTAAAACACAACCAACACCATCAGATTACCTTTGTTTATTGTTCATCCGGCTGTTATAACTCATGTACAGCAACCAAACAAAATCTAAAGTTAATAAATTAATGTTCAAGAGCCCAACTAAAACAAATACTTATCTCCATAATGGTGACTTAAAAATTCTGGTTTTCTCCTTCAGAGATTCTGCTTGTTAACATCAGGTGTCTTCAATAATGCTCAATCATCACTCAATTATTCACCAAATTAACTCATTAGCTCAGAGTTTAATTGGGTCGCTTAAAATGACCAAATTCCATGATGTTGAAGTTACATGAACATATTATGTTTGTTTAACGAAACATAGTTATGTGGAACCGGTGGTGCCTGTTTACAAAAAAAAGTTAAGTAAAGCCAACACATCATTTTTTTGAGTGTAGTGTGGATTTTCCTGTGGGGTTGAAAGGGTTAACAGTGTAAGATAAAAAGACACACCCACGAAATGTATTTTAACAGTAATAAACTGTAAGTTATTAAACAGGTTTATACTGGCAACACTGTTGCCAGTAGTTTACTGTAAAATCTTGTTTTTTGGGTCACCGTTGTGCTGAAGAGTAGAGCCTGTGCTTCAGTCAAGGAGAAGATCTAAAAACATTGATGATACGCCGCATGTTGCTTTATTTAACAGACGGTGACTGTGTAGTTGCTGGTCCAGTGGAAATCTCTTTATTTACTAAAGTTTTTTTGTGGTTTCAAATGAAATACGTTTATAGTAATACTTTGCTCACATTATTAATGCATTATGGGCAGTCAGTTTCTGTAAGTGAAATTAGTTAACTCGAGTTTTAGTGCATTTTTGCAGTTACATACTGTAGATTACAGTAATTAACTGTACAATTAACAGTAAATTGCTGGCAACAGTGTTGCCAGTATTTTACTGTAAAAAAACCCGGTAAGGGCTAACAGTGTGTATAAAAAAAAAAAAGTGTACACAATCTACATAACAATGCTTAGAAGTATTTATTCTAATGTTCTTTTTCTTACAATAGTACCTTAATAAACCATGCAGGGACAATAATATCCTAATAATGATTTAAAAACAAATTAGCAAATAATATTATAATGTTGTGTATAGTCTATCATAATATAGACACAGCCAGTATTACTCATTAAGAGATTTATTCATGAGGGAATAATTCGATCTACAGTGCATGTATCTCACAGACTGTGTGTATAGCATATGTATAGCTGTACAGGAGCGTTAAGATGCTTACCTCCCATGGGGAATCTGAGAAATGAGAAGAGATTTTAGTTAAGGCAGGTTTAATAAAGTACTTACGTACACCAACTTATTTAGTGAAGATGGTTTGACTGTCACGCACACACACACACACACACACACACACACACACACACACACACACACACACACACACACACACACTGCTACAATGATTAACTTATTTTTAAAATTTTGATAAAATAATTGTGATTTTTCATAGACTGGATTATGTTATTATGACAATGTGATACGGTTTTAAATTTCTGATGATGCTAATGTTTTATATGTATATTAAAAAATAAATTTTAGCATATATGTCATGATTCTATATGTATTATTTGCCTTGTGGTTTAGCAGTAAAGGCTTTTATTTAAACATGAAATGGCTTTAACAACTATTATTTATTGCTTACATACACAGCTGAAATAGCTGAAGTGAAAAAAAACTCAGATACTCACTAGGCAGGACTTCAGGAATGAACATGCCATCAAACAAATGAGAGAATGGACCATGACCTGAAACGACAAAAAGGTATGTGTTTTAAATTACTTTTAAATTTTAACTTTTATAATTTAATATATATATATATATATATATATATATATATATATATATATATATATATATATATATATATATATATATATATATATATATATATATATATATATATACAGTGTTTGGAATAACGCCGTTTAAAATAACGGCGTTAGGTAACGACGTTATTTTTTCAGTAACGGGGTAATCTAATTAATTACTTTTCCCGTCGTTACAACGCCGTTAGCGTTACTGGACGTTAAATGCGTTTCCGTTCTCACGGGTGTCAGTTTGGTTTGCAATGTGCTGGGGACGCATTCGGAAGTGCATTTTCAGAAGTGCTGGGTACAAACTTGTCAAACTGTGCAGCTTCTCTACTCAACCCGTAAATAAATCCATCGATCCGTAGTGGTCTAGTGGTAGATTGTTTGCCAAGCGTGTCAGAGGTTATGGGTTCTAATCCACGCTAGTATAGTTTTTTTTCTCCCGTATCAAAACCGAATATGTTCATCAGTGTTTACAGTCCATATCAAGCAGGGAAACGTTTGTGTGCTTTTTATTTTGTGATTTCACCGGAATGAATAGAAAGTCTCCACAACGGCGATAGATTGAAGAGAGCGCATCCGAGTGAAGACTGCGTGCGGCGCGCGCGCCACAAGAGAACAACTATGCAGCCGCGGCAACGAGCGCTCAGCTTGAGTTCAAAACCAAAACAATTTAACGCTAGATCTCTTATTTAATAGCGAACTAAATTAATGCTCTGCTAGTTAACTGGAGATGTTTTATTTATTTGTTTCAAAAAGTGGTGAGTACAAAATGACGCCTATGTGTTACTAGCCTATGTATTGATTGAATAAACTGTGTAATCCGAACGCAGCTAGTGAGGAGCTGGGTTAATAAGTGCAGTGAAGTGAAGTGCAGGATAAACCTCTTGTTGTCTGTCGACGTGCTATAAATATAGAAAGTTATGTACAAACACCTGTCATGTTTTACTCATTTCAACTGACTTGTGAAAACTGCAAAAAAAAATAAAAAATTCTTTTACATAATAGCAACTCTTTTTTTTTAACAGTAACGCAAATAGTTACTTTCCCTGGTAACGAGTTACTTTTATTATAGAGTAATTGAGTTACTAACTCAGTTACTTTTTGGAACAAGTAGTGAGTAACTATAACTAATTACTTTTTTAAAGTAACGTTCCCAACTCTGTATATGTATGTATATATATATATATATATATATATATATATATATATATATATATATATATATATATCAGTGGCGGACCGTGCATTTCACACCTAGGCCTTCTGTCCTATCTGAATCAATAACTTTTAATAGTGTAGCAGCGCAAAGACTCTCTATAATTGTTGTTTTTATTTTGCACCGGCAGTTATAGGGTTAATGCGGTGAGTTCGGGAAAGGCCGGTAGAGAGAAACGAGCGCGTGAGTTCGGCTGGTGCGTTTGTGTACAGTTCTTGCGTTCCGAATCCGACGGAGCCTCCCTTATGTTGTCGTTCAAGGGTTACAATAGTCCCTTTCAGACGCTACAATAGTATGGATGTTTGAAAAAAATTACGTTTCGATCATAAATCTAAAAGAAAAATTAAGAAGAAAAGCATAGCCTATTCACCACGGGGGGAAAAGCATTATCACCAAAACTACTGATTAGTTTTTACACAAAATCCATCCTTATTTCTTTCCTCAAGCAGACTTCAATTACTGTTGTACAGGTTCTAACTGCGTTGCAGTTCCACAATGTCGTGTCTGTCCCGTCATATTTCTATATAAGCATAAGTTTTACTTCGCTTTAGGGCTGAGAGTGTCTGCTCGACAGAAGCAGTGGACACAGTCACGGTCACCGCAACACATGACGACGTGTACAGCTGCCCCATGCTCTCACACAGAGTTTTGAACGAAATCAATGAGATCAGCGGGACTTTTGCCTTCAAAATCATTTGTGGCATAACTTACATTAGTCTGTTCTGTTTTAACCAGCGGACAGATCGAGCAGTGTTCCGTGACTCTGAGTTAAACTCAGGCTGAATAAGGGACTTTTTCCGGTAGGTTTGAAACTGCTGGGGGTCGAGGAGGGAAAGAAACATTAATTTTTGGGTTGAAAAACTATTAAATCTACAGGAATATATTTTAGTTTATGCAGTTTGCTACAGATGCGGATACTACCAGTAATAGTACGCGCTCTGAGCATCCAATCAAAGAACGAGAAAATGACGACGTTATTGAACGCCTGCTAGATGGCCCCGCTGCAGTCAAAGCGAAATCTGATTGGCTGATTAAATCTGACTGGTTATCTGATTGGTTAAAGCAACAGTTTCATTGCCATTCATTTTAAGTTACAGGCGCCTGCACTATCGATTCTGAAGGTCTGAAGGCAGATTTATTTGGCCATGGCAACGCATGATGGCTGAAATATGATTGGATAAAAGCTCTAACATAAAAACACACTACTGGAAGCAGCGCGACCAAGAGAAAAGCTATGAAATTAAGAGACTGAACTATTGGGAATAATTTAATACTCATTCATGGAAAAAATATATTAAAGTGCAAGTCAGTAATTCTGATAGTGTTTAGGCCAGCAGAGAAGGCCTTGCTGGCCCTGACGGCCCACCACTGATATATATATATATATATATATCATATGTTGACTATGAGACTGAGAAGTTATGCTTAGTTTTGGTGTGTATTTTCGGTATATGAAAAACTTTAATATTGTAAACTTCTTTCAAACAAATAAGAGAACAAACTGAAAAGACATAATGGTACTTTTTAAACCACTTTCTAGTTGTAACTCTCAGAGTGTCCAGCACTTTGGAGGATGAAAAAGATGGCGCCGGTGGTCATGGCGTGCCATCTACCTGCTCCGTTTGTTTTTGTTTTGTTCTTGTTGCTGATAACCTGCTGTACTCAATATGCATCTTCATTATTCATTTATGATCGGACTCAACTGTTAACGATTCAGGCAACTGTGGATGCTGGTTTTAAAAATGATTTTGAGAGATCTGGTTTTATCCCGCCCAAGCAGCAACATTCTAATCTGAAAAACGAAGCCTTCTGGAAGTGCGAAAAACTGCAATACATCGAAAATCCGCTAGGCGCAGGTCCTAAAAGGGAGCAAATGTCCATAGACCCCATGTTAATGTCCTTTTTCACAGCATAAATTCATGTTTTTACAGGTTGGTCCCATGGACTTTTATTGTATTTTTCGATAGGTTACGAGTGCCTGACAACTGTGAGGGGGGTGAATTTTTTTCTAACTCGTTAGTTTAGATCGTATTTAGATATACGAATTCCTGAAATTTGATGTCTCAGCCATGATCTGATACAACACATCATACCACCTCTGTATTAGGATTTCCCAAGATTTTCCAAGATGGCGCTGCCCATACCCCCCATAAACGGCCTCAAAACCGTTCTTCAGAAAGTCTATGGGTGACATCACAGACGCTTTGTCCATATTTTTTACAGTCTATGATCCTGCCGTACCTGTTGGAGAACATTCCTGTGCACCTGTGCCACGCCCCCTCCGGAGCTCATCGAAGACGCTGTTGTAGAAAAAGCGAGGAAAGTGCGGCGTTGTTATGATAAAACTGAAACGGGCCATGAATGGCAGAGAATTCAGTGCCAAAGCCTATTTCGCCCAGCTTCAACGCCTACGGATAGGAGGGGTGTAAACCGAATAATCTGTCGGCGTTTCGCGACTGGCATGAGTGGCTGGATTCACCCGATAGTTCCTGACGCCTCAACCTTTGTGAGACAAACGGGATGGTCACGAGTCTGAGTCCGCTCTGTGAGAAACAAAACTTTCATGCTCAATGATCTTATTGTGAACAATAAGCTGGACTCAGGTAAAGGTAGGAGATCTTACTCTGATGGATGAACTTCTACCATCAGAAGGTAGAATATATATTACATATATTATAATTCCCCTCGGTTAACTGGTCGAGGTGGGGGTCTTATGTCTATTTTTAAAGATGAAGGATGTCGGACGATCTCTACCGAACTCTGTAATAGCTTTGAGCTACAAACGTTTCAGATAATGTTTACAAAACCTGTGCTGGTGGCTCTTGTGTATCGTCCTCCAAAGCCAAATAAGGATTTTGTGAATGAATTTTCTGATTTTGTGATTTGGCTGATTACACAATTTGACTGTTTTTTTAATTATTGGGGATTTTAATGTACACTTGTGTTGTGGGCAGGATGTGGTTTCCAGAGAGTTTGTAAATATGATTGACTCTTTTGATCTGACACAGTGGTTCAAAGGGCCAACTCATAAGTTGGGCCATACATTAGATCTGGTTTTATCTTTTAATCTGCACATTCAGGATATTATGATTGACGAAGTAGTGTTTTCGGACCATAAACCAGTGCTTTTCAAAGTATGTTCTTATAAGAATGTGAGAAAGTCACTGCCAGAAAAAATATGGTCTCGGAAAATCAATCCCTCTACTATTGCTGAGTTCTCTGCTCTGTTTAAAGATTATGGCGAATCTATCTTATCTGAAACTTCTTTGTGTTGATGAGGTGTTGGAACCGTTTAATTCTGTCTGTGCGGATATTTTAGATAATGTTGCTCATCTTAAGGCTAAAAGGGGTAAAATTAAACATTTGCCATGGGATAATGAACCCCTACGGGCACTTAGACAACATGCTCGACAAGCTGACAAGCTGCAAAAAACATAAATTGCAGGTCCATCATGAGATCTTTAGAGAATCATTACAGACATTTCAAAAGGCCTCTAGAGATGCTAACATAAGTATTACTCGGATGTTATCACTCAACACGTGAATGAGCCTAAAATTTTATTTAAGATAATAAATTCAGTTATCAACCCAAGGCAAACTAGGTATCCAGATTCTTCTATCTTAAATTGTGAAGTCTTCTTGAATTTTTTTAATGATAAAATTGTTGGTATACACAATACTGCCATTACAGGTGGCTCCGTCTTTTGACCTGGCTGTGCCTTGTTGCACGGAATGGAGTGAATTCCATCTTATTAACCTTCCAGCTTTCACTCAAAAAAAGGATATGTTGACATTAATTATCTTTTTTATGTAAACAGGTTCCACAAAACTGGGTTACGTTAAACAAACATAATGTGTTCATGTAACTTAAACAGAATGGAGTTAAGTAATTCTAAGCGACCTAATTAAACTCTGAGCTGAGTGTTAAATGAACACTGAAGCAGTGTTAAAGTTAATGAGATAATTAAGTGAATAATTGAGTGATTATTGAGCATTATTGATGACACCTGATGATAACAAGCAGAATCACTGAAGGGGAAAACCAGAATTTAACGTCACCATTATGGAGATGAGTGTGTGTTTTAGTTGGGCTCTTGACCCTCACATCATTATCTTTAGATTTTGTATGGTTG
Source organism: Chrosomus eos (assembly GCA_036326025.1). Lineage (NCBI taxonomy): Eukaryota > Metazoa > Chordata > Actinopteri > Cypriniformes > Leuciscidae > Chrosomus > Chrosomus eos. The sequence continues at coordinate 1,364,594 of JAZAVI010000022.1, forward strand.
CTGTACATGAGTTACAACAGCAAGATTAAAGCTGCAAGCAGCATTGAAAGGGCCCTCGCACCCGTGCCATCGCCACCCGGTGGCTTTAGGAAGACAGAGCACGGTGGGCTATGTGCATTTAAGTAGATAAATATAGTGGGAGTATGTCAAAGTCAGTTACAAAAATGTCATTTATTATGGGGATAATAGCATGCTGTTAAACATGTCACTTCCTGTTGCCAGCAGGTGGCGCTATGACTGTAACTGAATATGAGCATGCACATGTGTTCAGGACAGAACTCTTATCAAACATGTGAAGTTTGGGGCAGATTGAACTTTGCCTTAAGTAAAAACAACTTCCTGTTTCATAGCATTAGCATGCTTTAGCACTTAGCTAAGAATTTCTAGCATGTTTAACATGTTGATAACATGTTTATAACTCAATGGCATATTTTCTATGTTGCCAGTACTGCATCACACTGTTAAACATGTCACTTCCTGTTGCCAGTAGGTGGCGCTATTACTATAACTGAATATTGTCATGTAGATGTGTTCAGGGCAGGACTCTTATCAAACGTGTGAAGTTTGGGGCAGATTGGACATTGCCTTCTTAAGTAACAACAACTTCCTGTTTCATTTCATTAGCATGCTTTAGCACTTAGCTAAGAATTGCTAGCATGTTTTAACATGTTTATAACATGTTTATAACTCAATGGCATATTTACTATGTTGCCAGTACTGCATCACACTGTTAAACATGTCACTTCCTGTTGCCAGTAGGTGGCGCTATTACTATAACTGAATATTGTCATGTAGATGTGTTCAGGGCAGGACTCTTATCAAATGTGTGAAGTTTGGGGCAGATTGGACATTGCCTTCTTAAGTAACAACAACTTCCTGTTTCATTTCATTAGCATGCTTTAGCACTTAGCTAAGAATTGCTAGCATGTTTTAACATGTTTATAACATGTTTATAACTCAATGGCATATTTACTATGTTGCCAGTACTGCATCACACTGTTAAACATGTCACTTCCTGTTGCCAGTAGGTGGCGCTATTACTATAGCTGATAATTGTCATGTAGATGTGTTTAGGGCAGGACTCTTATCAAATGTGTGAAGTTTGGGGCAGTTTGGACATTGTCTTCTTAAGTAACAACAACTTCCTGTTTCATTTCATTAGCATGCTTTAGCACTTAGCTAAGAATTGCTAGCATGTTTTAACATGTTTGTAACGTTTATAATTCAATGGCATATTTAATATGTTGCTAGTACTGCATCACAGTGTTAAACATGTCACTTCCTGTTGCCAGTAGGTGGCGCTATTACTATAGTTGAAAATTGTCATGTAGATGTGTTCAGGGCAGGACTCTTATCAAATGTGTGAAGAATGGGGCAGATTGGACATTGCCTTCTTAAGTAACAACAACTTCCTGTTTCATTGCATTAGCATGCTTTAGCACTTAGCTAAGTGTTTGCTAGCATGTTTTAGCATGTTTCTAGTATGTTGCTAGCATGTTTAGCACTTGCTGGCACTTTTTTATATGTTATTAGTAGTCCACAACAGTGTTAAACATGTCACTTCCTGTTGCCAGCAGGTGGCGCTATGACTGTAACTGAATTTGAGGATGGATATGTGTTCGGGACAGGACTCTTATCAAACGTGTGAAGTTTGGGGCAGATTGGACATTGTTTGCCTGAGTTACAGCAACTTCCTGTTTCATGGCGAAACATCGAAATTTGTCAGGCCGCCGAGGACACGCCCTTCGACGAAAACTCAAGATCTTCGCAATTTAACGTTGCAAAGGCCTTAAGATTACACTCACCAAATTTGAAGATGATCAGATTAAAACTGTAGGAGGAGTTCGTTAAAGTACGAGGCCTGAAAATGGCAAAAACTGCACAAAAATCTGAGAGGAAGTTCAAAATGGCTGACTTCCTGTTGTGTTTAGGGCTACGCTCCAAGAGACTTTTTTGTAGGTATTGGGCCATTACATGTATGTACCGAATTTCGTACACGTACGTGAAACGTAACGCGAGGCGCACTCCGTTGAACCTTTATAGGTGGCGCTATCGAGCCATTTTGCCCCGCCCAATTTTGAAACGCATATCAGATGTAAATTTTCGCCAGTTCTGACGCGTGTGCAAATTTTCGTGAGTTTTCGTGCATGTTTAGGCCCTCAAAAATGCGATTCATTGCGGAGAAGAAGAAGAATAATAATAATTAAAGCTGCAAGCAGCATTGAAAGGGCCCTCGCACCCGTGCCATCGCCACCCGGTGGCTTTAGGAAGACAGACCACGGTGGGCAATGTGCATTTAAGTAGATAAATATAGTGGGAGTATGTCAAAGTCAGTTACAAAAATGTCCTTTATTATGGGTATAATAGCATGCTGTTAAACATGTCACTTCCTGTTGCCAGCAGGTGACGCTATGACTGTAACTGAATATGAGCATGCACATGTGTTCAGGACAGAACTCTTATCAAACATGTGAAGTTTGGGGCAGATTGAACTTTGCCTTCTTAAGTAAAAACAACTTCCTGTTTCATAGCATTAGCATGCTTTAGCACTTAGCTAAGAATTGCTAGCATGTTTAACATGTTTATAACATGTTTATAACTCAATGGCATATTTACTATGTTGCCAGTACTGCATCACACTGTTAAACATGTCACTTCCTGTTGCCAGTAGGTGGCGCTATTACTATAACTGAATATTGTCATGTAGATGTGTTCAGGGCAGGACTCTTATCAAATGTGTGAAGTTTGGGGCAGATTGGACATTGCCTTCTTAAGTAACAACAACTTCCTGTTTCATTTCATTAGCATGCTTTAGCACTTAGCTAAGAATTGCTAGCATGTTTAACATGTTTATAACATGTTTATAACTCAATGGCATATTTACTATGTTGCCAGTACTGCATCACACTGTTAAACATGTCACTTCCTGTTGCCAGTAGGTGGCGCTATTACTATAGCTGAAAATTGTAATGTAGATGTGTTCAGGGCAGGACTCTTATCAAATGTGTGAAGTTTGGGGCAGATTGGACATTGCCTTCTTAAGTAACAACAACTTCCTGTTTCATTTCATTAGCATGCTTTAGCACTTAGCTAAGAATTGCTAGCATGTTTTAACATGTTTATAACATGTTTATAACTCAATGGCATATTTACTATGTTGCCAGTACTGCATCACACTGTTAAACATGTCACTTCCTGTTGCCAGTAGGTGGCGCTATTACTATAGCTGAAAATTGTAATGTAGATGTGTTCAGGGCAGGACTCTTATCAAATGTGTGAAGTTTGGGGCAGATTGGACATTGTCTTCTTAAGTAACAACAACTTCCTGTTTCATTTCATTAGCATGCTTTAGCACTTAGCTAAGAATTACTAGCATGTTTTAACATGATTATAACATGTTTATAATTCAATGGCATATTTAATATGTTGCTAGTACTGCATCACAGTGTTAAACATGTCACTTCCTGCTGCCAGTAGGTGGCGCTATTACTATAACTGAATATTCTCATGTAGATGTGTTCAGGGCAGGACTCTTATCAAATGTGTGAAGTTTCGGGGTTTCGGGGTTCGAAGTTACAGCAAATTACTATTTAATTGCAGTAATAGCATGCTTTAGCACTTAGCTAAGTGTTTGCTAGCATGTTTTAGCATGTTTCAAGTATGTTGATAGCATGTTTAGCACTTGCTGGCACTTTTTTATATGTTATTAGGAGTCCACAAAAGTGTTAAACATGTCACTTCCTGTTGCCAGCAGGTGGCGCTATGACTGTAACTGAATATGAGCATGGACATGTGTTCAGGACAGAACTCTTATCAAACGTGTGAAGTTTGGGGCAGATTGGACATTCCATACCTGAGTTACAGTAAATTCCTATTGAATTGCAGTAATAGCATGCTTTAGCACTTAGCTAAGTGCTTGCTAGCATGTTTTAGCATGTTTCAAGTATGTTGTTAGCATGTTTAACACTTGCTGGCACTTTTTTATATGTTATCAGGAGTCCACAACAGTGTTAAACATGTCACTTCCTGTTGCCAGCAGGTGGCGCTATGACTGTAACTGAATATCAGCATGCACATGTGTTCAGGACAGAACTCTTATCAAACATGTGAAGTTTGGGGCAGATTGGACATTGTTTGCCTGAGTTACAGCAACTTCCTGTTTCATGGCGAAACATCAAAATTTGTCAGGCCGCCGAGGACACGCCCTTCGACGAAAACTCAAGATCTTCGCAATTTAACGTCGCAAAGGCCTTAAGATTACACTCACCAAATTTGAAGATGATCAGATTAAAACTGTAGGAGGAGTTCGTTAAAGTACGAGGACTGAAAATGGCAAAAACTGCACAAAAATCTGAGAGGAAGTTCAAAATGGCTGACTTCCTGTTGTGTTTAGGGCTACGCTCCAAGAGACTTTTTTGTAGGTATTGGGCCATTACATGTATGTACCGAATTTCGTACACGTACGTGAAACGTAACGCGAGGCGCACTCCGTTGAACCTTTATAGGTGGCGCTATCGAGACATTTTGGCCCGCCCAATTTTGAAACGCATATCAGATGTAAATTTTCGCCAGTTCTGACGCGTGTGCAAATTTTCGTGAGTTTTCGTGCATGTTTAGGCCCTCAAAAATGCGATTCATTGCGGAGAATAATAATAATAATAATAATAATAAACAGAGCAATTCCAAGAGGGTCCTCACACCATCGGTGCTCGGGCCCTAATTAAAGCTGCAAGCAGCATTGAAAGGGCCCTCGCACCCGTGCCATCGCCACCCGGTGGCTTTAGGAAGACAGACCACGGTGGGCAATGTGCATTTAAGTAGATAAATATAGTGGGAGTATGTCAAAGTCAGTTACAAAAATGTCCTTTATTATGGGTATAATAGCATGCTGTTAAACATGTCACTTCCTGTTGCCAGCAGGTGACGCTATGACTGTAACTGAATATGAGCATGCACATGTGTTCAGGACAGAACTCTTATCAAACATGTGAAGTTTGGGGCAGATTGAACTTTGCCTTCTTAAGTAAAAACAACTTCCTGTTTCATAGCATTAGCATGCTTTAGCACTTAGCTAAGAATTGCTAGCATGTTTAACATGTTTATAACATGTTTATAACTCAATGGCATATTTACTATGTTGCCAGTACTGCATCACACTGTTAAACATGTCACTTCCTGTTGCCAGTAGGTGGCGCTATTACTATAGCTGAAAATTGTAATGTAGATGTGTTCAGGGCAGGACTCTTATCAAATGTGTGAAGTTTGGGGCAGTTTGGACATTGTCTTCTTAAGTAACAACAACTTCCTGTTTCATTTCATTAGCATGCTTTAGCACTTAGCTAAGAATTGCTAGCATGTTTTAACATGTTTATAACATGTTTATAACTCAATGGCATATTTACTATGTTGCCAGTACTGCATCACACTGTTAAACATGTCACTTCCTGTTGCCAGTAGGTGGCGCTATTACTATAGCTGAAAATTGTAATGTAGATGTGCTCAGGGCAGGACTCTTATCAAATGTGTGAAGTTTGGGGCAGATTGGACATTGTCTTCTTAAGTAACAACAACTTCCTGTTTCATTTCATTAGCATGCTTTAGCACTTAGCTAAGAATTGCTAGCATGTTTTAACATGTTTATAACATGTTTATAACTCAATGGCATATTTACTATGTTGCCAGTACTGCATCACACTGTTAAACATGTCACTTCCTGTTGCCAGTAGGTGGCGCTATTACTATAGCTGAAAATTGTAATGTAGATGTGTTCAGGGCAGGACTCTTATCAAATGTGTGAAGTTTGGGGCAGTTTGGACATTGTCTTCTTAAGTAACAACAACTTCCTGTTTCATTTCATTAGCATGCTTTAGCACTTAGCTAAGAATTACTAGCATGTTTTAACATGATTATAACATGTTTATAATTCAATGGCATATTTAATATGTTGCTAGTACTGCATCACAGTGTTAAACATTCACGTCCTGTTGCCAGTAGGTGGCGCTATTACTATAACTGAATATTCTCATGTAGATGTGTTCAGGGCAGGACTCTTATCAAATGTGTGAAGTTTCGGGGTTTCGGGGTTCGAAGTTACAGCAAATTACTATTTAATTGCAGTAATAGCATGCTTTAGCACTTAGCTAAGTGTTTGCTAGCATGTTTTAGCATGTTTCAAGTATGTTGTTAGCATGTTTAACACTTGCTGGCACTTTTTTATATGTTATCAGGAGTCCACAACAGTGTTAAACATGTCACTTCCTGTTGCCAGCAGGTGGCGCTATGACTGTAACTGAATATCAGCATGCACATGTGTTCAGGACAGAACTCTTATCAAACATGTGAAGTTTGGGGCAGATTGGACATTGTTTGCCTGAGTTACAGCAACTTCCTGTTTCATGGCGAAACATCAAAATTTGTCAGGCCGCCGAGGACACGCCCTTCGACGAAAACTCAAGATCTTCGCAATTTAACGTCGCAAAGGCCTTAAGATTACACTCACCAAATTTGAAGATGATCAGATTAAAACTGTAGGAGGAGTTCGTTAAAGTACGAGGCCTGAAAATGGCAAAAACTGCACAAAAATCTGAGAGGAAGTTCAAAATGGCTGACTTCCTGTTGTGTTTAGGGCTACGGTCCAAGAGACTTTTTTGTAGGTATTGGGCCATTACATGTATGTACCGAATTTCGTACACGTACGTGAAACGTAGCGCGAGGCGCACTCCGTTGAACCTTTATAGGTGGCGCTATCGAGCCATTTTGGCCCGCCCAATTTTGAAACGCATATCAGATGTAAATTTTCGCCAGTTCTGACGCGTGTGCAAATTTTCGTGAGTTTTCGTGCATGTTTAGGCCCTAAAAAATGCGATTCATTGCGGAGAAGAAGAAGAAGAATAATAATTAAAGCTGCAAGCAGCATTGAAAGGGCCCTCGCACCCGTGCCATCGCCACCTGGTGGCTTTAGGAAGACAGACCACGGTGGGCAATGTGCATTTAAGTAGATAAATATAGTGGGAGTATGTCAAAGTCAGTTACAAAAATGTCCTTTATTATGGGTATAATAGCATGCTATTAAACATGTCACTTCCTGTTGCCAGCAGGTGACGCTATGACTGTAACTGAATATGAGCATGCACATGTGTTCAGGACAGAACTCTTATCAAACATGTGAAGTTTGGGGCAGATTGAACTTTGCCTTCTTAAGTAAAAACAACTTCCTGTTTCATAGCATTAGCATGCTTTAGCACTTAGCTAAGAATTGCTAGCATGTTTAACATGTTTATAACTCAATGGCATATTTACTATGTTGCCAGTACTGCATCACACTGTTAAACATGTCACTTCCTGTTGCCAGTAGGTGGCGCTATTACTATAACTGAATATTGTCATGTAGATGTGTTCAGGGCAGGACTCTTATCAAATGTGTGAAGTTTGGGGCAGATTGGACATTGCCTTCTTAAGTAACAACAACTTCCTGTTTCATTTCATTAGCATGCTTTAGCACTTAGCTAAGAATTGCTAGCATGTTTAACATGTTTATAACATGTTTATAACTCAATGGCATATTTACTATGTTGCCAGTACTGCATCACACTGTTAAACATGCCACTTCCTGTTGCCAGTAGGTGGCGCTATTACTATAGCTGAAAATTGTAATGTAGATGTGTTCAGGGCAGGACTCTTATCAAATGTGTGAAGTTTGGGGCAGATTGGACATTGCCTTCTTAAGTAACAACAACTTCCTGTTTCATTTCATTAGCATGCTTTAGCACTTAGCTAAGAATTGCTAGCATGTTTTAACATATTTATAACATGTTTATAACTCAATGGCATATTTACTATGTTGCCAGTACTGCATCACACTGTTAAACATGTCACTTCCTGTTGCCAGTAGGTGGCGCTATTACTATAGCTGAAAATTGTAATGTAGATGTGTTCAGGGCAGGACTCTTATCAAATGTGTGAAGTTTGGGGCAGATTGGACATTGTCTTCTTAAGTAACAACAACTTCCTGTTTCATTTCATTAACATGCTTTAGCACTTAGCTAAGAATTGCTAGCATGTTTTAACATGTTTATAACATGTTTATAACTCAATGGCATATTTACTATGTTGCCAGTACTGCATCACACTGTTAAACATGTCACTTCTCTGTTGCCAGTAGGTGGCGCTATTACTATAGCTGAAAATTGTAATGTAGATGTGTTCAGGGCAGGACTCTTATCAAATGTGTGAAGTTTGGGGCAGTTTGGACATTGTCTTCTTAAGTAACAACAACTTCCTGTTTCATTTCATTAGCATGCTTTAGCACTTAGCTAAGAATTACTAGCATGTTTTAACATGTTTATAACATGTTTATAATTCAATGGCATATTTAATATGTTGCTAGTACTGCATCACAGTGTTAAACATGTCACTTCCTGTTCCCAGTAGGTGGCGCTATTACTATAACTGAATATTCTCATGTAGATGTGTTCAGGGCAGGACTCTTATCAAATGTGTGAAGTTTCGGGGTTCGAAGTTACAGCAAATTACTATTTAATTGCAGTAATAGCATGCTTTAGCACTTAGCTAAGTGTTTGCTAGCATGTTTTAGCATGTTTCAAGTATGTTGATAGCATGTTTAGCACTTGCTGGCACTTTTTTATATGTTATTAGGAGTCCACAAAAGTGTTAAACATGTCACTTCCTGTTGCCAGCAGGTGGCGCTATGACTGTAACTGAATATGAGCATGCACATGTGTTCAGGACAGAACTCTTATCAAATGTGTGAAGTTTGGGGCAGATTGGACATTCCATACCTGAGTTACAGCAAATTCCTATTGAATTGCAGTAATAGCATGCTTTAGCACTTAGCTAAGTGCTTGCTAGCATGTTTTAGCATGTTTCAAGTATGTTGTTAGCATGTTTAACACTTGCTGGCACTTTTTTATATGTTATCAGGAGTCCACAACAGTGTTAAACATGTCACTTCCTGTTGCCAGCAGGTGGCGCTATGACTGTAACTGAATATCAGCATGCACATGTGTTCAGGACAGAACTCTTATCAAACATGTGAAGTTTGGGGCAGATTGGACATTGTTTGCCTGAGTTACAGCAACTTCCTGTTTCATGGCGAAACATCAAAATTTGTCAGGCCGCCGAGGACACGCCCTTCGACGAAAACTCAAGATCTTCGCAATTTAACGTCGCAAAGGCCTTAAGATTACACTCACCAAATTTGAAGATGATCAGATTAAAACTGTAGGAGGAGTTCGTTAAAGTACGAGGCCTGAAAATGGCAAAAACTGCACAAAAATCTGAGAGGAAGTTCAAAATGGCTGACTTCCTGTTGTGTTTAGGGCTACGCTCCAAGAGACTTTTTTGTAGGTATTGGGCCATTACATGTATGTACCGAATTTCGTACACGTACGTGAAACGTAACGCGAGGCGCACTCCGTTGAACCTTTATAGGTGGCGCTATCGAGCCATTTTGGCCCGCCCAATTTTGAAACGCATATCAGATGTAAATTTTCGCCAGTTCTGACGCGTGTGCAAATTTTCGTGAGTTTTCGTGCATGTTTAGGCCCTCAAAAATGCGATTCATTGCGGAGAAGAAGAAGAAGAATAATAATAATAATAATAATAAACAGAGCAATTCCAAGAGGGTCCTCACACCATCGGTGCTCGGGCCCTAATAATTAAAGCTGCAAGCAGCATTGAAAGGGCCCTCGCACCCGTGCCATCGCCACCCGGTGGCTTTAGGAAGACAGAGCACGATGGGCAATGTGCATTTAAGTAGATAAATATAGTGGGAGTATGTCAAAATCAGTTACAAAAATGTCCTTTATTATGGGGATAATAGCATGCTTTGGCACTTAGCTAAGTGTTTGCTAGCATGTTTCTAGTATGTTGCTAGCATGTTTAACACTTGCTGGCACTTTTTAATATATTATTAGAAGTCCACAACAGTGTTAAACATGTCACTTCCTGTTGCCAGCAGGTGGCGCTATGACTGTAACTGAATATGAGCATGCACATGTGTTCAGGACAGAACTCTTATCAAACATGTGAAGTTTGGGGCAGATTGAACTTTGCCTTAAGTAAAAACAACTTCCTGTTTCATAGCATTAGCATGCTTTAGCACTTAGCTAAGAATTGCTAGCATGTTTTAACATGTTTCTAACATGTTTATAACTCAATGGCATATTTACTATGTTGCCAGTACTGCATCACACTGTTAAACATGTCACTTCCTGTTGCCAGTAGGTGGCGCTATGACTATAGCTGAATATTGTCATGTAAATGTGTTCAGGGCAGGACTCTTATCAAATGTGTGAAGTTTGGGGCAGATTGGACATTGCCTTCTTAAGTAACAACAACTTCCTGTTTCATTTCATTAGCATGCTTTAACACTTAGCTAAGAATTGCTAGCATGTTTTAACATGTTTATAACATGTTTATAACTCAATGGCATATTTACTATGTTGCCAGTACTGCATCACACTGTTAAACATGTCACTTCCTGTTGCCAGTAGGTGGCGCTATTACTATAGCTGATAATTGACATGTAGATGTGTTTAGGGCAGGACTCTTATCAAATGTGTGAAGTTTGGGGCAGTTTGGACATTGTCTTCTTAAGTAACAACAACTTCCTGTTTCATTTCATTAGCATGCTTTAGCACTTAGCTAAGAATTGCTAGCATTTTTTAACATGTTTGTAACGTTTATAATTCAATGGCATATTTAATATGTTGCTAGTACTGCATCACAGTGTTAAACATGTCACTTCCTGTTGCCAGTAGGTGGCGCTATTACTATAACTGAATATTGTCATGTAGATGTGTTCAGGGCAGGACTCTTATCAAATGTGTGAAGTTTGGGGCAGATTGGACATTGCCTTCTTAAGTAACAACAACTTCCTGTTTCATTTTATTAGCATGCTTTAGCACTTAGCTAAGTGTTTGCTAGCATGTTTTAACATGTTTATAACATGTTTATAACTCAATGGCATATTTACTATGTTGTCAGTACTGCATCACAATGTTAAACATGTCACTTCCTGTTGCCAGTAGGTGGCGCTATTACTATAGGTGAAAATTGTCATGTAGATGTGTTCAGGGCAGGACTCTTATCAAATGTGTGAAGTTTGGGGCAGATTGGACATTGCCTTCTTAAGTAACAACAACTTCCTGTTTCATTGCATTAGCAAGCTTTAGCACTTAGCTAAGTGTTTGCTAGCATGTTTTAGCATGTTTCTAGTATGTTGCTAGCATGTTTAGCACTTGCTGGCACTTTTTTATATGTTATTAGTAGTCCACAACAGTGTTAAACATGTCACTTCCTGTTGCCAGCAGGTGGCGCTATGACTGTAACTGAATTTGAGGATGGATATGTGTTCGGGACAGGACTCTTATCAAACGTGTGAAGTTTGGGGCAGATTGGACATTGTTTGCCTGAGTTACAGCAACTTCCTGTTTCATGGCGAAACATCGAAATTTGTCAGGCCGCCGAGGACACGCCCTTTGACGAAAACTCAAGATCTTCGCAATTTAACTTCGCAAAGGCCTTAAGATTACACTCACCAAATTTGAAGATGATCAGATTAAAACTGTAGGAGGAGTTCGTTAAAGTACGAGGCCTGAAAATGGCAAAAACTGCACAAAAATCTGAGAGGAAGTTCAAAATGGCTGACTTCCTGTTGTGTTTAGGGCTACGCTCCAAGAGACTTTTTTGTAGGTATTGGGCCATTACATGTATGTACCGAATTTCATACACGTACGTGAAACGTAACGCGAGTCGCACTCCGTTGAACCTTTATAGGTGGCGCTATCGAGCCATTTTGCCCCGCCCAATTTTGAAACGCATATCAGATGTAAATTTTCGCCAGTTCTGACGCGTGTGCAATTTTTCGTGAGTTTTCGTGCATGTTTAGGCCCTCAAAAATGCGATTCATTGCGGAGAAGAATAATAATAATAATAATAATAATAAACAGAGCAATTCCAAGAGGGTCCTCACACCATCGGTGCTCGGGCCCTAATAAACAGAGCAATTCCAAGAGGGTCCTCACACCATCGGTGCTCGGGCCCTAATGAACAGAGCAATTCCAAGAGGGTCCTCACACCATCGGTGCTCGGGCCCTAATAATAATAAACAGAGCAATTCCAAGAGGGTCCTCACACCATCGGTGCTCGGGCCCTAATGAACAAATTAAAAAGGTGATCTGATGTTGTTGGTTGTGTTTTAACATAATCATTATATCACAATCTTATTATCTGAACTCATATAGAACGTTAAGTTAAAAGGGACATATCATGCTAAATCTACCTTTTTAGCCCTTAAATGCCTTTTATTGTATATTTGGAGTGTGTATAAATACAGAAAAGTTGAAATCAGTCTCTTCAGGAACTTCGTTGATATCTTTATATTCTGTTTTGGTCACATTTTTCAACCGGTTTAGATTTTTCTGTAATCTATGACGTTTTGTGAACTATTACGTCAAAGTATTTGCAGCGGAACTGCCAAATAAGGACATCGACTTCCGGCCAAACACTTTGAGCAATCCGCCATTTTTATTTCTCGCTGCAATTTTGTAGTCCAAGTTCAAGGATGCAGAAGTTACGAGAGGATACGTCAAAATGTTGGGTTGTTGGATGTAGTAACCCACACGCTTCATTACACCGTCTCCCAGCATCAGAACCTCTTTGAAGTGCCTGTTTGAGTTTTATTTTTCACGGAAATGTACCCACATCTGTGGGTAAAGTCATGTTTGTGTGCGCGAAGCACTTCAAGGATAACTAACGTTACTTCAGCAACCTCCGACAGTATAAAGAAGGATTTGCCGACAGACTTCGTCTGATTGAGGGGTCAGTCCTTCTATCTTTGGAGACGACGAACACTTTGGTAAGCTGTAAATAACGTTAATAAAAATAACGTACTACTTTCTTAAAACACACGGTGGTCATGGTTTAGCAGTTGTCTTGTTAGTGTGCTTGTTTTAACAAGAGAAATAATCGACTTTTCTTTAATTGTTTATAATATAACTTATATTTTGTTTTGTGAGTATTAAATAGTCGTTGTAAAACATGCAGTATTGTAGTAGTGGGCATGGATAGAGAACTTACTGTAAATACAGTAACACCATTGCGATACATCCATATGAAGACGTTGTTCTGCAGGTTCGTCGTCTTTATTTTCATCTCGCTCCGACTCTGGCTCGAACATGTAAGGCTTGATGGACAAGTCTTCCGTTGTTGACATTTTGTTAATAACGTGTGAATAAAAAGTTTCTGTTGCGCTAGATCAGTGGTTCCCAAACCTGTCCTTGCGCACCCCCAACACTGCACGTCTTCTTTTTCCCTAATCAAACACACCTGATTCAACTCATCAGCTCATTATCACATGGGTTAATGAGCTGATGAGTTGAATCAGGTGTGTTTGATTAGGGAGAAAAAGAAAACGTGCAGTGTTGGGGGTGCGCAAGGACAGGTTTGGGAACCACTGCGCTAGATAATCGTATCTCTGCTATCCAGAGGTGGGAAATCCAGGGCCCAATGAGTAGAAGTCCTGCCATATGTTTATTCCACCCATAAACTCAGTCAGCTGATTTCACTAATTAGTTCTCTCTCCTGTCTGAATGAGCAAATCCAGGTGATTGGAACAAAATACTGAGGAGGACTTTTACTTTCTGAACCTGGACTTTACACCTCTGCATAGCAATGCCACATGACAGCCAAGAGCAAAGAAATAAACCCGAACTGGACCTTATCGTAGCCAAAAAAACTGTGTAATATGAAGTAATTTCAGCCACAACCTCAGATGAAATCCAAGAGAAAAGAAGACATTAAATCTGTGAAGATCTCAGCAGAGGAGGATAAACAACTCCACAAACAGCATTACTAACCAGACTGACTTTATTTCTGTCAGACGTCTACAAAAGTTTTATTGAGAATTAACAGAGGTTTAACTCTAATGCGTTTCATTTGAAGTCACCATATCAGTGATTAGTGTTTCCATTAGTTGGGCTCTTAACTCTTGTTATGTCTTTTTTGTCCGTTGTGACAGTGTGTTCTGTCAAACACAGTCAAACACATTTGCAGCAGCAAAGAAAGCTAAAGTGAAGTGAGATCAGGTGATCATAGTTACCTGTTGATGGTTTTATAATTATCATGAAACCGACTGATTCACTGAGGTACTTTAATTTAACAATTATGTTGTGCCACAAATATATTCACATCACAAACCACGTGTTACTGCAGCATGAGATAGCAATCGTTTTAAATCTTTTAACAAACTTGAAATAAAAAGTTGGTCTATGCAGACACACACAGATATCACCAATCAGCGTATGGATCTCAACAATGGTGACAATCACAAATATTTAGATAAACAGAATAATTCAGAACATCACTGAAAAGCTACTAATTCACAACAAAAACAACAGCAAAAAATAAAAGCAAATATTTAGAATCAAACTAAATAGGACAATTCAGCTTTTTTATTCATGTTGCAATGCATGCTGGGAGTTTTGTACTATGTTGGTACCCAGCATGCATTGCAGCAAAGTACTTTTGATTGTCACCATTATTGAGATTCAAACGCGGATTGTTGATGTCTGTGTGTGTCACTGTAAACCAGTTTATTCGTGCTCATGTTTGTTAATGTCTTCTAACTTATTGTTATAATATTGATGGATCTCATGCTGCAGTAACACAAGGTTTGTTTTGTGAAAAATTATTAATGTGACACTATAACTGGTAGACTAAAATACCTCAGTGAATCAGGTTGTTTCATGACCATTATAAAGCCATCAACAGGAAACCATCATCACCTGACCTCGTTTCACTTTAGCTTTCTTTGCTGCTGCAAATGTGTTTGACAAACACAATGTCTCAGCAGACAAAAAAATACAAAAGATATAATAAGAGTTAAGAGCCCAGCTAATGGAAATACTAATCACTGATATGGTGACTTCAAACGCATTAGAGTTAAACCTCTGTTAATTCTCAATAAAACTTCTGTAGATGTCTGACAGAAATAAAGTCAGTCTGGTTAGTAATAAGTGAAGCTCTTAATGCTGTTTGTGGAGTTGTTTATTCCTCCTCTGCAAAGATCTTCACAGATTTAATGTCTTCTTTTCTCTTAGATTTCATCTGAGGCTGTGGCTGAAATTACTCTTTTGGCTACGATAAGGTCCAGTTCGGGTTTATTTCTTTGCTCTTGGCTGTCATGTGGCAAGAGGTGTAAAGTCCAGGTTCAGAAAGTAAAAGTCCTCCTCAGTTTTTTTTCCAATCACCTGGATTTGCTAATTCAGACAGGAGAGAGAACTAATTAGTGAAATCAGCTGACTGAGTTTATGGGTGGAATAAACATAAGGCAGGACTTCTACTCATTGGGCCCTGGATTTCCCACCTCTGATGCTATCAAACTACAAAAATTGCCGAACGGGGTGGAGTTGAACCGAGTGTCACCTCTGCGAGCTGGAGAGGGGGCGGGGTATGAAGTGTCGCATTTTGATTTAAAGAGACCGCACCAAAACGAGTTGATCTCAGACGCACATCAGAAAAGCGGTAGAAAAGTGGCCTGTGGAGCTATAATAATGAGGAATTCAGACCCAAGCATTGCAGTTCTGCTTTATATAGACCACAAATGTATGATTTATATGTAAAAAGGAACGATTTAAAAGCATGATATGTACCCTTTAAGAAGTTAAGTTTACCTTATTGATTATAGCAGCACTGCCATTATAGAGCATACCATTTTTAACCTTTTCAATGAAATCCAAATGATCAAATCTATACAAAAAAAAAATTTGTTTGTATGCACTGAGTTGTAACAGGCAGATGAACAAAGGGAAAAGCTGATCTGATGTTCTTGATTTAGGTTATGCCATAATCATCATATGAACTTGATCATTGAACTCATTAAGATCCTTATTTCTGACTTAGATTTATATTATTGATTACAGCATCACTGATTCATTTTAAGGATTTCTTAAAAGTTATTTACTTGTTTTCAAATAAGTAAAAGAGTCTTCTTTACGGCACACATAGACATCAAGATTCAATCTATGCATCTCAACAATGGTGACGAACAGATTATTCAATTAGGAAATTCAGATTCAGATCATAATTTATTCACACTGCAATGTATGATGGGAGCCATTAATGAGTTGTGATTGGTGGCTACCAGAATGCACTGCAACATGCTTTATTATTGTCACCATTGTTGAGATTCACAGTCTGATTATTGATGTCTGTAAATTACTTTTTGAAATTTTATTTAGATATTTTGGATTGTATTAAAAACACTGAAAGTCCTATGCTGTGGAATCACAGAGCAGTTGTAATTAACAAGTTTAACTATCTCAATAAGTTTAGTTTACATGATTATGTCTAAGCATAATCAACACCACCCAATCACTTTTTGTCTTTGTTCATCTGGCTGTTATAACTCAGATAAAAAAAGACAATCAAAACCTAAAGTTAAAAATATAAGGGTCAAGAGCCCAACTAAATCAAACACTGATCTCCATAATGGTGACATACCATTTGTGATTTTCTCCTTCAGTGATTCTGCTTGTTAACATCAGGTGTCTTCAATAATGCTCAATCATCACTCAATTATTCACTTAATTAGCTCATTAACTTTAACACTCTTGAGTGTTAATTTAACACTCATATTTTAACACTTTACACTCTTGAGTCTGGAGCCATATAAACTCCCAGGAGAGTTAATTTAACACTGGAGTTTTTGCTGTGTACAGTTCTTCCATTATTAAAGAGGCCTAATTTGGCAATAGAGGATCCTAATAATTTTAGACCAATCTCAAATTCACCTTTTTTAGCCAAGGTTTTAGAAAAAGTGGTATTTAAGCAGCTACAAGCACATATCACTGTAAATTCAATTAGTGAACCCTTTCAGTCAGGCTTTAAGTCCTGTCATAGCACCGAGACAGTGCTGGTCAAAGTGTTGAATGACATTTTTTGTTTCACTGGATAATGGTGAAAGTGTTATTTTAATTCTGCTTGACCTTAGTGCAGCGTTTGATATGGTGGATCATGAGATTTGTATTAATCGCTTAGAACATTGGGTTGGTCTAAAAGGTAATGTTCTCAAATGGTTTAAATATAATCTCACAGACAGATTTTTCTCTGTTAGCTTTAGAGGCTGTGATTCTTCAAGATTACATCAATTCTTGCTCCAATTCTTTTTTTCCCTTTATATGCTACCATTGGGGGCTATTTTTCAGAAACATAAAGTGTCTTTTTACTGCTATGCTGATGATACGCAGATTTCTTTGCCCGTGATAGAGCTAAATTCAAATTCACTTGACGCTTTATTAGCATGTTTACACAATGTTGGACTGGATGGCTGCACATTTTTTGAAGCTTAATGAAAATAAATCTGAGATTATTGTGTTTTGCCCTAAAAAAACATGATGTACTTCAGTACTTGAATGCAACTTCTTTGACTGGTTTTGTAAAATCTAGTGTGAAAAATGTGGGATTTGTTCTGGATAGTGATTTAAAGCTGAACAGGTAAATTAGTTTTTTTTTTTATTATTCATGTCGGTAACACTTTATTTGAAGGGGTGTGCATAAGACTGACATGACACTGTCATAAACATGACATAACACCTGTCATGAACATGAAGGAGTCTTTATGAATGTTTATGACTGTTGTCATTAAGTGTCATTCGGTAAATTATGACACTTTTAATGCAAAGTTGACATTGTTTAAAATGTCTTTGTTATGACAACTTGACATTAACAAAGACAAAAAATGTCTTTGTTATGACAACTTGACATTAACCAAGACAAAAATGTCTTGATTATGACAACTTGACATTAACAAAGACGGAAATGTCTTTGTTATGACAACTTAATATTAACCAAGAAATCATAACCTGTCAACCTGTCACAAATATGTCATAACAGGTCTAATTATCAAACTTCAAGCATTTTGCAGTGTAATAACCCTTAATGACATCTTTATAACTAGTACAATGTGTTCCACTTTACTTGAGGACAGGTAATATTCATGACACAGTTATAATGGTGTCATGACGGCCAAAGTTGTCACAGGTTGACAGGTTATGATTTCTCGGTTAATGTCAAGTTGTCATAACAAAGACATTTCCGTCTTTGTTAATTTCAAGTTGTCATAATCAAGACATTTTTGTCTTGGGTAATGTCAAGTTGTCATAACAAAGACATTTTAAACAATGTCAACTTTGCATTGAAAGTGTCATAATTTACCGAATGACACTTAATGACAACAGTCATAAACATTCATAAAGACTCCTTCATGTTCATGACAGGTGTTATGTCATGTTTATGACAGTGTCATGTCAGTCTTATGCACACCCCTTCAAATAAAGTGTTACCTTTATGTCTATTAGCTAAGACTAAACCATTTCGATCTAGTTCAGATTTTGAGAAAGCAATTACATCCATTGTCTTCTCTCGAATGGATTATGGTAATTCTCTTTGGAGTATTGGAGTTGATGCTCGAGCACTTATGCGTTTACAGAAAATCCAAAATGCTGCAGCAAAGATGATAAAGTCGGCAAAGAAATATGAATCTGTGACTCCATTATTAGTTGCTTTAAAGTGCCCAGCCAGCAGAGCCATGTGGGGCCCACATGGGTTTGACGTGGGCTATCTAACTGGGTCCCAGACAGTTTTGTCCACGGTTTCCATGTAGGCCCCACATGGGTTTGCCCAGATGAAATGAACACTGCTCAGTGTGCACACTACAGGCTGTTAAATGTAACACATATCAGTGTTGGAGTTAATGAGATAATTAAGTGATTGAATAATGATTGAGCATTATTGAAGACACCTAAAGCAGAATCACTGAGGGAGAAAATTGTAAGCCACCGTTATGGCGATCATTGTTTGGTTTAGTTGGGCTCTTGACCCTTATATTATTAACTTTAGATTTTGTTGGTCTGCTGTTATTGATTTATAGCAGTCAAATGAACAAAGAAAAGTTTGATCTGATAGTGTTGGTTGTGTTATGGCATAATCATACTGTGATCTGATAAATGAAAATTATTGACATTATCTGGTTTAACTTGTTAGCATAGCAACAGCTTTGTTAATTCCACAGCATACGATTATCAGTATTTTTTTTTAATCAAAAACATTTCTTAAAAATTATTCTGATCAAAACGCGTTCAAAGGAATTTATTTATAAACACAGAATCAATAATCAGCCTGTGAATCTCAACAATGGTGACAATAATAATCCATGTTGCAGTGGCTGCCACCAATCACAACTCATTAATGGCTCCCATCATGCATTGCGGTATGCATAAATTATGATCTGAATTGTCTATGTAATTTACTTTTCCTAATTGAATATTCTGTTCGTCATCATTGTTGAGATGCATTGACTGAATCTTGACGTCTGGGTGTACCTAAAAGAGAGATTTTTTTGTTTTTTTGTTAAAAAAAACAACTTTTAAGAAATCCTTTATATTATAACTAAAATTCTGGATATTTATGCAGAATCACAGTTATGTTGTAACCAACAGCATGAATCACAAACATAAAGTTCAAATGATGACTGCTCATATAACCAACACCATTTTTTTTTTTTTTTCATCTGGCAGTTTTAAGTCAGAAACAACAGCCAAACAAAATCTAAAGTTAATAATATAAGGGTCAAGAGCCCAACTAAAGCAAACACTGATCACCATAACGGTGGCTTACAATTTTCTCCTTCAGTGATTCTGCTTTAGGTGTCTTCAATAATGCTCAATCATTATTCAATCACTTAATTATCTCATTAACTCCAACACTGATATGTGTTACATTTAAAGGGTACCTATCATGGAATTTTGAAAATTACCTTTCATGTAGTGTGTAACATAGATCTAAGTCAGTGTTTCTCAACCTCTCCTGCAGGGACCCCCTGACAGGCCATGTTTCTGTTTTAACCCTGAAATGGCACACCTGATTCAATTAATTAAAGGCTTAATGAGTAGTTGACTAATTGATTAATTGACTAATTCCTACTCTTCCTACTCTAATGAATTGAATCAGGTGTGCCATTTCAGGGTTAAAACAGAAACATGGCCTGTCAGGGGGTCCCTGCAGGAGTGGTTGAGAAACACTGATCTAAGTGAACGAAAACATCCTGCAAAGTTTTAAATATGAAAGTTCACCGTATACAAAGTTATTGTCTCTCAAAAGTAAGAGTCGACTCTGAGTCGCTGATATGAATCGATAGACGAACGATGCATTTTCTCTAACTTTCGTACGTCACTTGTACAAGTTATTTGAATAAGACACGCCCACTCGCGCGCCAGAAAACAGTGAAAACATCATGTCGACGAGCTGTTCTGAAGTGCGAATCAAAAGCGAACTTTTTTTTTCACTGCCCAGGAACGAGCATGTGAAGACTCAGTGGCTAGAGTTTATATTTACAACTATACCACACAAGTATAGCCCAACCTTGAGCTGTGTTCGCGTTATTTTAATGAGGATTCCTTTACAAACATAAATGCTTTCATGGATTCGCGAGTCGCCTGATACTGAAGGAACGTTCAGTACCGAGTTTATTGGATCGGCTTCATCCTCCGAATCACAACCTGTAAGTACTGTTAATAATTGTTGCTTTTAAGGGTTTTGTAGCATGATCAATAAGTGTGTGTGTGTGGCTGCAACGCATTCTCATCCTTTGGCGTCATATAGGTGACGCCATTTGACATTTCGTCGAAATCTTACGCACATGGCACCCTTTAGCGTCAATATAACACGCACTGTGATGGGTAGGTTTAGGTCTGGGGTAGCGTTAGGTTATGACGCCTTGGGATCTGCGTCTCATATTGACGCTAAAGGATGCCATGTGCGTCGGATTTAGACGCGCGTCACCTGTATGACGCCTTGGGTTCTGCGTCTCATATTGACGCTAAAAATAAATGCATATTATAAGACAACAAAAGTGTTTTTTGTCATTGCATGCATGTAAAACTGTTGTTGGGGACTCCCAGAACAACATTAGGAACATTTTAAATGCCATAATAGGTACCCTTTAACAGCCTGTAGTGTGCACACTGAGCAGTGTTAATTTCATCTGGGCAAACCCATGTGGGGCCTACATGGAAATGGTAAATGGTAAATGGACTGCATTTATATAGCACTTTCATAGACCCAATGGCCACCAAAGCGCTTTACAATTTTGCCTCTCATTCACCCATTCACTCACACATTCATACACCGACGGCGGTGTCAGCCGTACAAGGCGCCAGCCAGCTCGTCGGGAGCAGCTGGGGTTAGGTCTCTTGCTCATGGACACCTCGACACTTGGTCAAGTGGAACCGGGGATTGAACCACCAACCTTCCGGTTTGTAGACAATCTACATGAACCACTTAGCCACTGCCGCCCCAGTGGACCGTGGACAAAACTGGCTGGGTCCCAGTTAGATAGCCCAGGTCAACCCCATGTGGGCCCCACATGGTTGTGTTGGCTGGGTGGTTGCCAGTATATCATATAATTATTTATAAGATCCTTGTACTTGTTTTTAAGGCCTTGCACAATTTGGCTCCTATGCTTATATATGCTCCTATACAAATATGCTTCATTATTCATTATTCATAACAATAATTATTCATTATTGTTTAAAACGACATATAAAGCAATATCAATGAAATACACACCTGTCTATGTGTGATTTCTTCAAAGATTTTCTGAGTAAATGTTTGTGCTACTCACCCATGTCATGACACAGAGCAGCGATCTGAACACACAGGAAATCTTGTTTGGTAATGTTGAGTTCAGGCTGATTCTCATCAAGACTTCTGAGAAGATGTCCTGCTAAATACGCCACACTAACACACACACAGACAACTAAAGTCACTCTGTTTCAAGGAAAAAACATTCAAGGGTACAGATTCAAATATAGTTTAAAAAAAAAGATTACCCAATGGAGTGTTCGAAGCGAGTGTGAGTGGCTCCCGGATACACCAGATATTTAGTTCCCAGCTGTTTGATGTGTCGGAGTCTCTGAAACTGAGGAGTGTCAATGATCTTCACCAGCAGGGGGTGCAGCGCAATCTGACCATGAATGGGGTCATTGAACATCTAGAGCATAGGAAATAATATTATATATTTATTTGTTTGTTTATTTGAGAGCAAACACAACATCCTCTCGGAATAAAATTGTTTAAGGGAAATATCAATTGTTTCACAAATGATCATTATTTGCATTGGTCATATTGTACGCTATAGTGTTAAAAAATGAAAAATAGTAGGCTACTATAGGCTATCAAATATGTGCATGTGTGATTGATTCAGCCCGTGACATCAATATCACTCCACCAGGCAGCCCTGCAGTTAAACACCACATATTCATATTCATATGACTGTAATGACAGGCTAAATTTACTACAGTATATCAGGAAATGTTCTCCTCTCCTGTTGATGCATCACTTGCCTTCATGATGTCCTTCGAAAAGTCAAGGGAGTATTTCTGTGTGATCTTTTGCAAATCCTCAGTGATTTTTCTCTTTCTTTTCTCTGCAGAGAGATATTTTGTCTTTTAGAAATACTTCCACAGAAATATTTAGTTCAAACAAAGCAGTAGCCTTAACAATAAGCAAATATTAGTGATGGTTCACATGTGATAGTTTTCATAAATCTTAGAATGGCCGAGAAAGGTTTGCATATGTTCATTTCAATAAACTGAGAAACTTAATTTATAAAATATTACTGTGGCTCTTTTCCCTCCATCACAAATGTGTTTGTCTCTAAGCATCAGACGAAACACAATAAACAGGGAATTAAACCAAATCATTCAACAGACTTTGACTCAGGTTTCAGAAACACCACACCAACATTTGAGATGCTGCGATGCCATTGATCCACTGGTTATTCCAGTTATCCAATCACAACCTCTTCTGAGGCAAAGTAACTTCGATCGTTTCCATCGTAATTTAAGCGCAATTGCGCATTAAAAAAATCTGGCTCAATTGAGCGCATACTCTTTTTGTGAGCATTTTTTAAATATATGTGCATCTTTGTTTTCTGTGATATGCCAAAATGCGCAAAAAATAGGTGGATCATCCACTCTTCCATCTAAACTCCATCTATTTTTGATGCGCAAAAGTGATACAGAATTAAAACTTTGCATTAAAAAAAATGTAACGTGATGCACAGAGGAGGACTATTCGCATAAACACGCTACCATTTGGTTGTGCTTCTGATTTGTTAAGTTATTTAGTGGGGGAAGATATTTTGAAGAATGTACACATGTTTGGGGCACCACTGACCTCCATAGTAGGAGAACAAATACTATGGAAGTCAATGTTTCCTTCCAAAACGTTTTGGTTACAACCATTCTTTAAAGTATCTTAGTGTTGAGCAGAACAAAGACATTTATACAGGTTTGGAACAACTTGAGGGTGAGATGACAGAATTTCCATTAATGGGTGAACTATAATGGGACAAAAAAGGTTACTAGCCACGGTCTTCAAATTGGGTTGTGAATTGAAAACTTGCAATACATATAATTTAATAAGTCCTAACCCTTTATTGCATTCTTATATTTTGCTAAAATGTAATTTGTAAATAAAAAAAACAAGTGTAAATTTCATCAAATGAAAACATTACCTTCATGTTTCTTGTAAATCCTTTTTACATCACAAAGAATGTCCTCAACATCTGTTGGCTCTTCAGACATTTTCATGATCTCTCAATGACTTTGTCGTTGCAAAAGAGGATGATGATAATGAGCATCTGTAGAACTGTGTAGAGATTTTATAGATTCACAGACTCAACCCACTTCACTACAGTATGCTATCAGGAAGCTTCTACACAGTAAAATGTGAGGGTGTGTCGTAAAGATTTGATCATGTGCTTTAGATATTTGAGTAAAGATGAAGAACCCATCCTTGACACATTGCGTATGTAATTAAGCATTGGGCTCACCTTTGTTTTCAATGAAAAAAATATGCAGGGTTTTTCTTAATAAACTTATGCTACTATGTTCCTTGTTTAAAGTAAAAATTGTCACAGCTGAGAGAGAGGACCCAAAAACGAAAGCAGGTAATAATGTCTTTAATAGAAATTAGGCAATTGGCCGCATAGGCTGGCAAACAGAAAGTCTCTCAATAATAACGAACATAAGCAGGAGATGGCCCGAGACCGGGAAATATGGTCCGTAGATGAGAACAGCGAAGGCAAACAGCAGTTTGGACCAATCTCAACGTTCAGTAGCAGGAGAGCTGGGCAGAACACAAGTTTAGCACAAACGTTGGATGTAGATGAGTAGGCTATGATGACCAGATAGGGCACAACAAGACTCAGAGATAGAGAACGATCACAAATGTGTACAAAGTTAATAATCTGGCAGAGGACAAAGGAGAAAAGGGAACTAGAAGTAGAAATGCTAATCAGAGAGAAAGAGAAGACAGGTGTGGAAACGAAGATACTGATTGCATAGGGAGATGAGGAACAGCGGAGTATGAAAGAAAGCGCATGTAAGTGTGTGCGTGTGTGTATATGTGTGTGTGTGTGTGTGTGTGTGTGTGTGTGTGTGTGTGTGTGTGTGTGTGGTGTGTGGCAGCAGGGAAGAAAGAGAGAGAGATGAAAATACCAGGATTATGACAAGAATTAAAAGATTTTTCCATTGGACTTCATCATGCACTTTGTACAGCCAGTAACCATGACAGAATACAGGACCAAAGACAAGATGGGCGCCACACCAGGGTCTTCATCAAAGATGGCCGCCACGCCTGAGCCAGACTGAGGCTGCGTCTGAAATCGCATACTCTCTTAAGTAGGTCCTTATTTTGAATTTGAGTAATTACTTCAGGGCTGCTAAAAAAAACATATAAAAACATATATTCTATAAAGTACCATATGCACACCAGGATCTCGCTGGAAGTAGAAGGTCATCCGGGTACTTTTTTGCCTACTCTTTTATCAGTACTGTTAATTTGGACATACTGCTTTTGTCACATACTATTTTTCATCTAATATATAGAAGGGAAGCATGCGATTTTGGATGCAGCTTGAGTCTCAATTCGTCTACTTATATTACGCCCTAAACGTATTTACTCTTTTTGTGAAGAAAAAGTATACTTTTGAGTGCATATTATTGTAGCAGAGTTTGTGCTGAATACAGCAAACTTATATGTTGGCAAATGGTATGCTTTAACCTGTTAAAAACCAGTGCCCCTGGTACCGGGGGCAAACACCTTGTTATGATGTTCGTACGTTTTTTCGTACGTTTTTTCTTTCAAATAAGACCATTTTCACGTTTCTGTGAGCTTTCGTTGGTAAGATAAACCGTTCCGAATGAACTGAGGGGAGACGGGCTCTGTGCGCAAAACACCAAATCCCCAAGTCATCTGCGTATGCGTCCTGTAATAGAGATCCAACTGCCTAAAGCCGATCCATTCAGCTTAGAAATCTAGTAGGAACTATTCTTGCGGTAAAAATATTAGGTGGATCCTTTACTGTGCGGCACTCTGGCTGACCGGAGCGACCGGAGCGAGTGTGCAGCCCAAAAGTGTCCATATCCTGGTCTGAACGCGATCACGGTCTCTGTTGACTGTAGCGCGAGTTTATCATAGTTTTAGAACTGTTTTGATTTCTATAATTGCATCTAGAAAGATAAAAGCATCATAAAAGCGATGCAACTGGTTTCTAAATGGACGATTTGGGGAAGTTTGGAGTGCCAATGTCAAGACGTGCTGCGTTTGGGTAAGTAACCTTGTGGTTTTTCAGCATTTACAATGTTCACATTTTTTTGATAAAGTTATTGCTAGTTTGAAATGTGAAAGAACAGCAACCAATCAGATAAACTATTATCTGAAAATAAATGTCAAACATTTTGGATATTGAAAGTGTGATTGATTGCTCAATAGTTAGTTTCACTTTGTATAAGTTGAATAAAATGGTAATTTCAGTAAATCTACATTTTGATATTGTGAAATGGATATTATTACAGTGCAGAAACTGTGTATAAACAGTGATTTCTTTGTTTCAGTTTAAATTGAAGATTGAAGATGTGGCTGATGGCACATCTTGGCACAGCTGGCACAGCGGGCATCAGATCTCCAGGAGGCTGGCCAGTGATGTTGAGGTGAAGTGACAAAACTGATGCCCATATAATGAATGAAATACATCTGGAGTATGAGGATTCTGTTCTAGATTGTAATAGACCACATATTTTAGGAAAATATTTTGTAAAATTATAAGTTTTGTATTTTCTGAAAGAATAAAATTACCAAAATTACAAAGCGCCTATTTTTTTCTTTTTGTTTATTATAGCACAGACAACATATACTACTATTTATCACATTCAGCAGTGTTTTATATAATTTCAAAGGGTTTTCTGTAAAATGACACTGAAATATTGCATAAATACCACTGTATATGGGTATGAGCAGAGTTTAGATTTGGCTAGGTGGAAATTACATATAAAAAAGGTAATATTCCTCCCTTCAGATTAATATGAATATCTTTTTTTTTTTGGGGGGGGGGGGGGGGGGGTTATTACAGCTCAGACAACATATACTTAAATGTTTATCACTTTTAGCACTGTTTTATGAAAATCCAAAGGGTTTCCTGTAAAATGACACCAAAATGAATTGAATTGAAAATAGTATAAAAAGTATGTAGGAATGGGAGGCTTTTCATTTTGGGTAGGCAAATCCAGGCGGAAATCCCTAAAAATGGTCCTGGTGCTTAACAGTAGCTGAAATAAGCACAAATGTCAGGGCATGTCAAAACATCTCAAGGGCCTCAAAAACACCTCAGACCCCAGAGGGTTAATTGAAGTAAAAACAAATATTCTCAGTTTATGTAATCTGTATGAAGAGAGAGAGATGTCAGTCGTTCTCATTTCATCTCATTAAGTGTTAAAGGTGCCATGTGTAATAATTGAGGTAAAAATATCCAAAAAATGAGCTACACACATCAAAAGAATGAGAAGAAATAAGGGTGATGATGTCATTAAAAAAATGAAAAGTTATAGTGTTGCAGAGATATCAACCTAAATTAGCATTAGCATTACTAGCCCCGGCCCGACAGGTGTTGTAATACCAGTTTCGGCCATGGGAGGCGGTATGCGGGTAACATACATAACCACCAGCCAAACTGCAACACACGAATAACTCGCACTGCTTGTATCTCTTTAATCTCTAAAAATCTCCAAATGCTCCACGTGAAACTGCGGTCTTAATATCGTGTCAGTTGATTTGATTAATATGCGCGAGGGAGAGAGAGTAGGACCGCTCTCGTGTTGTTTGAAGACGTGAGAGTGCGCGCGCGCGCGGCCGGGGCTCGCTCTCTCTCTCTCTGTCTCTCTCTCTCTCTCTCTCTCTCTCTCTCTCTCTGCTCGTAACGCGCCCTGTCAAGCGCAGCGGCAGCAGTCATTCTCTAGTCTACATCCCTCACCGATCAAAATAGGCTTTGGCGGGACAAAGCGGACTATTTTACGGTTTTAGAAGATTAACAACCTGAAACTAAAACACAGACTAGAGTAGGCCAACTTTCTGGAGGTATACTGCCCCCATCTGGTATGGAATATGTGGAGTATGAATTGATTTTTTGACATAGGGCACCTTTAATGTGACACGCCCACGGAGAGCGCGCGCTATTCAAGCGCAAATGATCTGAGACGAAACATGCAAACATGCCAACACACACATCAGGATAAAACACATCAAGTTTAATCAGAATCATGTACTTTACGACGCTGTGAGGAATAATACTATGGTAATAATCATCCTGGGAAATTTACCTCAGAAGTCCCAGTTTAGTTTCACTTCGAGGAGCAACGGATCCAACTGAGGATTGTGAATATTAATTTCTTTCAACTCACAACTCAAAAGGTCCTACCTTCTTTCCCTGACTCCACCCACTCCACCCATTCGAAGAGGGGCATGGGGAGGGGGGTATGGTACGACCGTTTGATTGACGCACTGACTGTCCAATGATTCTAGCTGGTCATGGAAATGATTGGCTGGAGTTTTTCGAGTCCTGCCCGTTCCACAGATGATAAAAAAAATTAATTTTCATTTCAGTGCTTCTAACTCAGTGGCTATAAGTGGGTTAGGAATAGGATTTCAAGTGATTTTGAAAAAATGGTCAAAAAAGAAAATCACATACCCCACCTTTAAGTGCTTTGTTCTAATCGTGATATGCAATATTGTCTGTAAACCGCAAAAGACTGTTTAAATATGTGAATGAATGAAGAAAAATAGAGGTGATGTTTTTAAGATGTTTTTATAGTGTTTGTTCCAATATTCAAACTAATGAATCCTTTGAAATACGTAGGCTATGATAAAATGTATACTTTTTACAAAGAAATATTACACTCTAAATATTGTTAAAATTGTAATTGTTGTTGATTTACATGTGAAAACTTTTTAATAAAACAGCAAAAAATATATGTACAAGGTAGATGTAAGCAACATCTTAATAGGTCAATATAAGTCTTCATTAAATAAGGTATTATTGTTTTTTTATTAGTGACACATTTGGGGAGAGGATATATTCCAAAACATTCTGAAAATACAGTATGAGAATGAACTGCATAGTTACTAGAAATGTTTATGTTGGATGTTTTACAGTTTGCATGCATACAAAATAAGTCCTCACATTCTTTCTTGTGGCTCAGTGACACACCTGAATGTAAGGCTCATTATGCGGGTTATTATGCGGGTTATTATGTGACTCATTATGCGGCTCATTATGCAGGTTATCATGTGGGTCAACAATATTCTCTCGAAAATACAAACATGTACATACATGTTGCTCACATATTATAGTAGCCCTGTTTGTGCTAAATAGAGTGTAATTTCACCTGTGCCATTAATATGTTTATAAGCAACTGAAAAAAGCACAAATGTCAGGGCATGTCAAAACATCTCAAGGACCCCAAAAAACACCTTAGACCCCAGAGGGTTAATTCCCTCATGCCATTTCATATCTGTATAACAAAAACCTTTATAGACATATAATAGTGAAGCAACACAATTGATTTTGTTTGAATAGATCCCAATATCGCTAAATCAGAAATTGATTTATTAAATTATAAAAGACACATATATACTACACAATTAAATGTACTTAAATCTAGTTTAAGCCCTAATCTGGAATTTAGTAAAATGTTTTTTTTTTTTTTTTACTTTGTTTTTTAACAGTGATTTTATTAATATCGAACTAAAATGCAATTTCTAGTTTATACAGATCAGGTTTTTAAAATATAAATAAATATTTTTTAATTATCTAATAATTTCATACTAATTAATCCTTGACTGCATAATTTTCGATTTTATAAATTTCGATAATAAAGCCTTACCTTCACTTTGCTCATACAACTTTTTTACATAAATAATTTTCTCTCTGTATTTTGAGTTGTCAGGTCCAGATATCTTCTCTTTTTCTCAATGATCTGCTGTCGTCTTGCTCATGTGTCGAGGAGAATGGTAATGAAGACCTGGAGAAATGTGGAGATTTTCCATCATGTATCATCCCAATCCTCATGCTGATTCTTCCTGCAGTCATAGTTACAGATGCAACACTACTACGTTATAGTTACAGATACAACAGGGACACACATCACTGTACATTTTGTCCACAGAGGTCTGAAACATAATTATGTGTTGTCTCTTGCCATATGTAAAATGTGTTTTTGTTTTTAGATCAGTTTTAAAAGGCAGTTTTTTTTTTGCTTTCTAGTGACAAGAGGAATTTTGTTATCAAATTTTTGATTTTATCAATGAAACATCCCACATAGGAACATGGTGACGGCCCAGATCCGGCTCACATCTGGCACCTGTGGAAAGATGATCTGGTCCACATGCAGCGTGGAATGACAGCCCTTGGGACAGCTCACTCCTGTTAGATCTGGGCCACCATAATGCCACATGTCAGCCAAGAGTAAAGAAATAAACCAGAATTGGACCTTATCTGAGCCACAAAATTCCAATTCTGGTTTATTTCTTTACTCTTGGCTGACATGTGGCATTGCTATGGTGGCCCAAATCTTGTAAACAGGAGTGAGACACCCAAGGGCCGTCATTCCACGCCGCATGTGGACCAGATCATCTTTTTGTTGTTTTTTTGTTTTGTTTCATTTTTGGGGTAAACATGTTTTTGTGTTAGTCACAGAGAATATATGTCTTTAATTCAGCTAGTGTTGTAGTCAAGACCACCTAACCCGAGACCAAGACAAGACCAAGACCAGAGTGTATCGAGACCGAGACAAGACCAAGACTTTTAGGGGCCGAGACCGAGACAAGACCAAGACCGAGGGAGGGCGAGACCGAGACCAAGACCAAGACCAGCGCCCCACACTACATGACACAAAAAAATGTGAAACATGATCAAAAGAGCTTCTCAAATTGATCTGAAAGATCCACATTCCCATAAAAATTTAGCCTAGAAATTAAACACTCAAAGTTTAACTAAACTTAACTATCTTTATTCAATACTCCTGGGTGACTTCCATCATTAGTACAGAATGCAAAACAATTATTCATTGTTCATCACTAAAGTCTTCACTTTTCTCCGCCTTTTATAAACAATACATAAAGTTATGTTGTTTTTAAACCTACAACAACAATCCTTTTTTAAAGGTATTTTAGCACAATTCACAACCAGCGGTAGTTCAGGAAAAAATATCTAAATGCTCCACATGAAACTATGGTCTTCCGACCATTTACCATTGTGTCGATTTATTTGTATTAATATGTGCCATGCAAGACAGCGCTTAGGAGACTTACACCTGGCTCAGAAGAGAAAGAGTACGCGCGCGTGACCGGGGCGCTCTCTCGCTCTCGCTCTCTCTCTCTTGCTCTCGCTCTCTCTCTCTGTTACACGCGCAGCAGTTCGTCTACATTACTCATCGATCGTTTTACATCCAATAAAATCAAGGATGTTAACAAAAAAAAATTAGACAATATACTGGCAATTTTGTGATATTTCCACAGTTATGGTCTTGACTGGTCTTGAAAAAAAATCGCGAGTCCTCAATGTCTGAGACCGAGACAAGACCGAGACCAAATGCGGTCGAGTCCGAGACGAGACCGAGACCATCAAAAAGTGGTCTCGAGACCGGTCTCGAGAACTACAACACTAAATTCATCTGCCTATGGGGAGTCCAAAAATGTTCTGTACACCAGATCTGAAAGCACTTCTCAGCCTCTTCCACCTTCTTCTTCTCCATCATCTTATCTTCCACTGTCTGATCATCAGTTCTTCGGTAATAAACTCTGACAAGCTCTTCATTAAACTTCTTTGGCAGAAAACTGGACAACTGTCAATACAAGACAAATATCACACACATTGAGTTTTATGAAGATATTTGATCATTGAGTAATATTAATGTCACTGAGCCCAACAAGACAAAGTTTAAAGGTGCAGTGTGTAGCTTTTTGGCGACATCTAGCGGTTCGTTTGCGAGTTTACACTAAGGGCTCAGCCCACTGCTCACCCCTCCCTTTCGAAGAAGCTACGGTGGCTAAAACGGGACAAACATCGTCGTAGTGAGCCAGAGTAAAACAAACCACAGCTAACATGGAGTACCACAGTCCATTATAAACCACATCATGGATAAAGTTTACAAAGCCATAGTCAGGTGAGGATCAAGGGTCTTAATACATAAAATAATAATAATGGTCTGAGCTGTCGACACGACAGATCTCGTCAGTTGTTGTAAATAATAGTAATCAGCTGATTGTCTCACGAACGTAACTAGCACATTCTCCCCACATAGCAAACCCATAATACAGCGAGGGAGTAGAACCACATGAAACTATGCAACTATAGATTTTTTCTAATAAAAATAATTTTTTCTAGTAAAAGTTTAGCTGGCTAATATGAGCTGTTACTGTGGCTGAGCTGGTTAAAGCTTTGTTTATACTCGACGCGTCCGCATGAGCCCAAAGGTGCGTGCGGCAAAAATGATGTGATTGTAACAGCGCGCGTGCCTCTGCATCCCCTAGACACCACTTATTACACACAATAGGCTTTTTTCTCTGATTTTGGAAACTCGATCGACTTAAAATGCTTCCAAGATCGACGGGTTGGTGATTCCTGTAACTGTTTTACGGTCAATGACAAGAGTAGCCTACTAATCAGCTGTCTCACGAACGTAACCAGCACATTTATCCCCACATAGCAAACCCATAACACAGCGAGGGTGAAGAATTAAGTTACATGAAACAATCCAACTACATATTTACACCACTGACAAGGGAAAACACTCACGGTGTTTATGACTAGCTTCTTCTAGCTTTCTGCGGCTTCTCTTTCAAGGTAGTGACGAAACGCGCTCTGTAACGCTGTTTGTTCGCTGTCGGCTATGGTAGAAATATGACGTCATAATATGGCGGCCTTCATAGAAGGGGATTCCCGCGCTTATGTAGATATTAATGCCTAATTCTAAGGTAATAAAAACATTACGGTGTATTAAGTAAGTTCTTTATACACAACTGAACACATAGTTATGGATGTCATATTGCATTTCTGTTAATAAATAGTCAAAAATGTTACACACTGCACCTTTAAGCTCCTGTCCAATTTGTTTACCAAAAATACATTAGTAAAGAATTAATGGCACCAATTTAGAAAGTTTGAGTGTCATGAATACCTGATAATCTTTAATGGTTGAAGCTCGGGTGGGATTCCTCTTGCTGTAGAAATAGACGGATTCAATGGGGTTTTTGTCCTTCATGCCGTGATCCAAATCAACCACCTGAGTAAGAGATGCACTTATTTGTTTTTGAAGATATGAAGGCAGGGAAGGTGAAGAGGTGAAGGAGTGAATTCACTAAACAGTTGAGTGTTTTATTTCAGAGCAAAACCTGCATCTGAATAACTACATAACTTACATAAACTGTCAATTCTTCAGCGTTCAGAGAAACAGTCGGGTCAGTGGGTCTGTACTTCTGCACTGCGGCTTTCCATGTTTCTGTCAGCTCTTCCTGAATTTTCAGATTTAAGAGGGTTAATCAAGTACTGTACAGTAAATACAATCTTGATAAAGTCGTGTGGTCATTAAATGTGTCCAATATCAGTCACTAAACCAATGTATTTTTCTTTTCTGACCTTTGACATGTTCTTCTCAGTCATACGAGCTTGTCCCACAAACTTTGGCAGTTTTCTCCTGGCGATCTTGTCCAGGATGCTTCTGGATTCCTGCAGGTTTTCAGCAGTGGAGGACGAGATCTGCTCAAAGATCTCATCTGACAGAAGACTCATTATTTTAGATAAAATAGTGTAAACGCATTAAAAAATGACTTTCTTCAGAACATTATATTATTTTCCTTACAGATAAAAATGGAGAAGGATGGAATCATTTTATGGCTCATTTATCTGAAGTGCAAACTTCATCTGAAATTATTTGTTTCAGTCCTTTTGAGTATAAATTCCCAAAACCAGACGTGCCACTCATATTTTAGCAGCAGACTCACAGACTCAGAGAAAAGTGGGTACATTTTTTCTATTTCAGCTGACCTGTGAGTTTGCTATATTCCTCTGCTGTCTTTATGGCTTCAGAAATCTTCAGCATATCGTCAGGTTTCCCTTCATGAAGATCACGATCAGCTAATACGAGCGCTTCTGCAAACCTAACACATAGAAAAACATATGAGTTAGTGTAACAGCTAACAGACATTTGTTATAAGAACGTTCTCCAAATATTCAGTGTTGGTTCTAGGAACGTGAGAAATGTCCAGTTTCCTTGACATTAGAGGAACGTGTTTTAAAAGTTATACTGTTCCTCAAATGTTCTGAGAAACCTGAGACACGTCTCTTGTAGGCAAGGGCGTGGTGAGCTTGTACCCTCTTACGTCACAGGGCACCACAACTTCCAATAGGAACATTTAACTGCAGTAGCCACCATTCAACCTGAAGGGGGCAGCACTCAGACGTTTTTACACCATATATTGTAGAATTAAAACACTTTATACCCAAATATCAAAAAATGTACTTGAATCAATATTAGCATTAATAGCATTAATAAAGCCCCAGTCTTACAGATCATTTAGGGTTTAGTTACCCTTTAAGTTGGTGCTTTATCAGCAATTGCAGGTGTTTATGGAGAACATCTCTGCATTGATAAAGCAGACAAACATGTCTTTATCATGAAGCTTTGGGAACGCCTCTGTCTCATTGTGTCTAAAGCATGCGTGTGAAATCAGTCCAATGGCAGACGGAACGTCACAGGCGCGGTGACATCAGGACCAGTAATGCCTAAAAGCACATCCAGAATGACTGGCATTAGCTTCAATAGGCCGAAGCAAGTTAATCACAGGGACACATGGAGAATGGAAGGGAGACGCAGTGTCTCATCCACTTTTCAGGGAACCAGGGTACAATCGTATCCTGAGACATTCCCTTTTGAGGGAACTCATGCAGCATCATCGTCCTTGACGCTTTAGAAATGATAAAACCCAAATCGCCAGACATCCAAGTGCCTGCCTGTGTTAATCACTGCAAGCACACTAAGACGAAAGCACCTGTGAACCTGTTGTAGAGACCAGGTCCAAACTGTAAAATCTCTCAAATGTGAGCGGAAAGGACCATCCTGCCGTATCGCACATATCTTGAACTGAAGCCCCTGAACATAAGGCCTTAGACGCCGCCATACTCCACTCTTGATCCATGCTTCTGAAGCTCAAAGCACCACAGAGGAAGTGTGTCACCAACAGGTTTCTCCCCAGCGATACACCACCCAAAGGGACATGGTACACTGTCAAATCTGATTGTGGCGAGCAGGACGAGGCCGAGGGCAGTGGGAGAACGCTGCAAGGCTGATGGCGTGATTGCTGATGAGCGACACCTGTGCAAAGCACCGGTCTCGTATCTCTCACGGAGGACTGGTGACATAAAAGTAGGAGCGGCGATCTTGAAGGACGAGAGAGGAACAGGCCTGGACTTATGTTGTGTTTTGTATATGTTTTATGTGACAGCAGTCGTTTGTGAGGGGGTCCTGTCTTTACTTTCATTTTTATATATATATATATATATATATATATATATATATATATATATATATATATATATATATATATATATATATATATATATATATATATATATATATATCGCCGGTTCCTACCTCCTTCTTCCCACAACAACATATTGCGTTACACTAATTATTTAGACTTACTTAAAAAAAGCAGACAAACAAATTACCTAAAAAAAATAATTAGAGTGAAATAGGAATAGTATGTTGAACTGACAAATGCTTAGTGTACCATAAAACTTCAAATAATAGCCCGGGCTTGTATTTGCCCAAATTGTCGAACTGCACCGGCATATGAGACAGGCCTTTATAATTTAGTGTTGAGAAGTTGTTCATTGAGATGTTTTTCCTAGAGTCTGTAATCTCTAAAAATCTCCAAATGCTCCACGTGAAACTGCGGTCTTCCGACCTTTTACTATCGTGTCCATTGATTTTGAGGCGCGAGGGAGAGAGAGCAAGACAGCGCTCGTGTTGTTTGAAGACGTGAGAGGTGTGAGCGCGCGACCTAGGCGCTGTATCTGCTCGTTATCCCGTCAAGCGCAGCAGTCATTCTATTCTACATCACTCACCCATCAAAAAAGGCTTTGGCGGGACACAAATTTGCTTTGGCGACCGTCAAAAAGCGGATGATCTGACGGGTTTTAGAAGATTCCTGGACGGGTAGGACTCGGCAGCAATCCAAGACCTTGCTTTAACAAGGCCCAGGGGAAGGAACGGAGGCAGCTGATTCAAGAGGAGGTCCGAGATGGGGTGGAAGAAGTCCGCTGCAGCAGGTCAGTAGGGATGAGGCAGCAGGGAGCATGGACTCGATGGGAGCAGGCGGCAGACCGGAAAATATCGTGGACAGAATTGTGGAAGTCTGAGCCACACCGGATTAAATTCCTGGTTCAGTCTGTCTATGATGTCCTCCCCAGTCCATCCAATCTCTTCCGCTGGAGCCTGGCAGAGACACCACTGTGCCCACTCTGCCAGAGAGAAGGTTCATTAGAGCATATCTTGAGCTGCTGCTCAAAAGCACTGGGAGAGGGGCGCTACCGTTGGCGCCACGACCAAGTACTGGGGGTCATTGCAGAGGTTATCAGCACTGGGATCGCCTGCAGTAGATACCAGCAACCAGCAAGACAGAACATCGCCTTTGTTAAAGCTGGGGAGAAGCCACACCAGCACCTGAAGCAATCAGGGCGCTGCTGGCAACAGCACAGGACTGGCAGCTGAAAGTCGACCTTGGGAAACAGCTCAAATTCCCAGAAAACATTGCAGTGACCACACTCAGGCCAGACATTGTCCTGGAGTCAGAAATAACAAGGCAAGTGGTCCTGCTGGAGTATACTGTTTCCTGGGAGGACCGGATGGAGGAGGCTTTTGAGAGGAAGAGGGCCAAGTACGAGGAGCTGGCAGGCGAATACCGAAGCAGGGGGTGGAGGACCCGATGTAATCCCATCGTGGTCGGGTGCAGAGGATTCGTCAGCCAGTCACTGATTAGGGCCCTCAAGATGCTTGGAGTGGAGGGACTGCACATCAGGAAAGCCGTCAAGAACAATGTTCCTTGTTAACGGACGCCGCCGAAAAGGCGTCAAGATGGCCATGGATCAATTGGGGCGATCCGTGGATCATACAAGCTACTCAGACACAAGCCAGGGTCTGATCAACCCTGGCTGGGTCGCCTGGGCGAGGGTGTATGATGTTGTGAGACCCGAAACACCCAATGAACCCAGGGTACATCACTGATGATGTGTCTGAGTTGCACCAGAGGTGTATTTTAAGAACTAATAAAAATGTCCTGGCTAATCTAAGCTTAGGTAGTGGGAGCCCTTAAAAGTGCATCCATTGATCATAGAAGTACTCCACACGGGTCCGGGGGGTTAATAAAGGCCTTTGAAGCGAAGTGATGCATTTGTGTAAGAAAAATATCCATATTTAACACACTATAAAGTAAAATATCTAGCTTCCGCCAGACCGCCTTCCCTATTTAACTTACAAAAAAAAGTGTAACACGCTACGTATGACGTCGGATGTAGCGTAAGCGTTTTGAACTGCGAGAGGCGTTACACTTTCTTCGCAAGTGGAATAAGGAAGGAGTTTGCATCAGAGCTGCTCTGATGAAGGAGAATGAGAACGGACTACGCTCCATTGTTTCTGTTTAAGGACATTAACAAAAACAGAGCACCGCTGGGCATGTGAGCGGTTCTCATGATACCTACAAGGTATGAACAAATATGAGCTTCAGACTTGAGCTTCTTGTGTCCTTGATAAACACATATAATATTGACAAAGCTCCCCGTAAGATGTCAACGACTATTAATGCACCTGATGAGATTTAATGTCAAAACCATGCCTGTGCCAGGCAAACAGTTGACACATCAGTTGACACATCAGGGTGTTTGTACAGGCTGTACTGTCTACTAAGCATGTAAGTAAAGACAAGTAAAGTGCCACAAGGAAAGCCACGCAAGAAGAAACAGATCTTCAGTCAGTTTGTAAGTTCATTCACCAAGGCCCAGTCAGTTGTCTCAACTGTCACACTCACTCCACGCATTTCACACTGTCAGAGCTCATATCTCTGAAGTTGTCCATCACGGTCTCACTAAATGCAGGAAAAGAGCTAACATGTCAGTATGGTGGCCTGGTATTGGCAAAGACATCACAAAAATAGTCAAGACGTGTGAGTTTTGCCAAGTCAAAAAGCCCACACAAAAAAAGAGAGCCTCTGATGGTTCTTAAAAAAAGAGAAAAAGGAGAGCCTCTGACCCAGCGGTCCATGTCAAAAGATTACAAGATACCAACATTATTTCGGCCCAGATCTGGCCCACATCTGGCACCCGTGGAAAGATGATCTGCCACATGCAGTATGGAATGACGGCCCTTGGGCGACTCACTCCTGTTTGCCAGATCTGGGCCACAAGCAGGCCATAGCAATACCACATGTCAGCCAAGAGCAAAAAAATAATCCACAACTGGACCTAATCTGAGCCACACAATCTGTGTATATTAAATATGGAGTCATCTCAGCCTTAATAAGCCTGTTAACAAGCAGAATCACTGAAGGAAAGAAGAGAACAGAAAAAGAGACGAGCAGAAACACAAGAACTACAACTGACATCAGACACAGTCCTAGATGAAATCAACTGAAGAGAAAAGAAGACATTAAATCTGAAGATCTCAGCAGAGGAGGATTAACCTGTTAAGCTTCACCCCCAATTTTGAAAAATCCCCAGAAATGGCATACCCAAACTGAAACAGATACGGTTCATGAACCATTTGTTCTAAAAGCACAAGTATGATCTCATTTGAAAGCTGACACCTGGCAGTTTATTGCAAATGTAGAATTAATTATTGTCATAATGAAAAATAAATGTTATAAATAGCTTCAAAGTTTTGTCAAGTTATTAGAAATTTATTTTTATGAAATATTTTCATGAAAATAAAATTGAAGTTGGCCCTGTAGCAATCTAGAAATGCACTGCAGCTAAAGCCACATGTCTGACCATGTTATATTTAAAATCTGAAGATGATATGTCTAAAACTCTTTATTTAGTTAAATGTTTTTCAAGATCATGTCAAACGACTTTATTTTGATTAGACTCTAAAAAGCAAACTGATGTTTATTGTCATTTTCTAAGCATCTATTCAGTCTATTTTCTCTATTGTGTTGTGGTCTAAATGATCTCCATTCAGTGTCAGTCTCCCCTGCACACATTCACACCTCTCCAGCCTCTGGTTATTGCTCTAAATATGCTTTCTTTTGTCTGCATTATAATTACTAACGACTGGCTATTCACACTGTTTCAACCCCTAATCTCTTTTAGGGAAAGTTCTCAAAGTTCTCACCTTACATTTAAAACTATATAAAATGACCTTCTTGAAAAAAGAAACATTTCAGCAAGCAGTCCTATTTAGAAATATTCATAAATATAACAGCTAGGTAGCAGGTGCACCAAGGGCTAGCTAGCATGTTAGCTTAGCACACCATCAATACACGACAATTTATGAGATTAAAACCATGTTTGTGCTCTAAAACTTACTTTATAGCACAAGTCGAGTGTTTTAAATAACCTTCTGTGCTCTGATTTGGCTTCAGATAAAAAAATCGGACAGAAAATATAGTATTTTATAGTATTCTTCACGATGATAAAGTCTATATCGATTAGCATTACATTATAAATATAATCTATTATTATGAAAATACCTGACATGGCTCGAAGAACACAGGTAAACCAAATATCATTGCAATCATGTTTATTGTCTTCAAAACATCTTTATCTGCGTGTTACAGCGATCTCTGTTAGTGTTTACGTCGTGATGGACTTCCTGAAATGTCACATGATATGATTCTTCTTCGTGTTCCAAATTTGGACTGCATATGTGCACAGGGCGCCCTCAGGCTGCCTGTATGTATTGAAAACACAGTACATCAGTCTCCAGCGCTCATAATGATTAAATCGACGCATTTGGGTAGATATTCAATAAATATGATTCCTGTCTATATAAATCTGATGTAAACCTATGAGAATCTATCAATATTTCTCCAAATCTGTACACTTTTGAGCTAAAAGCCCTGATGGACGTTGTTTTGTCAAGCTCTGTCGTGACGATCTCACTGGAGCTTTTTTCTGAATGGAAGCGGCTGACGCTCATAATTCATATCAAAGGTATCGACTCATTTTTTGATTACATAACTCCAGACACAAATTAAGACATAACTGTCACTATAAGATTCTCAGAATACAATAGTGGTCAAATACTAAACCTTCAGTCTTATATCTTTTTAATGATGTATAGTTTGTCAAGGTATTAACATTGTATCTGATAGTAACTTTGAACGATTTAAAAAAAAAAAAAACGCTCAGAGCGCCCTCGCTCTGGCGAAGGTTAACAGGTTAAACAACTCCACAAACAGCATTACCAGCTTCACTTAGGCTGTGGCTGGAAGTCAGTTGTAGTTCTTGTGTTTCTTCTTTCCTTCAGTGGTTCTGCTTGTTGACAGCAGGTGTTCATCACTAATGCTCAATCATCACTTACTTAATCACTTAATTATACAATTATTATTCAATTATCATTATGGGATCTAGAAATGTTATATAACTCATTCAGTTTAAGTTATGTTTCAGTCATTCAAGTTGCTGTAATATTTAAGTGCAGTGAACTCAATTTTATTTAGTAGATATTACTGTTAGGGTTTACAGTGCAAATGATGTTAAATTGTGTACAACAGGAAATATTCACTGCAAACAGAGAGACTCACATCTCTTCAATGATGTTGCAGATCTTGTGCTGGTAGGCCTGGCGATGGAGAGTGTATCGAGTGCGAAACATGTCATAAACATTATCTGCCTCCTGTTAGACACACAAACACCAGAGTCATAGATCCAGTTCCCATAATGTAGTGTTCACATTCAACAGCTTTTCATCTTTTAATTTGGTCACTTTTTAGATTTCTCCAAAGAAACAAACTTCCACATTTTTAAACAGATAGCTGAACACAAAAAGATGAAAAATGTATAAATAATGAAATGTAAATGTTTGGGTAGTATCATGTACCTTGTCTCTGAAACAGATGCGATTTCTCCTGTTTATTTCACACACTCGAGCAAACTTCAGCAGACGCTGATGGTCAAAACTGTTTCGAATGCCGAGGTGATGACAGTCTCTGAGAAAAAAGTATATAAAAAAAGATACAAAAATAAATATTATATAAATGTCAGTTTGGCACTTTTTGCAATAGTTCTTTATTTTAAACTGACATACTACAACCTTCAAGAGGTCACAAATACGTATATCAAAGCCAACCAAACTGCCTAATAATAATATTATATTTACCGTGCGAAATAGTCCCATTTGTCCACATCAATGCCGTTCTGTTTGTTTGCCACAATCTCATACAGGAAGGATTTGTCTTCAGCTCTTCCCTCGTATGTCCACTGGAAATAAAAGCAAATGCTGTTTCACTTCCACATTTTCCACTACGGGCTGTAAGTTACTCAGTTGTATTAACACAGCTAGAGTAACAGCACGTACCTCAGAATCTGAATCTTTTGCCCCTTCGATTAACTCTTTAATGAAGGTGACGTTTTTATCATTCAGTCCGTGCTCTTTCAACACATTCTCATTCTCAGCCTTCAAACTCTTCACAATGTCATCAAACATCTGCACTGACATCTGCTCATGCTGCAATAAAGACACAAAGACAGATGAAATAAAAAAATATATATATATATATTATGGATATCAACAGCACTGAGTGTGTGTGAGCAATGTGTTCATTCTCACCTTCCACTTCTCAGGGATGTCATCATACAATCCTAAGAAGAAGCAGATCTCAGATGGTTTGTAAGTTACTTAACTCTTTCAGATTATTTAACAGACATGCACACATACAAGTTTTTCTCAAATAACAATAACATAAATAAGAAATGTGCATGTCCACAGATCTTTCTGATTAGATCTCATTTCACACTGACACTTACCTCTTATTTGTTTAATCTTTTTAGCTTTAGGAATAACCAGACCATCAAATACATGGGAAAATGGGCCATGACCTAATAAATAAATATAAAAATAAAAATTATTACATGGTTTAAATATGTGTTTCTCTTACTTGTGATTTTTAATCTACCTGGAAATCTATTTTTTAAATAACTTTTTCCACACAAATAAATACAAAAAGTAATGAACAGTACTTTTAAAAATTGCTTAAAATTAACACAATCATGAGAGGAAGATTTCAGTATAAAAGTTGCAGGTGTTTTATATATCCATTAGAATTAATGCTACTCACCCAAGTCGTGACACAGTCCAGCGATCTGAACACACAGGAAATCCTGTTTGGTGATTTTGAGCTCTGGCTGATTGTCATGAAGAATCTTGACCAGACAACCTGCTAAATACGCCACACTAACACACACACACACACACACACACACACACACACACACACACACACACACACACACACACACACACACACACACACACACACACACACACACACACACACACACACACACACACACACACACACAAACATAACACCACTTCATGACCAAAAACACAATGTCATGCATGTCATGTGACCGTTACCAACATCAGAGAACCTTGGACGTGGGAATGTATAGTCAAATTATTGAAATATTATAATTAATCTATACAATTTTAAACTAAATATAATTATTTAAAGATACTATAAAATATGATATTAAATTTAATGTATTTAAGGAAAATCCTGAGCTCGGCCGTCTTCACTACTCGACTGCGCAGCAGAGGTGTATAAAGTAGAAGTAGAAGTAGAGAAAAAGTAGAAGTCCTGCCATGTGTTTATTCCAGCCATGAACTGATTGACAGTTGATTTCAGCTGATTTCTGTCTCCTGGCTGAAAAACGGATAATAAGCAAATCCAGGTGATTGGAACAAAATACTGAGGAGGATTTTTACTTTCTGAACTGGACTTTACACCTCTGCATAGCAATGCCACATGCCAGCCAAGAGTAAAGAAATAAACCAGAACTGGACCTTATCTGAGCCACAAAATCTGTGTATATTAAATATGGAGTCATTTCAGCCTTAATAAAGCCTGTTAACAAGCAGAATCACTGAAGGAGAAAATCGTAATTGGTTTGTTACCATTAAGGAGATCAGTGTTTGCTTTAGTTGGGCTCTTGAACCTTGAGTCATTAACTTCAGATTTTTGTTTGGCTGTTGTACCTGAGTTACAATAGCCAGATGAACAAAGAGAAAATGTTGTTTGATGGTGTTTGCTTAGTTTTAGCATTATCATTATTTCACAAACATTTGACCTGAGTAAAGCCCAATTTCTGAGTTCATTTTACTATATTGATTATAGCAGCACTGTCCT
The DNA here is from genome assembly GCA_036326025.1 of Chrosomus eos. Taxonomy (NCBI): domain Eukaryota; kingdom Metazoa; phylum Chordata; class Actinopteri; order Cypriniformes; family Leuciscidae; genus Chrosomus; species Chrosomus eos. The sequence goes on from JAZAVI010000022.1 coordinate 1,407,419, forward strand.
TGAAAATCATTTTATTTGTAACTTTCACAATGTAGTCTGAATAATTTTTTAAAACATCACATACAAAGTATTTTTTTAAAGACATCAAGAATCAGCCTGTGAATCTCAACAATGGTGACAATTATAAAGCATTTTGCAGTGTATTCTGGATGCCACCAATCAAATCTCATTCATGGCTCCCATAACGCATTGCTGTATGAATAAATAATGAGCTTATGTTCAGAGGTCATCTTTTTGTCACCATTGTTGAGATTCATACGCTGATTGTTAATGTATGAGTATATCATCACAAATTGCATTTTTTGTTCTCATGTTTGTTAAAGTCTACTAACTTGTTATAGTATTGCTGGATATCATGATTCAGTTACAGGTTTGTGTTGCGAAAATAAATTAATTTGACCAAATTATTCTTAAATTAAAATATCCCAGAGAATCAGGCTATTTCATGATGATTACAAAACCATCACCAGGTAACCTTCATCACCTGATCCCATTTAAAAGTAACTTACTTTGCTACTGTAAATGTGTTTGACAAACACACTGTCACAGCAGTCAAAAGAGATCAAATATATAATAAGAGTAAAGACCCCGACTAATGGAACTACTAATCACTGTTATGGTGACTTCAAATGAAACCGAGTTAAACCTCTGTTAATTCTCAATAAGAACTTCTGTAGACGTTTGACAGAAATAAAGTCAGTCTGATTAGTAATAAGTGAAGCTGGTAATGCTGTTTGTGGAGTTGTTTAATCCTCCTCTGCTGAGATATTCAGATTTAATGTCTTCTCTTTAGTTGATTTCATCTAAGACTCTGTCTGAAGTCAGTTGTAGTTCTTGTGTTTCTGCTCGTCTCTTTTTCTGTTCTCTTCAGAGGAGTAAAGTCCAGGTTCAGAAAGTAAAAGTCCTCCTCAGTATTTAGTTCCAGTCACCTGGATTTGCTTATTAGCAGTTTTTCAGTCAGGAGACAGAAATCAGCTAAACTTAACTGTCAATCAGTTCATGGCTGGAAGAAACACATGGCATGATTTCTACTTTCTACTTCTACTTTATACACCTCTGCTGCGCAGTCATGAGAGTATATTAAAGGAGTGATGAACCGAGAAATCAAATTTTCCTTGAGCTTTTGACATATAAGAGGTCATCATACTATAAGAACATCCTATAAGTTTCAGAACTGAAAACTTTCTTGTTAGTCCAATAAAAGCTTTTATTGACACCAGGCTCAGCGAACGACAGGTTTTTCAAAGTGGGGAACTATGACGTCAAAGGGCGTCAAACCCCGCCTCCGCAGAAGAAGATAAACCAACCTGTCAATCAACCAACCTGAAGATCAACCTGTTTAGCCCGCCCACCGATTCGCGCATTACAAGAAACTCATTATAATATTCAAAACTGTTATCCAATCATAGCAGTCTGCGTTTATTTCCAAGTCTTCAATGCGGCACGCCCATAAAAACCGAGTGTTTCAGGAACTAGGCTCAAAACCAGGGTAGAAAATAGCCTATTACTTATTGATTTTAATGTTTTTTAATGTAAAAACCAAGCGAACGTCATAAGTTGACCTCAGACAACAATATAACATTTTTTTAAAAGCCAGTTCATGACACCTTTAATGCCGCAGTTCACATCTCTCACCCAGAAAAACAAAAAGTTGTGAGAAATCATGATTAATAAATATGAGACATGCAATACAATCCATGTTCCTTTTTCAAGGGGAATATATCTGTTGTGTTAATCGCAAGAGGTTATCATGTTCAAATCTGTTAACTATCATTCTGACTGTCAGCAAATGGAGTTCCGGTCCAGAGATATTCAATTCGGTGAAGAAAGTAGTTTACAGGCTTTTTTTTAATAGAGTTTCATGAACACACATAAGACCAATGGCCAAGGTAAGGATTTTTGATAAATAACACATTCACTTTCATATCTTAACCCCAGAACACTTGGAATGGGATTATTCTGTGATACTTTTGACTCTTTTTATAAAAGCTTGATGCTGGTTACAATTCACTGCCATTAAATGAGCGCGAGTGGGACATTTTTTTCAAGAAATTCCTTTTGTGGTCCATAAAAGAAAGAAGGTTATACGGCATTAGAACAACACCAAATGTTGTGGTAATTTATGCCTTAATATTCATTGAAGGGTGAATTATTCTTTTAAATGGCCTACAATTTCAGCTGTAAATATATTAATCTTACCCAAGAGAGTGTTCAAAGCGATTGTGAGAAGCTCCCGGATACACCAGATATGTTCCTCCGAGTTGTTTGATGTGTCGGAGTCTCTGAAACTGAGGTGTATCTGTGATCTTCACCAGCAGGGGGTGCAGCGCAATGTGACCATGAATGGGGTCGTTGAAAATCTACAGCACGCAAAACACACAGGCTAATCAGACTACAATAGATTTTGCAACTCAGCATGTAGGCCTAAAAAAAAACATGTCATTGACCAAAGTGACTTTATGACCCACAAAACTCCTTTCTTGGAAGACCACTTCATGAGCGAAATGCATCCTGACCAAAAGGGTGACACATGAGTGAGTAATTGAATCATTTACTCAACTAATTCTTTTGAAGCAATCATTCATTCAGGAACAAATCTGAGTTTTTTTTTTTTTTTTTTTTGCAAGAATAAGATAAGTAAAACACAGATTTAAGCAATTTCTCTATGAAAGATGCCTTCTGTTATCCAGGAAATCTAAAGTTATATTTTTTTTATCTAAATGTTAAAGGTTGTGTAGGTAAGAAATTTATTAAAAAAAAATCAAAATTTGTTTAGACTTTCTATATATATCAATGCATAATTAAAATCTAAGTACTCTGAAAAAGAAAGTATAAAAATCGAGTGTCTGTAGACCTCTCACGACTGTTTTAAAGACAGCTCATTATTTCCATTCACTTCACCCCCTCCCTTCTGGTCTCCTTCCAAAGCCACACCCCCAAAACACATGAACGCGCAACTCTGACAGCTGAGCTGAAGACGCATTATTTACCTGAGACGAGCGAAGAGTAGAGGAACGAGTGCATGTAGTGACATCATGTCAGACACACATGTAAATAAAAAAATCTAACTTTATCATTATGAAGTTAAACAAATAAGTTGTATTTTATTACTCACTATCAAACTAGCATATTGATATTGGTAAACTTTACAATATATATTTATTGATTCGCTAACGAGCTAGTTATCTATAAGGCAAAGCTAAACACAGGTTGCGTGATACACGTTGTTCCATTGCCATCATTTACACTGTGATGTAGATGAATTTCGTGTAAGATTTAAATTATAACATATATATGATGTTCTGCAAGTAATAGTTTGCTTGATGAAAGCATAGTTGATTCTGATGAGGACTACACTCCCGAGACAAGTACCACATCGTCAGCTCGAGGACAGAACCGTGGTCGAGGGCGAAGCAGAGGAGGTCGTGCAAGAGGTCGTGATACTAGGGTATTCGCCGATATTCACCCGAGTTTTATTTCTTTGTTTATCCAACAACTTTTTGTTCATTACCTTTTCTTGTAATGTAAATGACTTCCTTTTTTTGACTGGGTTGCCTTCGTGAACTGCAAATGTGGACTTAGATTGGTCTTTCTCTGCCATTGTTTTGGTAATCCTAGGTTCCGTGGCTCTTGAATTACACAAACCAAACGAGTGCGCGCAAAAGGGCAGGTCCTGTGTGGCGAAGGGGTGGTTGCCATGATTGCGAGAGAGTGACAGTCGCCTAGGCCAATCCGTTGTTTCGTCCCGGTTCGAAATAATGAGCTGTGTTTAATGCAGATTAAACGGTCTAGAGTCAATCGATTTTTATACTCTTTTTTTTTCAGAGTACTTAGATTTTAATTATGCATTGATATATATAAAAAAATTTAAACAAATTTGGAAAAAAGTTTTTTATAAATTTCTTACCTACACAACCTTTAAATTAAATTTTTTAAATTAAAATTTTTAAATTTAGATTTTACTGTGCAACAAAATTTTTAGCAGTGATATTGTCAGGCTTTTATATTTACAGTAAAGTAAGTTAATTGCCAACACAATATATAGCATTGTAATATAGCAATATAATATGTAATGATAAAGTTTACATTGGCTTCATAAATTAATTAAAAACATAAAAAATCAAAACACACCTAATGCACATTGCTTGTTCTTCATTTTCTAGAAGTAGAGTTTTAGAACCTTGCTGTATTTTTGTGTAATTAATTAAGAGAAAGTACACCGGCATCTTTCTCCAACAAAAGTGACTTACACACCTGCCGTCAACACAACTTCTTGGGGAACCACCCTGGTGGCTAGTGCTATATAGTTCCTAGAACTACCCGGTGCGAAAGCCCGTTATTACAATCCACATTTAATACATGTCGGCAGAACTACTAAAAACATGTATGTTCCTTCAGGGAAGTGAAAAGTGAAATTGCATAAGCAGAAATGTTTATACGAGTAGTTTGCTTACCTTCATTTGTTCTTTTGAGAAGTCTAAGGAGTATTTCTTCAAGATATCTTGCAATTCATCATTAATAATCTCCCATAACTGTTGTTTCTCAGGCTCTGGAAAAGGGTGACTTTTTATAATCTCAGTGTAAAAAAAATATTTTTAAACAATTTTGTTGGATGTTTTGTAAATGCAAGAAAACATTTCAGCAATGCATTTACACTCTTAGAAGAAATGTGTAGAAAAATCATACATATTATGAGTAGCACTCTAGTTTACACATTTTTGGTCAATATAAAATAATACTGTGTTGGAAGAATTCAGTTGTTTTACACATAGTTATGTGCAGTTTTCAAGCAACATCAAGTAACTTTTCCTCTGCGGTCGCCCTACAGGTTGGAAGCGGAATTGTTCTCATTAGAACGACAGAAATGCAATCCGATCTGGCAATCTTACATAGCGTGGATATACATAAAGGACCGCAAAGAGGTGGCATAAGTGCATTTCACCATGTCCATGATAAAATGCATGATGAACCACTGAAAACAATTTTGGAAACATTATTTGAAGGTAAAAAATCCTACTTAGTGTTGCTTTAAAACACATCCTGTGTATTTGTTCACAGAATCCAACACAATCTGTGTAACCACGAACACCCACAATGTGCTAATATTACGCATTTAAACATGTTTGTGTTAATATTATAGGTGTAGTGAAGACCAGGGGCCTCATGTTCCATCGATTTTATCCTAAAAGTTTTCAGATTTATAAAACCATGTGCACGCCAGAACCTGCACAAAACTCCCTTTATAAAACCCAGTCAGCGAAAGATTGTGTGTACATGCATCTACACACCAAAATCCCCAGAGTTAAATTAACTCTGCTCAGAGAACATTTGGACCCACTCTAAAGAGTGTTAAATAACTTTGAATCAGAGTTAGAGTTAAAGGTACAATATGTAGCTTTTTTAGCCACAAGAGGGCGCAGTTTCCATCAATAACAAATGCGCATGTTTATGACGCAGTGATGAGCTGAATGATGGGACTTGCTGTCAAGCTGATGGATCTAATAATGTTTATGGATGAGTAAAAAAACACTCATGTTTTTTTAACATTACAATGGTATGAAGCAGGTCGCGATTGCTAAAGAGACAGATATCACACGCGAGTCCCGCAGATATAAAGGAATAAGGACATTTAATTCTACAGAACTACACGCAAGTGCTGAATTACTCACACGGGTCAGACGAATTAAACTTGTGAGGGAACGCAGCGCTGTTTCACTTGGTCTAACGTTACACTATCACACTAAACGGCATTTAAAATGTGTGTTAAAAGTTATAATGTTATTCTACGTGTTAGTTCGTTTTCTATACGAAACTAGCAGCTAGATCAAGATTAGAATAACATACTGACCATATTCTAACATGTCATCATGTTGAGCTAACGTTAACATTGATTTGTTTTATGTACATCTGCTCACCTGTCTAATAAAGCTGTCAAGTCGTGCCTCGTGAAGCTCTGTCGAGTCCAAGTTAGTCGCGGACGTGGAGCTCTCGGCATCTCAAAAACGCCACGCTGATATTGATCCTCATTTTAGTTCTACTTGTTTGTCCCAAAGTCTGCTTGCCATGGTCTATGTTTGAACGATACAAGAACTGTGTGCCGCTAAACGTTACACATTACGCAATTGTCCATGTCTGTCGCCATGGTTACGTCATGGCTATGGCAGTTTCTAGCGGAAACCATGGAAGGCACGGATATTGCGTCATTGACAGGCGACATTTTTTTCTGGGACGGACACTTATTTAAAATTGGAATTTCTCTGAAATAAAAAATCTTTGGAGACTTTTGGGATATTGTAAGTACACAACTGTAGGAAATATATCACACTGTGCAAGTGATTTTTGGATATTTTATTACAAAATTCTTACATATTGGACCTTTAATGAGATAATGCAGTGATTAATTAAGTGATGATTGAGCATTAGTGAATAATTTGCCATATAGTGACCTTTAATTTGGAGTAGAAACAGGTGGAGTGACTTTTGTTGAGTCCAATTTCTGTTTGAACCAATTTCATGGTGCCTAAAACCCAGGGTTGGTGCAAACTAAACTGAAACATACCTGGCTAGGCTCCTAAATCGGCTTCATATATGTGCGTGGAAAATTGTGGATGCACATTTCTACGCCCATTTTGTTGGCGTTTATACAGTAGGTAGCCAACCAGAATGCCTATTACCGCCGCGACTTGTGCCGCGGCAAATCCACCGCGGTAAAAATAAACTAGCCGCATTTCAAAGTCGTTCGCGAAATGACCGCCAGGTGGCGCAAAGGGGCATTTAGCAAAACAGCCGCAATTGCCGCATTTTTAAACGTTAGTGCGGGCTATGTCAATTAACAGTAAGGATGAAATACTACAACTATGGCAATTTCCAAATAAGTAACAAACATGAAAAATTAAAACAAGAGCATTTTCTGTAGGCTACAATAATGAAACAAACAAAGATTTGGTGAAGTTGAAACTGCATATTAAAGTAATAATGTTATTATTAATTAAAGACAGACAATTTTGTTAATGTTATTTAAACAAACGATCATACAATTTATAGTATACATAGTAGTAGCCTATACATATAGATGTTTATTTGTACAAATTATTAGGCTATATATCTCTGTTTGTATCTGTTTATTAAAAAACACAGCACAAGGTCTTGTAAAAAAAAAAAACAAGCATGAGACTGAATGAATATGTACAAAAATAAAATAAAAATAAACAAACGAAACAGAATAGAACAAACTTTTAGAACAAAAAATAATAAAAATAAAATAATTTAGCCTACAACAGATTCGGTTAAATTTAACGAAAGCAAAACTTAATTAAGTAAAAGTAGGCCTACATTTAAACAGAATATAACAAACTTTTAGAGCAGAACATTTTATGAATCAAAAGTTAAAATAGGCCTCTCTCGCAGTCAGTGGAAATAAATTAGGTGCAATAACGCTAAACTATTGAGGAATGAGAGGATTGAAGAGCGCTTCTGGTGCGCGCACACTGACTGATGAACAACCGAAGTTCATCATTATATATTAGGCCTATATATTTTTTAAAATATGCAACACGTACGTTTAAACAACAAACAATACAATCTGAACCGTCGCTTCTGCTTCTGTATTGGGAGATAACATGCAGCGCGTTTCTGTTACGATCCTGGTTCCAGTGGCCTTAATACATTCACGGCTTTTCAAAATGTCACAAAGCGTTTTGAGATGTTTTTGAACGAAATATTGATGTTTATAATTAAGTGTTTTGGCACACCGAGTGGCGCTACGCATTGTTCTAAAATTGGGTTTTATTCTGGCATGTTGAACTAGAGTTCGACAAGCGGCGGCGCTTTCACTTGAATTTATTTTTTCTCATAACAGCTAAAAGAACTTAAAAGGCTAGCCTAGTCCGTAATTTTTGGTCATACAGATAATATATCATCTTTTAAAACTGTAAAAGGTCTACAATATGCTAACGATTAAAACGTTTTCTCGCTCATGTGAACGAACACACTGGAGAAACAAACGTTTGGTCTTTTCACAAAGAGTAAATGGCCGAGTGGTAGAACTTACAGTTCGATCATTTAGATGACATGGGTTCAAATCCCGAACAAACTTGGGGCTTTTGTAAATTTTATATTAGCCTTATTAACGCATTTTATATCCTATTATTAATGCAGAGAGATTTGTCTAGTTCTAAAACTCTGTTACACCATATAGTTTTTGCTTATACAATAAAATTGCCAAGCATTTCCATTTTACACTGGAACAAATAGTATCCAACAGAAAGACTTTACATCTGTATAATAATACCAAGCGTAATTTAAAAAGCAGTTCTGTAAAAAATTTTTTTTTTAAATCTCGCTAAATCGCCCTGAAATAAAATGTAAAAGCAGATCAAATAATTTATTTGTCGAAATGTTGCAATATTGTTTCATTTAAGTTCATAATTATTCTATAAATGTTATTTAGGCCTAGTTTAACAGCAGCACAACCAAGCACTGCGGTTCGAGGTTTATTTGAATAAAAAATAACAACTAATTCCATAAGCTATGGAATAGCCTACCGGCTTACATTAGATCTGCTCCAACTTTGTCCATTTTTAAATCTACTTTGAAAACGCATTTTTTCTCAATAGCTTTTAGTATATCTTGACATGTGTGTTTTATGTTTATATTTTTATTTGTTTGTCTTTTCAGCCTTGTTAAGCACTTTGGTCAACGCCAGTTGTTTTAAATGTGCTATACAAATAAAATTGTATTGTATTGTATTGTATTGTAATTGAAATTAAATGAATTATTGAAATGGAATATTTAGTAATAAAGTTTCATGACAGAAATATCACATGTAGCTTACATTATGTAATTCCTTCATTATCAACACTTTAATAGTCTAATGCTTAACTGTAATGCTTAAGTGTTTAAGTGTGAATTGCAACTTCTTTTTGTTTTAAGTCAGTCTCAGACTCAGAGAGCCTGTGGGGGGGTTGGAGGGACAGTGGGTTTATCGTGCGTGCACAATAGGTGTTAATGTTCGTCTTTCATATGGAGATGTCGGATAGCCAGCCTGATGAGCAGGCAAAGGCTAAATACTTTTAAGGATAAATCTCTTGGTGTGTCCAAATGTAGGCCCTATATCTTATTAAATTATAAATATTGTATATTTGTATTTAAAGTTTTTTCACACAAAATTTCAATTAAAGTGTTCAATCCAGTTGTTTCAACTGGTTTTTATAGAGTTTTAGAATGTTTGAGCAGTGTGTATGATTGTCAACAATCTGGCATTATCTATGAACTGTCGACGAAACGCGTTCATGCCACAGCAAATACAGAGCTCTTTAATTCGCGATCAACCTCGTTTTATTGTAAAGTGAATTCAAAGGCATACTTTGTCTTTGAAGCAACAAAGGCTAAATAATTTGTTACAGTTTTTTTTTTTTTTTTGGAGGGAGGGAGGGAGGGAGGGAGACAAAATAAACTTGCTAAAAAGAGATCAAACGCGAGAGAGAGGCAAAGAAAAACGCATGTTCTTAATTTATGTGGCTTTGGACTATTTTCGTTTTGTACTGTTTTAATTGTTTAATTTGGCTGAAATTTCTATTGCAATACAAATTTAAAATGTTGCAAGAATAAGATTCTGTGTTTCTTATTTTGCATCGCAAAGGAAATAAACTCTAAACTCAATGCAACCCTGTTTTAAACAAATAAACTCTAAAGATTTGAATAAACTCAAATAAACTCAAAAGACTTTATTTAATCCTTAAAAATTTGCGATGGGTTTAAAACTTAATTAATTTTAGTGTTCTTTTACATTTTCATTTGTTTTTATATTGAAATTAATACTATTTAGTTAGTCTGTCAAGTCAACAAAATCAGTCTTTTCTGATTTGTTCAATGTATGGATCTGTTTTGAAAAATTTCTCCCGTTGCTATGGCCACAGGTATCACTGTCAGTCAACTCAATTTCGTGAATGATTCACAAAACAATAATTTAGCAGATTAAAGACAAGCATCATTATTTTCATTTTCTGACGCGATCAGCTTTCTTTTTTTATTTATTTTCATTTCCCTCATCAGTTTTGTCGTGCAGCGGCTCTACATTGAATGTAGCAAATTTACGTTAATGTGGCATTGATAATTAAACAAACGCTTGACATTAAATAAATAAACAGTTAATGAACTCGCTAATAAACAGTTAGCCTACCTATTTAAGCATCAAGAACGGTAAAACATAAATGAAGTCGGCCAACAGAATGTTGGCTACATTGAGATTCGATCTCGGATCGCTTGAAGCGCAGTGAGACTCATGTTGCTGCGTTAACCACTGAGCTACCGTCTGACCGCTATTAAATTCCGTCTTATGCTCTTCCAGACCCTCATTGATAGCCTAATATATTTCTGTTGCAATGTTTTATGTTGTAATGTTTTCACTATTTATTCAATTTAATTTCAGTATGTGATTATGAATTCGTGTAACTACAATGTTTCACTTGAATTCATCTGTTACCAGCTTTCAATCGCTCTAAATGATCCGCGGCGCGGCGTTAGATTACGAAATAGAGAGAATAAACGGACACCTTTCAAACTCTGTGATTGTAGCGCCTCTTAGCGGTAAAAGGCAGCAAATACAGATCCGAATTTTACCGCCGCGGGAGCGGCAGTGGTAAAAGTATTATTCTGGATGAGTAACCACTGTACATCAGTTTATACATCAGGCCCCAGTCCTCCAAGATGAAAACAAGACCATTTAAGAGTGAGTTAATTAGATAATTAATTAGTTGAGTGATGATTGTGCATTGGTGATGAAAAGCTGCTGTTAAGGTAACCGACGAGAGGGTCAGCACACCTCGTCTGGAGCGATTGGTATGGTCCCTTTTGGAGGATGTGAGGAAGATGCCGGTGTCACTGCCGGCATCTGATGCAGAGGGCTGGTCGTGCTCCTTGGAGGACCCTGGCTCATTTCAACCTTGAGAACTCGGTGCCCTTCAGGACAACCTCAGCGCTAGCGGCTAGGGCCTACTCCGCAGCGGGACTGGCGGGCTCAGCACTTCATACTATGGTGGTCCTCCAAGTTTTCCAAGCCGAACTCCACTGGGCCCTCTTCTCAACAACGCTGTCATCAGTTCCTTGTCTCTGTGCAGCGAACTGCTGTCCGAAAGACTCAGACCCCTTGCAACCCCTGCTTCAGGCGTGGGAAGCCATCCCGGGCATGTCAGGCTGGGTTCTGCAGACTATAAAATTAGGATAATCGCTTCAGGGCTGTGGTTCACACTACAGTTCAGGACAAAGACTCTCATCTTCTCTGCTCCAAAGTGCAGTGTCTGCTGACGAAGGGCGCCGTCAAAACTGTCCCACCAGAGAACAGCAAGTCAGGCTTTTACAGCCGCTATTTCCTCATTCCAAAGTAAGATGGTGGTCTCAGGCCCGAGCCTACTTTAATCACGCATTAATGAGGCGGCCATTCAGAATGTTGACTTTGATGCAGATGTTCTCGCAGATTTGCCCAGGAGACTGGTTCTCATCTGTGGATCTGAAAGTTGCTTTCATATCCAGATAGCCTCTCATCACAGACCATTCTTGAGATTTACGTTCGAGGAGGCTTACAAGTAAACAGTCCTCCCATTCGGGCTGTCTCTGACTCCACACACTTTTATCAAGTGCATGGACACTGTTCTCTCCCCTCTGAGACAGACGAGAATCTGCGTCATGACTACCTCGACGGCTGGCTGGTGTTAGCCCGGTCGGAGCACAAGCTCGGTGCTCACAGGTCGCTGCTCCTCAGTCACCTGGAGATTCTTGGGCTCAGAATCTACTCGACCAAGAGCTTCCTGTCTCCCAGCAGGTGAATTGTCTTCCTGGGGGCAGTTATCGACTCGGCCCAGATGCGGGCCTGGCTCTAGACGAAAAGCTTGCTGAGTATTCAGTAGCGAGTGGCGTCTTTCAAAATATGTGTTTTCCTTCCCCTCAAAGCTTTCCAGAGCTTGCTGGGCCTGATGACTGCCGCCTCCTCAGTGGTACCATTGGGTCTGCTCCACATGAGGCCCCTGCAGTGCTAGATAAAAAACCTGAGTTCCATCCCACACTTGCCATCAGGGACATTTGCGCCTCAAGGTGGATTGTCGTTGTGTCACTGCTGTGGCACATTGGAAGGACCCTCGCCTATATCAGACAGGCGTTCAATTGGGACTGACAGCCAGAAGGAAGATTGTCATGACAGATGCTTCCAACTCTGGTTGGGGAGTTCTGTGCGAGGGCAGACTAGAGTTCGGCTCCTGATGCAACACCTGCATATCAACTGCCTCAAAATAATGGCGGTTTTCTTGGCCCTCAAAACCTTCCTGACAGCCCAAGAAGGGCACCATGTCCTCATCCGTTTGGACAACATGACAATGATGGCCTTCGTAAATCACCAGCGCGGCCTCAGGTCATGATCTCTTTACAAAATAGTGAGACGCCTCCTCCTGTGGGCAAAGTGTGCCCTGAGTTATCTGAGGGTTGTGCACATGCCAGGCAGGCTGAACCAAGGAGCAGCCATGTTGTACTGGGCCAGAGTGTCTCCAGGAAAATGGAGACTCCACCCCCAAACGGTTCAGATGATCTGGGAAATCTTTGATAGGGCAGAGGTACACCTCTTCGTCGCAAAAAGATAACTCTCATTGCTAGAGGTGTCAAAAGTATTCACATTCATTACTCAAGTAGAAGTATAGATACTAGGGTTTAAAAATACTTCTGTAGAAGTTGAAGTATCAACTCAAGCTTTTTACTCAAGTAAAAGTGTAAAAGTACTGGTTTTCAAAACTACTTAAAGTATAAAAGTAAAAGTAATGCAAGAAAAAAAATGCCATTAAGGACAAAAGCTCAGGCCGCACCACAGGGGCCAATAGTTCACTACCCCACCTCAAAACAACATCTTTCTAAAGGCCATGACTATAACGTTATATTAAAATGTTAATGTTGAAAAATGTTGGATGCACTATCAGTTTCAGCCGCATATATGCCCATAGAAAATTAATTTCAGTCCAATTTCCATTTTAGTAAAATGTAAATACATTAAAGAACCATATTGGTGTACTACTGAGCATTAACATGTGTTTCATGGAGCGGAAGATATGATGACTAGTTGCCTATAAGTATTGTAATTGGGCAAAAAGTCAAACTTCAGAGGCATGTTATCATCAAAAATGGTATATGTTTATACTTTTCTTTAAGGGCGTAGGATTGATTTTGAGATTGGTGGGGACTGGGGACATCCACAGAAGCAGAGGAATCAGGAAATTAATAGCATAATGTATTAAGGTTTTTAGTCTATATTTACCTTAACAATACGTTAATTCATTAGTTCTGTAATGTTACAGGTAACTAATAAAGACAAGGAGGCAGTTTAGCAGAGACTTAACTTTACTCCATCATAGTGCAATGCAATAGTGCAATACTGTCTTGTTCCTTGCTTTTTGAATAACCCAAACATGCATCTTTTATTAAAAGGATATGGTTCACCCAAAAACGAAAATCATTTAGGCTACTCACTCTCAAGTTGTTTCAAACCAGTTTCTTTCTTCTGCTGAACACAAAAGAAGATATGTTGAAGAATGTCTATAACCAAACAGTTGATTGTAGCCATTGACTTCCATTGTAGGAAAACAATGGAAGTCAATGGCTACCATCAACTGTTTGGTTATCGACATTCTTCAACATATCTTCTTTTGTGTTCAGCAGAAGAAAGAAACTGGTTTGAAACAACTTGAGAGTGAGTAAATGATGCCAGTATTTTCATTTTTAAATAAGTGAACTTATCCCTTTAACAGAAATTAACTGTTAGCATATATGTTTTGCATCAATACAGTCAACCCACTAAGCAAAATGATGTCCAAAAGACGTCTTTTTAACGTCTTTGTCACAAAAGTCGGACGTTGAAAAGACGTCCACTGAGGAGCCAGAATGAAAGTTTTCATGATGTCTTTTTTTGACGTGTTCTGCACGTCCAATATAGATGTTCATGGACCCTCTTCGTACAAGGTTAAAAACTAGTTCAAATGTGGCCATTGTGGACATATTTTTTACATCATTTATGGTCTCATTTAGACATAATTACTTTGACTATTGCTGTCAGATGATCTTAGTGAGAATTAGCAGAGGTTTAGATGTTGATATTTGTTTCATTTGAAGTGTCACCATTATGGTGATCAGTATTTGCTTTAGTTGGGCTCTTGGTCCCCATTATTTTTACTTTGGCTTTTCTTTGACTGCTGTATCTGTGTGTTTGTAAAAACACAGTTGATGTTGCAAAGAAAGCCAAGACTATGTGAGATCAGGTGTTATCAGCTTCATGTTAATGATGATGAAATCATCACAAAACAAGCATCTAATGTTGTCAAGACATTTTGGCATTTCTAGCCGCTTTTCTTGTGGAACTGCAATATTGCTACCAACAGCATTTATAATATCACTTTCTTAGAGGTGGAAAAAAATGACGTGCATACAATATTTAGAGCAAATGTACCATGTTGTCACACACTGACATCAAGATTTTGCATATGATTCACAACAATGGTGACAATGAAAACAAATTGTCATGCTGCAATGCATGATGGGTAGCTTTCATAGTTTAAAACTCATCATTGATTCCCAAGAATTTTTGTTTTGATTGTCACCATTGTTGTGATTCATATCCAAAATCTTGATGTCTGTGTGTGACTATATGACACTTTTGCTCAAAACCTGTGCACATTTTTTTTATTGGCACCAATATTGCCATTCCACAAGGTTGGTGGTTATGAATATCAAATACAAAAACCGTATCAAACTAACATTTGATGCTTGTTTTGTGATGATTATGTCTTCATTAACAATGAGCTGGTAACATCTGATCTTACTTTTTCATGGCTTCATCTGCCACAACAATTTACACATCCAACGGCTTTTTCTGCCTTAGCAATTGTGTTTTTCAAACACAGAGATACAGTGTCCAAATGACACAAATATCAGCATCTACACCTCTGCTAATTCTCACTAAGATCTTCTGTAGACGTCTGACAGAAATAGTTAAATCTGTATGTTATGTCTGTGATTAAGTTCAGCACAAGTGTCTGAGCCAGAAAGTATTTCCTTCAGATCTGGTTTCTCTCATGATCCAGAGATGTGTGATTTACAGAAGTGTCTTTTATGTTCATGATTTTTGGACAAACACAAACTGAGTTGCTTTTCAATTACATTGAAATAAACATGAGTTTTAATTTAATGCATCCTGAGAGTGTTTATTTGGTCCAGAAACAGTATAAATTGTCTAAATGAGACCATAAATGATGTTGAAAATATGTCCACAATGGCCACATTTGAACTAGTTTAACCTTGTAAGAAGGGTCCATGAACTTCTATATCAGACGTGCAGAACACGTCAACAATAAGACGTCATAAAACGTTACATTCTGGCTCCTCAGCCCAGCCAGCAGAGCCATGTGGGGCCCACATGGGTTTGACGTGGGCTATCTAACTGGGACCCAGCCAGTTTTGCACCCAGTTTCCATGTAGGCCCCACATGGGTTTGCCCAGATGAAATGAACACTGCTCAGTGTGCACACTACAGGCTGTTAAATGTAACACTGATCAGTGTTGGAGTTAATGAGATAATTAAGTGATTAAATAATGATTGAGCATTATTGATGAACACCTGGTGTTAAAATGCAGAATCACTGAAGGAGAAAATTGTAAGCCACCGTTATGGCGATCAGTGTTTGCTTTAGTTGGACTCTTGACCCTTAGATTTTCATTTCGAATTTTGTTGGTTTGCTGTTATTGATTTATAACAGTCAAATGAACAAAAGAAACTGTGATCTGATAGAATTGGTATCAAAATATTTCATAAATATTGTTCTTATAAAAACACTGTCAATAGAATCTATTCAGAAACCAAGGCATCAATAATCAGCCTGTGAATCTCAACAATGGTGACAATAATAATCCATGATGCAGTGGCTGCCACCAATCACAACTCATTAATGGCTCCCATCATGCATTGCGGTATGAATAAATTATGTGGTTCCTAAACCTGCAATTGGCGCACCCCCGACACTGCACGTTTTCTTTTTCTCCCTAATCAAACACACCTGATTCAACTCATCAGCTCATTAAAATGTAATTTACTTTTCCTAATTGAATATTCTGCTCGTCACCATTGTTGAGATGCATTGACTGAATCTTGACGTCTGAGTGTACCTAATAAAAAGATTTTCTTTAGAAACAACTTTTAAGAAATCCTTTATATTATACTTAAAATTCTGGATATGTATGCAGAATCACAGTTATGCTGTAACCAACAGCATAAATCACTAAATGGACATTTTTTGGACAATCACACATTTTGGACATTAAATTGTTTAGTGGGTAGACACCCAAAATTTCTACTTAAGTAATGTAATGAAGTATTTGTACTTTGTTACTTGACACCTCTGCTCATTGCCCATCATTTTTCTCTAGGGAACAGGACGCGCTGGCCCAAGAATGGCCCATGGCTCACCTGTACGCCATATCTCTGCTTCCTCAGGTCATCAGACGTAGCAGAGAGACCACCCAGCTAAAAGACTTTTGTTATAAGATCGTTCTCCAAATATTCAGTGTTGGATCTGATTCAACCCATCAGCTCATTATCACATGGGTTAATGAGCTGATGAGTTGAATCAGGTGTGTTTGATTAGGGAGACAAAGCAAACGTGCAGTGTTGGGGTCCTTCAGGAGCAGGGTTGGGAAACACTGACTTAATTATTGCATTAGCTTCTGTCTTGAATGGTCTTTGTCTTGATCTTGGAGGGTTTGGTCTTGACTACACTTCTGGTTAACATTCCTGACAAATTTTCGTGAATGTGTAAAAATGAACACAAAAAGTGTTGTCCCAAACCTTACACATTGTTGTGTAAGAATTTAACACATTTTGAGTCAGTTTTGACAAATCCTTTCTACGAGTGTATAGTGAACCTTCCAGAAATGTGCAACTTTCATTTGTGTTAATTTTAGCACTAATATAAATATTTCCATACAAAATTTGAGGTGTATAGTTTTCTAACTTAATATTTTAATGTTCAAGCAGATGAAGTTCTGGTTATGCCCTTCTGACGTAATTCCTGTAGGCGGAACAGCTTCCTTTCTATCCTTGTTAAATCTTTTGCATTCACTGGCAAGTCAAGTCAATTTGCGGTCAAAAGAAATAAATAACTGTATTTGTATGTGCTAACTAAATCCTTAGATTTGAACAATAATAATGTACTCATTTTTTTTTTTTTTAGTAGAATCATATGTAACAGATGGATATTCCTCTAAACACAGCAGGAGATAGATAAACAGATAGATAGATTACACACGCACACACACACACACACACACACACACACACACACACACACACACACACACACACACACACACACACACACACACACAACACACACACACACACCACAACACACACACACACACAACACACATTATCATATGAAATTGAGTTGTGTATATGCACTGCAAAATTAAATCAAATCACATATGTCTCCCTTACCTTCACTTTCTTTATAGGATTTTTTTAGATCCTGAAGACTTTTCCTGTGATCAGAGAGAGTTTTTTTGTTTTTTTTTTTCAGATCGAAGCATCTTTTTTTTTGGTCTTCTTTTTGTGGTTTGTTAAAAAATTTGACAAAGAGGCAATAAAGATCTGTAGAACTGCATACAGAGTTTATAGATCTAGCAACTAAACTCGCTGGATTAAATGATGAGGAAACATCTTTGTCATTAAACTGTAAGGGTGTGTCTCAGACAAACATTGAGCTTTACTGAAGGGGAATGAGTCAGATGAGAGCGACTGCTGCTGCAAACACATTCAGTGCCAATCACACAATATTTGCTGTATAGTTCTTGTATATATATATTTGTCTTACAACTCTCTTTGGTAGTGGAGCCTGTTAAGCAAATATATACAAATGTAATGCAAATATTATATAATAAAATGCGAATGTTAAAGGGATAGGTCCTGCAAAAATTAACATTCAAGTCATTATTATCTCCTCTCGTGTCATTTCATATCTGAATGACTTTCTGTGGAAAAAAATATTTTAAGAAATGTTGTTGTTTTTTAAATGGGTCAGTGTTGTTTCAACACCAACATTCCTCAAAATATCTTCTTCTGAGACAAAACAAAAGACATGACAGCAGTGATACAATAGTTGTATAACACTGATAATGACTTTTCCATTACACCTCACAATAAGCATTTATAGATCCAAGTACTTCTGGAAAAAAGCTGTGCTTGAAACAGGTTTGTATTTTTTTTTTTTTTCATGTTTAAAATCGTTCCTTTTAATCTTTTGTTCCTAGTTCATGTCAGGTGTGTCTTGTTAGTAGATGTGACAGGTGATGTCCTGAAAAACAAAAGACACATAACACCCATCTGAAATACACACCTGAGCAGGTTCAAACTGTAAGGTGTGTGTGAATGTTCACATGCATAAAATAATTCTGTGTTTGACTTTAATGAAGTATCTGTAGTGAAACAGGTTCTGTGTGAAGAACAGGTGAAGCAGCTTCAGTAGATGAACAGATGATCTTTGTTTGTTTCCGCTGTGAACTTTCACTCTTTTATACGTCACTGTTGCAACGGGCTTTGCAAAATAAAGAAATAAATTAAAGCTAATGTGTCTTTAAATAATCAATAGAGCTACAAATATAAATACAACAACAACAACAAAAGAATTTACAGTATAAAAAGTGAAAAAGGAAGAAAAGGCTGTTGCCGGTTTTCTTCTCTCCATCACAAGTTCGATCCAATCACAACATCCTCCCTGAAACAAGATGATAAACTTTACAGCCGCATATTTAATACTGCTTTATCTTAAAGAGTTTTTGATGTTTGTATTGCACTGTAATATCCAACAGTGACACTTTTTAGTTACTTTAAGTTATGACTTAATTGTAAAAATCTAGTAATGTATTATTCACATACTATGCCATTTTTAATCCGAAAACCCAAGTTCAGATTAATTTATTGATTAGTTTGAGTGACGTTTTGTCAAGTTTGTGGGTATAATGTTTGTGAAGTCATTACTGATTAAAAGTCATTCAGATTCACCTGAGGAAGATTAAACAGGTCAAATCAGGTTTCCTTCAAGTGTTCACAATCACAATGAGACATTCAGTGCTTTAATGCAAGTGAATCCAGTCAATCTGGTTCTTCTGTTTAATGCAGGAACAGATCATTCACAATCACTTCAGTCTTAGTATTTACTATTGTGTAATTTATGAAAGTAATATGTCTGTTTCTGGCTTATAGATATTAAAAATGTTCTGAGCATAATTTTTTTTTTTAATTCTCCATATTTTATGGTTGTCAAAACTCTAATAGATCTCAATCTGTAAAATCACAGTGATGCATGATCAAAAATACATAACATCACTCATAAACATGCATTAGACAATAAAAGAGATCGGTGAATCGGGCCACTAGCTCAGAGATGGGCAAATGTGGTCCTGGAAGGCCACAGCTCTGCAGAGTTTAACTCCAACACTGATCAACTCTCCTGTCTGTAGCTTTCTAGTAATCCTGAAGATATTAATAAGCTGGTTCAGGTGTGTTTGATTGGAGTCCCAGATAGATATACCAACCATTAAAACAATGTTACATCAATGTTACAGTAATGTGTACATATTTACATATTTAACTCAACATCACTTTTGCTCCCACAATTAATGTAAAAAATTTTATTTAATCCAAAAATCAATGGAAATGGCATTGAATCAATGTTACAATGTTGGTTCAACATCATGTTTACACTCTCAGAAAATTAAACTCAACAACTACAACTGACTTAAGGCCACACAGCCTGAAATCAGCTGGAAATAAAAGAAGAAAATAAAACTCTCAAGATCTCAGCAGAAGTTATTTTTGACAATTAACAGGTTTACATGTCAATGTTTTATTGAAAATGTTTGTGTTTTCGTTAGTTGGTCAGTTTGACTCTTGGATTCTTTGTGGCCGCCGTCAGCCACCGCTTCTGCCATCGACGACGACGAGGCAGCTGTATCTGTGGAGGAGGCCCTCCGCAACCGGATGTTTCCTGCCAGGGGACCGCGCTTCACCGACTTCTAGACCCGCACCTTTTCTTCCTGAGCTTCACGAAGAAGTCGCAAAGTCTTGGAACGCCCCCTTCTTAGCCAGATTACATACTTCTGTCTCAGCAGCATTCTCTGTGGTGGACGGTGCTAAAGACAGAGGATACAACTCTCTTCCTCCAGTGGAAGAGGCTGTAGCTGCCCATCATTGCCCCGGCGCTACCATCTAAAGCTTGCCGCACTACGCTCGTAAGAGAACAGAAAATTCATATATTCAAAAATAGAAATTCTGTACATTTGATTTGTTGTACGAAAGCAATAACTACTTTTGATCAGTGGTAAAATTAGCAAACTATTATGCTGAGAATGGTTTCACCTGCCCATACGGAAATGTAATATATGTACACATATGAAATATACATATATTACATATATGCACATAGAAAGTGAAAACATATATGTAGCCTACATATATCTGGCCATATATAAAACCTATTAGAAAATGGAACAATTTCATATATTGACATATAAAACTAGCCCATATATTTTATGTATGTATAATACAGTCTTTTATGTGTGATATTGGAACAATGCTCCAACTTTCATTATCTGTTTCTTCTTTCCACTCGACAAGACCGAACATTCTTCATCCGTTGGTCTCTGAATGCGCGTAATTTGGCGGTCTTTTGATTGCGTTTGTTCAAAGTTCAAGATGTTCAAATAAGGAAAACAAGGAATGAATTAATAATGAACCATAAGCATGTAAACTGTATGTATGTTGTTTAAATAAATTGGCATATATAAATTAAACATATTGGTGAAATATATGGTTATAACATACAATATTATATAAACAATAATCATATATATTGTATTAATATATGTCAATATACTCATTTAATATGGACAATTTATATATGTTATAAACCTATATCAACATATATCTAGATATAACTATATATGTGATAGTAATATATTGTCTTATATTTAGCATATATGACAGCATCACTTGCGATATAGGGACATATATGTCATATATTACATTTCCGTATGGGTGATTATGTTTGTTTATCTTTCTTTCTTTTCTTTCTTTATTTATATAGCACAACACGACAGAAGTTGACCACTGTGCTTCACATAACATAAATCCAACAATATTTAAGAAAAAAATAAAATAAATAAATATCATTCGGACTGCAAAAGAAAACATAGATAAATTTAAATAAATGCATGCTCCAAAAGATATAGCTTTAGTTTGAGTTTAAACTCATTTAAAGAGGATAGCGATCTCAAGGAGACAGGGAGGCTATTCCACAACCTAGGACCGACAACAGCAAAAGCACGGTCCCCTCTAGACTTTAAACGTGAGCGTGGTTGGAATAGATTATAGTTGCTCGTGGACCTCAGACACCTCCCAGATACATTAACAATTACAAGTTTGAAGGTGCTAAACCGTTTAAAGATTTAAAAACAAACATCAGAATTTTCATGTCTACTCTGTAACGCACCGGCAGCCAACTAAGAGATAATAAAATCGGAGTGATATGTTCATGTTTGCGGGTCCCAGTCAGGAATCTGGCAGCAGCATTTTGGACCATTTGAAGCTTTGCAATTAAGAACTGGGGTAGTCCTACATATAACGAATTATAATAATAATAATTCGTTACATTTATATAGCGCTTTTCTGGGACCTCAAAGCGCTTTACATGGAAGAGGGGGAATCTCCTCAACCACCACCAATGTGCAGCATCCACCTGGATGATGCGACGGCAGCCATATTGCGCCAGAACGCCCACCACACACCAGCTTACTGGTGGAGAGGAGACAGTGATGAAGGCAATCAGTATATGGGGATGATTAGGAGGCCATGATGGACAGAGGCCAAGGGGCAAATTTGGCCAGGATGCCGGGGTTACACCCCTACTCTTTCGAAAGGCATCCTGGGATTTTTTATGACCACAGAGAGTCGGGACCTCGGTTTAACGTCTCATCCGAAGGACGGTGCTTTTTAACAGTACAGTGTCCCTGTCACTATACTGGGGCGTTAGGACCCACACAGACCACAGGGTGAGCACCCCCTGCTGGCCTCACTAACACCTCTTCCAGCAGCAACCCGGTTTTCTCAGGAGGTCTCCCATCCAGGTACTAACCAGGCTCAGCCCTGCTTAGCTTCAGTGGGGAACCAGTCTTGGGGTTACAGGGTGATATGGCTGCTGGCTACGCTCTTTAATTACAATAATCCAGATGGGATAGGACGAATGCATGTATAACTTTTTCAAGCTCTTTCGAGGATAGAAAATGCTTTACTCTAGATAATAGCTTTAAGTGAAAGAAACTTGATTTAACCACTGTGTTTATGTGTTTCTCTAGCTTTAGGGAGGAATCCAAAACCACTCCCAGACTCCTGACCGTAGGTTTAATATCACAGTACAAGTCTGCAGTATTAAAAGTTGTATTATTTTCTCCTAAAGAGGGGCCAAACACTATAGCCTCTGTTTTACTTGCGTTTAAATGTAAAAAATTTAAGGACATCCAAGATTTAATGTCATTTAGGCACGCAGATAGGGTTTTAAGGCCCTTTGTGTCGGTGTGCTTAAAAGGCAGATAGATTTGAGTGTCATCTGTGTCAACGAAACAGAGTCTCCAATACCCACTGAGAAGGTTCGTAAGGTAGGACTTAAACCAGCTAAAAGCATTTCCTCGGATGTCCACAGACTTTTCAAGACGTGATAGTAAAATTCTGTGGTCAACAGTGTCAAATGCTGCCCTCAGATCCAAAAGAATCAAAATGACGGAGTCCCCAGAATCAAGA
This sequence comes from Chrosomus eos, assembly GCA_036326025.1. Lineage (NCBI taxonomy): Eukaryota > Metazoa > Chordata > Actinopteri > Cypriniformes > Leuciscidae > Chrosomus > Chrosomus eos. The sequence continues at coordinate 1,430,292 of JAZAVI010000022.1, forward strand.
GACAACAAAATATAATTTAAAACTCTCAATAAAGCAGATTCGGTACTGTGATTAGTCCTAAAACCAGACTGAAATTTCTCTATGATAATATTCTCATCAAGGAAACTCTGTAGTTGCAATAGCACTGTTTTCTCAAGGATCTTAAAAGATAAATTTGAGATAGGTCTAAAATTTGACAAATCAGTAATGTCGGCGTTTGGCTTTTTTACTATGGGTTTCACCAAGGCATGTTTGCAAAGAGCAGGGACAAAACCTGAGAGAAGGCATCTGTTTATAATAGACTAAATCCAATGCCTCACATTATAAAAAATCTGTTAGAAAAAAACATGTAGGAACAGCATCCAGGGCTGAAACAGTAGGCTTCAACTTAGTGACTATATCTGTTAGACCAGCCTTGGTAATTGGGTCAAAAGAGTTTAAAAACCTAATGGCAGAGGGGGTGTCTACAGGGTCAGTAGTCGATAAAATTATGGACTGTCTAATTGTTGCTAATTTCTCAACAAAGAAATTGCGAAAATTCTCACATGTAGAAACAGTTACAGTAGGAAGGTTGTTACTTACAGGATTAAAAACAGAGTTAAGGACCTTAAACAAAATCTTTGGATTATTTAAATTTTTTGTTAATATATTTGAAAAATATTGAGACTTAGCTGTTTTAACAGCTTTTTGATATACCTTTAAGGCATCCCGCAAAATTTCATAGGACACCTGCAGCCTGTCCTTTTTCCATCTATGCTCCGCTCTTCTGCAAAGTTGTCTTAGTTGGCGAGTGTTGCTATTCAGCCAAGGTTCGGATTTATGTTTCTGACATTTGAGTCTCAGAGGTGCAACAGTGTCAAGAGCATTGGTGCAGAGAGAATTAAATAAACTTAAGTGCTCATCAATATCTACAGTATTTAGATGTTCAATAGAGAACAAGTGCAAAGTGCTGAGGCGTTAGAGCATACATGAATATTAAAGTCACCAACAATTAAAAGTCTATTGTATTTCGGAGTTATACCCCCTAAAAAATCTGAGAACTCATTTAAAAAATCTTTGTTTGTTTTTGGAGGACGGTAGACTACAGCAATTACCAATGAGTTTGCCTGATCTAATGCTAAGAGTTGTACATCAAAAGAAGAATAAAGTAAACTACAACAGAAACTGTTTTTATAGACAGTTGCAAGTCCTCCACCCCGGCCGGAACGACAGGGAGTATTAAAAAATTTGTAGTTGGGAGGAGTGAGTTCTGAAAAAGAGCTAATATCACCAACAGGAAGCCAGGTCTCCGTCACGAATAAAAAGTCAATGTTGCCGGTTATAATGTCATTGAAAATAAATGTCTTATTTCCCAACGATCTGGAATTTGCTAAAACCATCCTAATGGATACAGAGTCAATGACCGGCTGTGCTGCTTGATGGGGTACCTGTTCCAAAAAGCGAAGGTGCCGCTGATCCACTCCACCACGCCGCAGAAAAGGGGCATGTTGCCGCCGTGGCTGCACGGACGCGTCCCCAGCCAAATGACATATCCATTGATAGGGCGTCTCCCGCGAGCGCCTCGCAATATAAAATCCATGATCTCTCTCAAGGACACTAGCATTCCGATAGGGCCGACCAACCAGTCCAGACGCTAATTCCAACTCCAGTCTAACGGCCGCACCACCCCGCTTTCCTCTCCTCCTGCGGCGCTTCCTCCAGGGAAGTACAGGCGGCACACGGCGTAAGCACAGAGGCAGAGTTCTCGAGAAAGGTGGCGGCGGAAAGCTGGAGCACTCGGCCGCCACGGCTTTGTTATAGCCGAACTCCATAGTTGTTTTGATATTGAGTAACAACTGGCAGTAATTCAGTAACATGGTAGGCCAAACTTAAGTTAATAAAGGAAAAGAGGTGTAAAACTGCAAACAGGCAGAAGGAAGTCCAGAGAGACAGACAGCCAGCCAGAGACAACGGCGCTATCTTTTTTTTTCCCAGCATGGCTTCCTTTGCAACAAATTATGTTTTGGCAGAAACTGTTACAAAAACCACAAACTCACATAAAAGCTAAAAATCAAACTGTCCAACTAAGGGCAACACTACGGTGACCGGGAGGTGACATGTTCGGTTCACTTATTTTTGTCTAACACAACATATAAACTCGTGGGAACGTGATAATATCTTGTGGGAACGTCATATTAAGTCGTGGGAACGTCATATTAAGTCGTGGCCACGAGATCATTTTGTTGAGGTAACGACATAATTATGTCGTGGCCACGCGATGCAAAGTCGTAGCCTCGAGATCATATGTTGAGGGAACGATATATTTTTCTCGTGGCCACGACTTCATATTTTGAGGGAACGACATCTATTTGTCGTGGCCACGAGTTTTGTTGAGGAAGCCACAGCGGCCAATACTGTACCATAGCATAGACTAAGCTACAGCAGAAATGGAGATGACAGAAGAAATAACATTTTACATTAGGCTAAATAAGGAATGTCATATAAATATATAGTGCGGTCTTTGGCATTAAGACATGTACGTTATAAGGGAAAGACACCTGAGTTATTCGCATTTTAGGGACCGTCTCAAAATTACATGCCACATTGGCATAAACGTTTCCAACTTCAATAGCATTTGAAGACTTAGTCATAAAACCAACTGTACATTGTTCACCCAGGTCTCATGTATGATGCATACCTTTTAGATTTTTGATATTTATGACAATAAACTGCTAAATCATATGCAAATAATGCTATGTATTTCACTACTGTATGGGATCATATACAAAATACATTACAATATAAAGCTCAATAGCATTTGAAGACAATGACTTACAGTCATAAAACCAACTGTAGGCCTACTCACCCAGGTCTCATGTATGATGCACACCTTTTAGATTTTTGATATTTATGACAATAAACTGTTAAATCATATGCAAATATGTCTATGTCTTTCACTACTGTCACATACCTGACACCTAGATGAACAATGTACAGTTGGTTTTATGACTGTAAGTCATTGTCTTCTAATGCTATTGAGCTTTAACTATTGCCATATTCTGTATATGATTCCATAGTAGTGCAATACATAGCAATAGTTATATATGATTTAGCAGTTTATTGTCATAAATATCAAAAATCTAAAAGGTGTGCATCATACATGAGACCTGGGTGAACAATGTACAGTTGGTTTTATGACTAAGTCTTCAAATGCTATTGAAGTTGGAAACGTTTATGCCAATGTCGCATGCAATTTTGAGACGGTCCCTAAAATGCGAATATTGAACTCAGGTGTCTTTCACTTAACGTACATGTCTTAATTCCAAAGACCGCACTATATATTTATATGACATTCCTTATTTAGCCTAATGTAAAATGTTATTTCTTCTGTCATCTCCATCTCTGCTGTAGCCCAGTCTATGCTATGGTAGAGTATTGGCCGCTGTGGCTTCCTCAACATAACTCGTGGCCACGACAAATAGATGTCGTTCCCTCAAAATATGAAGTCGTGGCCACGAGAAAAATATATCGTTCCCTCAACATATGATCTCGAGGCTACGACTTTGCATCGCGTGGCCACGACATAATTATGTCGTTACCTCAACAAAATGATCTCGTGGCCACGACTTAATATGACGTTCCCACGACTTAATATGACGTTCCCACGAGATATTATCACGTTCCCACGAGTTTATATGTTGTGGCCACGACAAAAATAAGTGAACCGAACATGTCACCTCCCGGTCACCGTACAACACAGATCACAACAATGGTGCCCATTTTCAATAAAACATCAACTACTAAACCTCCAATATTCCAAACCTTAATTTTCCACAGAAAAAAAAACCTTCTGCTGAGATCTTGAGAGATTTATTGTCTTCTATTATTTGCAGTTGATTTCAGGCTGTGTGGCTGTAGCCTCCTCAGACCTGGTTGTCCACATACGTGGACATCACAAAGTCCAGGGTTCAGAAAGTACAAGTCCTGCCATATTTTTATTCCACCCACAGCAAAAACTCCAGTGTTAAATGAACTTTACTGGGAGTTTATTTGGATCCAGACTCAAGAGTGTTAAAGTTAATGAGATAATTAAGTGAATAATTGAGTGATGATTGAGCATTATTGAAGACACCTGATGTTAACAAGCAGAATCACTGAAGGAGAAAATCACAAATTGTACGTCACCATTATGGAGATCTGTGTTTGATTTAGTTGGGCTCTTGACCCTTATATTGTTAACTTTAGATTTTGTTTGTCTGTTGTTACTGAGTTATATCAGGCAAATGAACAAAGAGAAAAGGTGAACTGATGTTCTTGATTTATGTTATGATATAATCATCATATGAACTTGATCACTGAACTTATTAAGATCCTTATTTCTGACTTAGATTTATATTATTGCTTACAGCATCACTGATTCAAAGATCCAGAATGTTCAATATAATACAAAGGATTTCTTAAAAGTTATTTACTTGTTTTCAAAAAATAAAAAGTTATTTACTTGTTTTCAAAAAATAAATAAAAGTCTTCTTTACGGCACACATAGACATCAAGATTCAATCTATGCATCTCAACAATGGTGACGAACAGATTTTTCAATTAGGAAATTCAGATTCAGATCATAATTTATTCACACTGCAATGCATGATGGGAGCCATTAATGAGTTGTGATTGGTGGTTGCCAGAATGCACTGCAACATGCTTTATTATTGTCACCATTGTTGAGCTTCACAGTCTGATTATTGATGTCTGTATTTCTAAATAAAAATTGCTTTTGAAAGTTTTTTGTTAGATATTTTGGATTGTATTAAAAACACTGAAAGTCCTATGATGTGGAATCATAGAGCAGTTGTAATTAACAAGTTAAACTATCTCAATAAGTTTAGTTTACATAATTATGTCATGATTATTTCATGATTAAGTCAAAGCATAATCAACACCATCCAATCACGTTTTGCCTTTATTCATCTAGCTGTTTAACTCAGATACAAAAGACAAACAAAACCTCAAATTAAAAATATAAGGGTCAAGAGCCCAACTAAATCAAACACTGATCTCCATAATGGTGACGTACAATTTGTGATTTTCTCCTTCAGTGATTCTGCTTGTTATCATGAGGTGTCTTCAATAATGCTCAATCATCACTTAATGAATCATTTAATTATCTCATTAACTTTAACACTGGAGTTTTTGCTGTGGGTGGAATAAAAATGTGGCAGGACTTTTACTTTCTGACCCCTTGACTTTCCACCTCTGACCAAAACTCGGGTCTTAGGAGGTTAAGTCAGTTGTAATAATTGTGTTTCATTTTCTGAGAGTGCAAACATGATGTTGAACCAACATCACATTGTAACACTAGATGCGTTTACATGGACTCTTATAAGGGACTGATCGTTTTTTATTTAAGGGGCCACCGGAGGAGTTTTGAGATCTGTTGTCAAAAAAGACCTGACCCTCCCTTCGCCAGCAATACACAAATGATTGTGAAAAAATGCATGACCCTCCCTGATAATTTATTGATTTCTGTATTGGTTTGCGCTTGGCAAAGATGTTCAGAAAGCCATTGTTTTTTTACAACTATGACAAACGACAAATCTCTGCGTACGTTACACATCACACTCCACTGTTATGGTGGCCATTTCAGTAGATTTACTCACATTGTTGTGGAAACAATAAGCAACACTTCCTGCATACTGCTTGTATTCACATGAAATGTAACACTAAAACATTGAGACCATTCAACAAAGCACAGTGGGTAACGTTATAAAAAATTAAACACAACTGGCTGCTATGGACTCGTCACTAGGCTTCCTCAGTCATTGTATATTTTAGCATATAGGTATTAAGTTACATTTAAGCTGCCGAAGCTGAACATTATCCACAACTTTTCTCAGACGAGTGTCAATTTGGAAGCATGTACTCATTCCTTCTCAAATAAAAAAGGCTGTCGTTTGCACAGTTTCAAATCACTGGGACCAAAAGGATATTTGAAGAGTTGCCTACTTATTGGCACCAGAAATCACATTCGCTCTTTGTGCCCTCTCAATGGTTTGCAAACTTTGTCTAGAGCGACCTTTTTTTCTTTCTTTTTTTTTACGAGCTGATTGATTGTATGTGTGTCATGTGACATGTGGAGTATTTATTTTGCATATATTTGAAAGATCAGTGTAATTCTATTCAAAGTTATTATCAATACTAAAAAAATGGAATTAAAACTTTTTTTTTAAATCACTTGCGACCCATTTTCTTAATTCTCGCGACTCACCTGAGGGTCGCGCGCAGTCTCACCACTCGAAAGCCACAGCGCGAGTCCTTTATTTTACTCCCCTTTATACCCTTCAAGAAAAAAAGGAAATGAAGGATAAACGTGGTGTGCAGAGGGGTAGGTGTCTGAAGTGTGAAGAATGTGAGGATTACGACCTTCCAGCACAGGGCAATGCCTGCAGCTACTGTGGATGCACACCAGTACACCACCTTCAAGTCCCAGAGTCTGAGTTGGGTCATAAATTTGAAAGTTGCCAGAAATTCGACCAGGTATTGTCTACATTTGACATGGTTTATGTTCCTTGCGTTTCTGCTGTTGGGTTGAAGCTTTAAAATAATTGTTGCTAGGCAACTGCGAAAACTTTGAGCTATATTTAATACATTCCAGTTTCATGTCAGTGATGATACTTCGGCAACAGGTGGCACAGTAGCTATAGGATTGCAATTTTCAAAGAAAGCAACTCCAAAATCGTGCTGCTTTCATGTTGCCTAGTAGAACTACACCAAATGTTCATTAAAAAGGGTCCTGCCAGTGTATAATTTATACAGTGAAGTGCGTTTTATTTTTATATTGTTCATACATTTTTTTCTTGAATGCTACTGTTAAATACGTCTCCTGTAGCTGAAAAAAATAAAGCAGATTATATATTTTTTATTTGTATATTATGTTGTGTATCTTTGTTCTTATTTTTAATAACAGAGATTTGTATCTTTGCAAACTTTGGCCTACATGTCTGCCATTATTTTTTATTATATATTTTGTAACCAATATGTTTTGTTTTTAAAATAGGAAAATTATGCTGGCTGTCTTGCTCAGTCACTTGCAAAATAGTTAAACCGTCATAAAAAAATCTTAGAAAATCATGAATTGGGATTTTCCTGAAACCTATTGTGATGTGATATTTTTGCCATATCACCCAACCCTCTTCTTGTGCTACAACTGTTTGGCCTGTGCTACAAAACTTTCATCATCTGTAGCACCAGTGCTGTGCACAACAAGTTAACGTACAGCCCTGCTGTAGTAGACCTTTTCATAGAATATTGATTTTCAAAACTCTATAGTAGTGCATGTAAAGTGCCTACATGGAATTTTCATTTTCAAAACAGCTGTGGGGCCTATGCTCTGTTGCTATATGGTAACTAGACTAGTTTACCCATTGACTGAGCATCCTGTTGAATATGGACATGAATACTTTTTCATGACAATGTAATTCCAAAAATCCCTCATTTGGTTTTCTGTTGCAATGTTTGGATTATATAGAATGTAGAATTTAACAAGAAATGCTGTATTGTTGTTCGCCAAAAAGGCAATAAGAAAAGATAGTTTTTAGATCATTTAGAATCATTTTAGATCAGTGCATGCTGGGAGTTTTATACTATCCTGGAACCCAGCATGCACCGCTGCATGAAACTTTTGATTGTTACCATTGTTGAGATTCATATTATGATTGTTGATGTCTGTGTGTCTGAGTCAAGCAGGTAATTTTTTTATGTATTATATGATTACAATATTCTTCAGAAGACATGATTAACCAAAATATTAATTTACATTGAAGATTCACAGATTTATTTCATATCCATAAATTAATGTAAGCTCCATATTAAATACCGAAACATTCAAAGAGTCTAATCAGTAAAGATCTGAAAACCAGATGTGACTCTGACATCATCTCAAAAGCCAAAATCATCAGATCAACTTCCTCTCGTCATTTACTTGCTACAACAAATGTGCTTTATAAACTCACTGTTACAGCAGTCAGAGAGAGAAGAATAGTAAAAAGTCCCAAAATAGTATATTCCTGCACAACCGAGGCTGCAGTTTCAGGACCCCAGTTTTAGGACCGCAGTTTCAGGACCCTAGTTTTTCGTGACAGTGCCACCTACCGAACTGGATGATATCTTAAGTCTTGTTAAAAAAAAAAATATATATATATATATATATATATATATATATATATATATATATATATATATATATATATATATATATATATATATATATATATATATATTAGGGATGCTCCTATACCACTTTTTTCAGAACCGATCCGATCCGATACCAAAAATTCAGAGTAACGCCCGATACCGATGCCGATCCGATACCAACAGTTTTAAAAAAAAAAAAATCAAGTAGAATTTATATAACTGTCTGTGTGTTGAACTGATAATCACTCTTTTGTGTGTTAAAACACAATCTACATAATACAGAAAACTTCATTATTAAGAAAAACAAATCCAAAAAATATATGATCATAATCTATGACAAAAATGCTATTGTAAACTAGATTAGTGGATAATTCAGCAGTAAAATTTAGTCTAGGAAAATCATGAGTCGACAATAATTGAATAAAATCTGAACATTTAGTGAAAAAAACAAATAAGAGACAATAAGTGTAACACTAAATCTGGTAAAACGTTACACATTGCTCTTTGTATTGTTGTAAAATACATTAATGAAAAACAAGATAAAAATTGTATAGGCTACTATACAATTGAGACGTGTTTTTAATGTATAGCACAGCTGTTTAATGAGGCAGCAACTTATGATGGATAGAACAGAACAAGAAAGGCTATTAATAATCTTTGATTCCGTCACTGTATGTATTATCATATGAAAGACTGCAATACAGTGCGGAACAAAGCGCTTATGCGCATCCCGAGCGCAGAATGATGAGCTTATGCGCATCCCGAGCGCAGAATGATGAGCTTATGCGCATTCCGAGCGCAGAATGATGAGCTTATGCGCATCCCGAGCGCAGAATGATGAGCTTATGCGCATCCCGAGCGCAGAATGATGAGCTTATGCGCATCCCGAGCGCAGAATGATGAGCTTATGCGCATTCCGAGCGCAGAATGATGAGCTTATGCGCATTCCGAGCGCAGAATGATGAGCTTATGCGCATCCCGAGCGCAGAATGATGTCCGCATTGAAAGGTTCAAAGCACAAAGGAAATACATATTGATGCATAGTGTATTATACAGTATCTATCTATGCAATAGTTTATTCAGCTATTTCTTTTAACAGTTTTAAATTTCAGTTACTGTGCGCGTGAAGAACAATGATAGTGCTCTCCAATGCTGTGATCTAACACACACGGTAACGAACATGATTAAGTTACAGCAATAAAGTCCAGCAAGATAAAGTTGTTTTATGCGAAACCATAGAGCTTTATCTACAGATCAAGTATAATAATATTAACATTGAATCATCGTGATTATAGTTTCATCGTGTTGACTGTTGAAAACCAAACGTGACGCGCTGTTTGAACACTGAATGGAGAATGACTGACAGCCGCCCGCAGCGGAGGGAAAAGTTTACCTGATCTTGAATTTAATGACTTAAATATTAATGTATATCTCACATTATACTATATAATGGCTTCAGAACACTCATAATAAGAGTGCACGAAAACTTTATGGTGCTTTATAATGTTTTTGTGCCTTTTGTGGGGCTTAACAATAACACAGAATATACGCACAATATCGGATTTGGATCGGCCTCGTCTGATCGATACCCGATCCGGCAAAAATGGCAGTATCGGAGCCGATACCCGATACAAATATCGGATCGGCGCATCCCTAATATATATTAACAAAGAAGATTATGGAATAGAAAAGCTCCTACAGCAGGTGGATTAGAGCAAGTAGCATCAAGCTACATGACACAATTTAAAATTTTAATATTACACTTTTACTTAAAGATCACTTTAAACCACCATCGAGTATTTGTATCATATTCCGGTCTCGGTTTAAAATGGTTTTAAGTAAAAAAAAGATGTTGAAATATGTTATATATAGCATTTTATATGCAGCTAATGGCTACACCTTGTTTAGCAATACTGTTAACATTCTTTATTCATATGAAAATATCAAAAATCACACACAAACCACATATACTCGAAATCGTGCATTTATTAGCTTCTTGTTTCAGGTGAAGAGATGTGTCTTAGCTTTGTTATCACGGAGGTCAGAATGAGGAAGTGTACACAGCAGCGCGTCATGCAGAAGGGCGGGATTATTGTCACGTTAAACCACGTGAGATGATTGACAGCTCTATAGCGAATAAGAGAGCGCAGAGAACTGACACAAATCAGGAAGAGGAGAGATAGATCCATAGACAGATCTCGCTGTTTGAGCTTCAGATCGCATAATTTAGTGGAACATGAAAATCATTATTTCTCCAAATATGTGCACCATTGGACTAAGAGCCCTGGCGGATGCCGACCGTATGTATGTGAACACAAATAAACCGGAGAAAACGAGAATGACTGCTTTATGAGTGATGATTTCTATTCAAAATAACGAACGTTACAGATTAATAATTTTGCACTCCTATCATAAATTAAGAAATTAATGTCACTGCAAACCAGTTTTATCATAAACAGTGGTCTATCGAAGCTGGAGTTTTAAATATTTCTAATGATGCTCAGTTTGTCTAGATCAAATAACTAAGAGTGTGATGTTTTAACGAATAATGAATATTGAACAATAATCTGGGGCCGTCTGTGATCTTTGCTACGAAAGGGGTTAAATGAGTGTTTTTGGTGATCCAGTTCGGTAGGTGGCACTGTTAAAGAAAACTAGGGTCCTGAAACTGCGGTCCTAAAACTGCGGTCCTAAAACTGGGGTCCTGAAACTGCAGCCTCCGGTTGTGCAGGAATACCATTCTCAAAAGTCCTGGGGCAAGAGACCAACTAAAGCAAATACTGATCTCCATTCTGGTGACAAAAACTTTATTATTTTTTCTTTATTATCTGTTAATTCGCAACTAGGACTTTTGTACATGTATGAAAGAAATAATTCTAAACTGGTTTGTAAACTCGTTTCACACTCAGTGTTGCTGGAAGTCAGTTGTAGTTTTTGTGTTTCTCTTTTTCAGTTCTTGTTTCTCTGTCTTTCAGTGATTCTGCTTATCAGGTGTTCATCAATGTCTCAATTCACACACTTATTTTCATTCAAATGGACTATATTAGTGAACTAATGTAGGGAATAGTGAATGAGGGTATAGGTGTGTGATTAGGGGACAGCCTCTGAGTGTCGACTTTGAGAGCTGTTAACCCTTTAAGACCGACGGGGTGTGTCTGTTTAAGAGCCTATAGAAACTGAAACCAAATGGCTAGATTAATCATTCTTTTTGCATACAAAACCAGAGATGTAACATGTTCAGATCAAGCCTCCAACATGCCCATGTTGCGTTGTTTTCGCCCTCTAATCAGTCTGTACAAACTGCGTAATATGCGTTTACAAAAGAAACACACACAAAAAGGGATTGCACGTCTTTGCACACATGTTCTGTAGATCTGCGATTGATAGTTACGTCTTCCGATGACTCATTGACGTTTCACGTTCTGTGCACTATGACCCCCGGGTGTGTCACATGTTGTGACGTCACACGCTGCGTCATTTGACCATGCATTTGACTCCCGTTTGACTCCCATTTGCTATATGTTCCTTATATCGTTATTGTCTTTTTACCATTGCTTTATTTTATCATTTCTTTCTCCTTTAGACATTCACTAATACAAGGACATTCACACACACACACACACACACACACACACACACACACACACGCGCGCGCGCGCGCATCCGCGCACGCAGCGTTATGTCTAAACGAAAGTACACGCCTTTTTTTTGAATGAGTGTAAAAATGAGTGTATCTTAAAAACTAATTCATGTAAACAGTTCAAATCAATTCTGTATAGTTTTAAATTGTTTTATGCACGTTTTTCACATTGACAAGTTTGAGGTTTACATTTATCCATTTTTTGTATTGAATAAAATATGTAAAAAAAATATATATATAATTTTTTTTTCTTTTTGTTTATTGCACTTTTGAGATATTTATCTAGTTACAATTGATTTATTACAAACATAACCTTCAAATTGGGAGAGTAAGGATTATTTTGATGTATGGCATATGAAAATGCTCAAAAGAATGACAGCACAGCATGTAAAAATACAAAGATATACTCTGGTGGAATTGTTCTATGGCAGGTCATAAAGGGTTAATTCACAGTATATTCCTGTAGACTAGTTTTGTTTTCTACGGTATATTACTGTTTTAATGTAAAATGGTATAATTGTGTCAGAATTTGGCCTGTTGCCATTATTTTACTGTAAAAAAACCTGGTAAGGTCTAACAGTGTAGATAAAATAATTCTGTGTTTGACTTTAACATTTTGTCAAGCATTATTCTTTTTCTTTCTTTTTTTTAATATCTTTCCTTTTAACTTATTGTTCCTTCATGTCAGGTGTGTCTTGTTAGTAGATGTGGCAGGTAATTATCTGAAAAACAAAAGACTAAAGACTAACACACCAATCTGAAATACACACCTGAGCAGGTTCAAACTGTAAGGTGTGTGTAAATGATCACATGCATAAAATAATTCTGTGTTTGACTTTAATGAAGTATCTGTAGTGAAACAGGTTCTGTGTGAAGAACAGGTGAAGCAGCTTCAGTAGATGAACAGATGATCTTTGTTTGTTTCTGCTGTGAACTTTCACTCTTTTACACGTCACTGTTGCATGGACTTTGCAAAATAAAGACTGAAATTAAAGCGTATGTGTCTTTAAATAATCAATAGAGCTACAAATATAAATACAACAACAACAAGGATTTAAAGTATAAATAATCACAATATCCTCCACAATCACTTCAGCCTTTGTATTTACTATTGTGTAATTTATGAGAGTAATATGTCTGTTTCTGGCTTATCTAAATATTAAAAATGTTCTGAGCATAAACTTTTTTTTAAATTTTATGGTTATCAAAACTCTAATAGATCTCAATCTGTAAAATCACAGTGATGCATGATCAAAAATGCGGTCCTGGAGGGCCACAGCTCTGCAGTTTTGCTCCAACCCTGATCAACTCTCCTGTCTGTAGCTTTCTAGTAATCCTGAAGACATTGATGAGCTGGTTCAGGTGTGTTTGATTGGAGTCCCAGATAGATATAGCAACCATTAAAACAATGTTACATCAAAGTTACAGTAATGTGTACATATTTGACTCAACATCACTTTTGCTCCCAAAATTAATGTAGAATTTTGTATTTAATCCAAAAATCAATGGTACTGGCATTGAATCAATGTTACAAATGTTGGTTCAACATCATGTTTACACTCTCAGAAAATTAAACAACTACAACTGACTTAAAGCCACACAGCCTGAAATCAACTGGAAATAAAAGAAGAAAATAAAACTCTCAAGATCTCAGCAGAAGTTATTTTTGACAATTAACAGGTTTACATGTCAATGTTTTATTGAAAATGTTTTTGTTTCCGTTAGTTGGTCAGTTTGACTCTTGGCTTCTTTGTGAGTTTGTGATATTTGCAACAGTGTGTACTAAAATGCATAATTTATTGCAAAGAAAGCCAGAAATAAAAAAATATCAGCTGAAATAGTTTTCAGCATCATAATTCACTAATTTTACTACTGACCTAAAATAGTAATTTGTTATTAAAAAGTTATATTGACAGACAATACTTTCTTGGTACAGATCAGACATTCTGAATTTTTATTTTTAAAATACATTAAAGAAAGAACAAACCTGGATACACACACAGACATCAAGAATAATCGTATGAACCTCAACAATGGTGACATGCTTCATGCAGCAATGCATGTTAGTATAAAACCAGCATGCATTGCTGCATAAAGGATGTCACCATTGTTGAGATTCATACGCTGAGTCTTAATTTATATGTGTCTAAAACATACTTAGTTACTAATGTAGCCTCGGTTCTCTCTAGAAGAGCGAACGAGTACTGCGTAATATCTTATGCTAGGGGAAATTTTCTTTTCCATGAGATATTGAAGCCAAAAATGATCCTTAACTTTGAATTAAAGGGCACCTATCATGGCATTTAAAATGTTCCTAATATTGTTCTGGGAGTCCCCAACAACAGTTTTACATGCATACAATGACAAAAAAACACTTTTGTTGTCTTATGATATGCATTTATTTTTACCTGATTTGCTCACCGACTCCCTAATGATTCGTTTAACGACTCATTTGCACTGTTAGACCTTACCAGGTTTTTTACAGTAAAATACTGTATAAATTACAATATCATACCATTTTCCATTAAAACAGTAATATACCGTAGAAAACAAAACTGGAATACAGGAATATACTGTGAATTAACAGCTCTCAAAGTCGACACTCAGAGACTGTGTTCACAATCACACCCTATACCCTCATTCACTATTACCTACATTAGTTCACTAATATAGTCCACTTGACTGAAAATAAGTGAGTGAATTGAGACACTGATGAACACCTGATAAGCAGAATCACTAAAGGACAGAGAAACAAGAACTGAAAAAGAGAAACACAAAAACTACAACTGACTTCCAGCAACACTGTTTATAATTGTTTCTGTCATACATGTACAAAAGTTCTTGTTGAGAATTAACAGATAATAAAGTAAAAATAATAAAGTTTGTTGTCACCATAATGGAGATCAGTATTTGCCTTAGTTGCTCTCTTGTCCCATTTGTTGTAACAAGAAAAAGTCAAGAGGAAGTAGATCTGGTGTTTTTGGCTTTTGTGATGATGTCACAATCATCCTGGACTCTTCATGATCATTCTGGGCACATCTGATTTTCTGTATAAAGATCTGTATATATTCTTTGAATATATGGGTATTTAATATGAAAATTACATTAATTTATGGGAATTTATTATCATATATTGTATTAAAAATATATTCTGTTTGAGTCAGACACACACAGACATCAACAATTATAATATGAATCTCATCAATGGTAACAATCAAAAGTTTCATGCAGCAGAGGTGCATGAATGGTATGATATTGTAATTTATACAGTATTTTACTGTAAAAAACCTGGTAAGGTCTAACAGTGCAAATGAGTCGTTAAACGAATCATTAGGGAGTCGGTGAGCAAATCAGGTAAAAATAAATGCATATCATAAGACAACAAAAGTGTTTTTTTGTCATTGTATGCATGTAAAACTGTTGTTGGGGACTCCCAGAACAATATTAGGAACATTTTAAATGCCATGATAGGTGCCCTTTAAAGGGTCACTTCACCCATTTGCATTAAGGTTTGTATTGTTAGAAACCCAGTCATATATTATAATGATGGTGGAATTTTGCTTGTTTTTTTTATGAGATGGGAGAAAAAAGGATTTAAGTGTTTTACTTCCGTCCTATCGTGACGTAAATATTGTCATTTTGCGTCACGATAGGACGGAAGATAAATTTCATTGAAAAGTGTATAGACTACAAACATTAGCTCATTATTATTCAAGGGTGTGGGACCCACTCACCCTACAGGCCTATTACAGATCAGTGGGTGGGACTTCACTTGCAGAAACCGAAATCAATATCCGCCATCTTGTTTTTGGAAGCTAAGCTAATGAGCGCTGTGGAGATAGGAAGTATGACAATGACTGAAGAAACTATAAATGATATGGAAGAAGAGGATTTTGAAAGTCTGCTGCTCGAATCCGATGTTCGTGGCTATCTTTACGAGCCGCAATATAGTGAAGAGCAGCTGAGGCTGATGGAGGAACAGGAGGCGGCTGCCTGTCGCGGTCGAGGAGCCCGGACTGGCTCGAGCTGAGGCGGACTGCTGTGCCTGTGCTCTCGCTGTGCGCTACGGACACAGATAGAGTCCGTCTGCTGCAGAGAATTTCAACGAAGGGACGTTTGTGTTGTGATGTGAACCACCATAGTTTCGCCTGACTGAACATCCAGGTATCATGCAGTAATACACCATATTCAGAAAGAAATACAAACGAGGAGTAATTCACTAATGAATTTGCCAATGTAACTTAACGTTAACGGGGTTTGTTGTTGTGGGAAGAAGGAGGCTGGAATCGGCGAACATTTAAACATTTTAATAGTAAAATGAACAAATACACAACGAAAGTATAAGCCAACAGCCCCTCATTGAAGACTGAAGTCCACACACAACATAAAATCAGGCCTGTTCCTCTCTCGATCTGCCGTTTATGCTTCCGCTCCTCTGTGAGAGATACGAGACCGGTCGGTGTGTCTCTTTACTTTCATTATCACTTACTAGAAATTTTGCGTGAAATGAATTTCAAACTCTGGTGGCAGCTAACGTTAGCCTTGTTGACGAAAGAATGATTTCTTTGATGTGCGCGCAGTTCCGGATTAGTGGGTGTGGCTTGCGGAGCTGTGCAATGTGGTGCATTGTGGGTGTTGTAGTCTTTCATACAAATGCACCCTTCGGTTATTTTCTGTCTTTTCTCGGTCAAGAGGGCAACAAATTAAAAAATTATTTTACATTTCGACTACATATATGATCCACTTTCAATAAAGATTCATGTTGAAATGGGTGAAATGCTCCTTTAATTCAAAGTTAAGGATCATTTTTGGCTTCAATATCTCATGGAAAAGAAAATTTCCCCTAGCATAAGATATTACGCAGTACTCTTATGCTTGAAGTGTAGAACCTTCTACACTAAAAGTGGGGGAACCAGCCTTCCGTAGCTGTTGAGGTGAACCAATGAGCATTACCTCCGTCTTGTCACTGTTTAGGCATAAAAAATTTCTAGACATCCATTCTTTTATCTCAGAAATACAAAAAGAAAGATGAGACACAGCCACATCTACATCAGGTTTTGAATGTATATAAACCTGGGTGTCATCTGCATAAAAGTGAAAACTGAGTCCAAGTGATTTTAAAAGTTGGCCAAGAGGATAAACGTATATGTTAAAAAGTATAGGGCCCAGGATAGAACCTTGAGGGACACCAGAATGCACTAAACCAATAGCAGACCTGAAACCACCCATAGCAACAAACTGCTTTCTATCAGAAAGATAGGACTTAAACCAGCTTAGTGCAGTATCAGAAACACCAAAAACAGATTCTAACCGAGCAAGTAAAATATTATGATCAACAGTGTCGAAAGCGGCACTAAGATCAAGAAGAATAAAAATAGAGAGACTGCCGGAATCAGAAGCGATTAACAAGTCATTAGTAACCTTAACTAATGCTGTCTCAGTGCTGTGTAGTTTACGGAATCCTGATTGAAGGGGCTCATAGAGATTATTTGCAGCTAGATGGGAGTGCAATTGAATAGCAACAATTCGCTCTAAAATTTTGGCAAGAAAAGGAAGATTATAATGGGGCGGAAATTATTTAGATTGTCAACGTTCGTGTCTTTTTTTTTTGGTACAGGAGTCAAAGCAGCAGTTTTAAATGTTGTTGGCACCACACCAGTGCACAGAGAATCATTTATAATATTCAGTACAATAGGACATAAACTAGCAAAACATGATTGGAACAGACAAGTTGGTACAGGATCAACTATGGAAGTGGCAGCTTTCATTTTTGAAACCTCATTACAAAGAGAATGAAGGTCCAATATGGAAAAATTTGATAGGGGGGTACCAGAAAATTCAGGAGTGATTGTGAGAGAAGAAGGTGAAGGAAGAGTAGAAATGATACATTTACGGAGGTTTTCAATCTTTGAGCTAAAAAAATTAAGAAACCTATTACAGAGGTGAGACGAAGCTGGAGCAGTTGAATTACTGTTACATTTAAGGAGTTTGTTAATAGAGTTGAACAATTGTCCTGGGTGGTTCTGATTGTTATCAATTATCTGTGCAAAATAAGCAGACCTGGCCGATGCAATTTGGGTCTTATATTCAAGTAATTGATCTTTCCAAGCCTGGTAAAAGACAGTCAAGCCAGACATACGCCACCTACGCTCCATTGTACGACAGGATGTCTTCATAGCACGCAGGTTTTCATTGTACCAAGGAGAGGGTCGACCAAAGGAGACCAGACGTGATTTCAAAGGTGCAAATGAGTCCAGGCCAGATGAGAGAACAGAATTTAACAAGAGAACTTTGTCCTCCAGGGTATCAGATGAAGAAAATGCGCTCAAGGAAGAATCAATAAAATCGGAGAAATCAGAGGGTTCAATCAATCTCCATTTGCGATAGTTAATAATGCGAGAAGAGGTAGTGTTTATATCAGGCAGTTCCATATTAAAAAAGATTGACAGATGATCAGACAGCCCCAAGTCAGAGATGTACAAATGAGCCGTTTAAAATCACTAAATCAAGAGTATGGCCTTTATTATGTGTAGGACAGTCCACGAGCTGGTTCAGATCGAAGCACTCCAATAAAGATAAAAACTCTTTTGTTGTTATGGAATCTTTTTTGTCCATATGGATGTTAAAGTCCCCCAAGATTAAAGTTCTCTCAAATTTGAGGCATAGCAAGGACAACATATCTGCAAATTCAGATATAAAGTCTTTATTTTTCTTTGGAGGCCTGTAGACTGTAGCTATGGCAGTAGAAATGTGGGCAGGTACACTCAAAACAAGACATTCAAATGAGTTAAACTGTGGAACAACCACAGGACTCAAGCTGAGTTGGTTTTTATATAGCACAATAATGCCCCCACCTCTTCCAGAGGAACGTGGGAGATCAAATAAGCCATATCCAGCAGGAGTAAGTTCATTGAAAAGAACACCATCTGACTCTTTGTGCCAGGTTTCCGTTAAACACACAAGATCCAGTTTACGTTCTGTAATAATGTCAGATAGTATCACAGCCTTGTTATTGACAGATCGTGTATTGAAAAACGCAGAGTTTACTAGACGGGGAGCAGTTGAAACCAGAGAAGCAACCTCGCGCTTGGGAAACGACAAGTTGTTGGAATTAACCCCCCTAGGTCTACCCAACTGCGTTTGAGATTTACGCAGAAATGCAGGACAAGCAACGGAGGATGCAACAGTGGATGTAACAGATGAGAAGGAAAAGCTACGTCTTGAAGAGCGATGTATATAACGCGTTGGTCGTAGTATTCCAGCATGACTGCAAAGAGTGTATGTGTCGTTCGCCAGATAAAAGTTACCCTTAAGGTTCGACAGTTGGCGAACAGTGTACCTTAGGGCCATGTTGGAGAAGTCCACACCAGCCGGGACTTCACAGTGGTGTAAATCCTGGGATGGACAGCAGAAAAGGCGATTCCAGCGAAGAACAGTAAGTGATAAAAGCAGTAATCCAAAGAGTGAAACGTACTTCCACATCATAGAAGCAGTAATCCAATGGGCGAAGCGTAAATCCTCCTCACGATAAAATAGGCAATCTTCACATACTCCAAAACTCTTAATGAACGCTCATCAATAATAATAATAAAACAAACAAACGGATGAAAGGAGCGGCAGCCAAAACGCGCCAGCGTACCCTTCCAATCGGAACCCAGAGTTTATTTGGAGTTTTATTTGGATCAGCTTCCTTCTCCGAATCACAATCTGTAAGTAGGCTGTTGCTTTTATGTTTGTATCATGTTCTATAATTATTTTGTGTGTTGTGTACGCACAGGCACAGCGCAGCTTCTAGCAGCTAACTTGGTCTTCAATGTCAATTGTATTGAAATATGTGAAGTGTTTGTCGTTGTTAATGGAGTTGTCACAGGGCTCTCGAGTGTCACGCATCACGCATTGAGCGTGACAGTCACTCATTTCGGTCTTTTGTCACGCTCTCCGGCCACACATTGTATTTCTCACGCTGAAAAACTATTTGTAATATATTTAATATGCCGCAGTGCCCAAAACTCACTCACTGTGGAACCGGCAGGATTCAAGCGCGTCTCCTCCAGTGTTGCCAGGTCCGTATGCCTGCACTGTTTCCGCGGGTTGTTTGTGTAGTGCACGCTGGTTGACGCGATTGTTTTATCCACTGGAACATGATTGTTATTGAGGAAACACCCGGGAACGCTATTTGAATATTTTTGGCCGTGATTGGGTTAGTTTTGATGAGCAATTGGGCTGGTTTTGTTGTGCAGACCTGGCAACCCTGGTCTCCTCTGGTGTTGTTCGTCTGGTGTTGTTAGCCAATCAGAAAATAGCACTGTTGTATCTGGGTAAGATCTAGCGCAACAACCAATGACACCCCGTCGGCTGGGTGTCTAACATATCACCACAGATTAGCGTCACGCAAAGGCGGGGTTTGGAAAAATGACTCGCTAAACGATTCATATGGGAGTCGGTGAGCAAATCAGGTAAAAATAAATGCATATTATAAGACAACAAAAGTGTTTTTTGTCATTGCATGCTTGTAAAACTGTTGTTGGGGACTCCCAGAACAATATTAGGAACATTTTAAATGCCATAATAGGTACCCTTTAATACTTTTAAATGACAGTTTAATGCAGTCGGTTTCTGCAAATGAAATTAGTTAACTCGAGTTTTAGTGCATTTTTACAGTAAATAGCTGGCAACACTGTTGCCAGTATTTTACTGTAAAAAAACCTGGTAAGGTCTAACAGTGTGTCCAAACCCCTCCTTTACGTGACGCAAATCTGCGGTGATTGGTCAGATGATGACCCAGTCAGTTATTGTTTGCGTTAGCCCAACGCATAAACATATTGATAAAGCACTGCAGTACTACAAGGTATTGCTCTATTCTTTATGATAACTCCAGTAACAGCGACAAACATTTCACATATTTAAAAAAAATTGACATTGCGACCTAGACCTAGAATCTGCGCTGAGCATAACTTACACTCAGCATACAGCATGCTGAGCATACACACACACACACACACACACACACACACACACACACACACACACACACACAACACACACACACACACACTTACTGCGCCTTCCCTCCTCGCGCCCCCGAAGCTACAAAACCCATAAACGCAACAATTATTAATAATACTTACAGGTTGTGATTCGGAGGAGGAAGCTGATCCATATACACTGGGTAATGAGCCCTCCTTCAGCAACAACCGGCTCGCGAATCCACATTTGAATTCATTTATGTTTTTGAATGATTCGCCATTAAAATGATGAGAACACAACACAAGGTTCGGGCTATACTGTTGTGGTATCGTTGCAAATATGAACTCTAACCACTGATTCTTCACATGCTCGTCCCTGGGCAATCAAAACAAAGTGGCTGAACTATCTTTGCATTGTAGAACACAGCGTCTTCTCGACATTATGCTATTCAGCTGAAGTATTTGAAATTGTTCTAGACTTCAAGTTTACACTTCCGTCTGCGCGCGCGCCAATATGCTTATGTTCGTATCTATGTCACTACAAACCAGCTAATGACTCGTTTCAAAAACGATTCATTTCATAGACTCAAAGTCGACTCTCACTTTTGAAAGACAATAACTTTATATACGGTGCACTTTCAGATATAAATCTTTGCAGGATGTTTTCATTCCCTTAGAGATATATTCCACACTACATGAACAGTCATTTTCAAAAATCCATGATAGGGGCTCTTTAATGTAAAACACATTGCAGCAGCATGCAGACATAGGCAAGACAGCTCGTATGTCTATTTGCTGACCTGCGGCAACTGCAGCAGCCTATCGAGAGAAGCCCCTCGTGATGTCAGATTCGGGCATGGCCTGGGCTTATAAATAGCTCGATGGGCTGATACAATTGATTTTTCATCTCTTCAGCGAAGCTCACGCATCGCTGGATCCGGAGTGAAGAAGCCACGCCGTTGACTAAAAGCCTTCTGCGGGACGAGCCTTCATCTCGCCGGCTTCAGGACCAAATGTTCTCTGAGCAGTTAATTTAACTCTGGGGATTTTGCTGTGAATGTACTTGAGTAAAGTCATGAGTACACCCCAAAAATGATACTCGAGTAAAGTACAGATCCCTCAAAATTGTACTTGTGCCACTGTGCTCGTCCTGATTTTGCCAAATTGAAATAAAAACAATAAAATAAGAAAAATAGATGTTTATATATTTTTTAGAGTGTTAGAAAAGGAGCTGGGTTTACGGCTAAACCAAGCTCATTTCTGCCGATGCGACTGTGCGTTAGCGCTTGCACTGCATGTTGCCATAGTAATGTTTCCTAAAATCTTGTTTAAGTAACGTTACGTTAGCATTTGCGCGTCGCACTGACCATTCAGCTTGGTCAGACAGCGCGATTCGCTGCGAAATCCAGGGAGAAACGTTTGAATTGGCTTATTTATTCTGATGTTGTCCTCAGACCATCTTATGAATATGTTGACCTCAAGTCGTCACCGATTTATTCTGTGAGCTGATGTTGTCCTCAGACCATCATATGAATATGTTGACCTCAAGTCATCACTGATTTATTCTGTAACATGATGTTGTCCTCAGACCATCATATGAATATGTTGACCTCAAGTCGTCACTGATTTATTCTGTAACATGATGTTGTCCTCAGACCATCATATGAATATGTTGAGCTCAAGTCGTCACTGATTTATTCTGTAACATGATGTTGTCCTCAGACCATCATATGAATATGTTGAGCTCAAGTCGTCACTAATTTATTCTGTAACATGATGTTGTCCTCAGACCATCATATGAATATGTTGAGCTCAAGTCGTCACTGATTTATTCTGTAACATGATGTTGTCCTCAGACCATCATATGAATATGTTGACCTCAAGTCGTCACCGAATTATTCTTTAACATGATGTTGTCCTCAGACCATCATATGAATATGTTGACCTCAAGTCGTCACTGATTTATTCTGTAACATGATGTTGTCCTCAGACCATCTTATGAATATTGACCTTAAGTCGTCACCGATTTATTCTTTAACATGATGTTGTCCTCAGACCATCATATGAATATGTTGACCTCAAGTCGTCACCGATTTATTCTTTAACATGATGTTGTCCTCAGACCATCATATGAATATGTTGACCTCAAGTCGTCACTGATTTATTCTATAACATGATATTGTCCTCATGTATAATAAAATATAATAAAATGTGCTCCAACAATTGCTTCCCTGGTGATATAACCTCACAGTAGACCTATCTGTAAAATAATCACATTTATAATAGGCTAAGTCTTTATCATTGGTTCTGTATTTTTAGGATAAAGGACACCAAGTGGCAATAGCAGCACACAATGGAAGGTATGATTTTAAAAATTTTTTTTTTACTTTATTTAATGCAATTTAACTGTTTCATTTTTAACATGTTTTCAAATCTAAAACAATGTATACCTTGCTGGCGTTTGGGGGAGAGGCTGCTTCTTTGTAAGCTACAAGAGAAGCAACTTCTCACAGCATGTTGTTATAAACATACATTTGCAATGTTATCAGATGGGCATTTTAAATTGTATTGATTTGAGACTAAAACATTTTATTTGTATTGATTTATTTGATTTATTGACAGTTTTATTGTTAATGAAAGCCCAATGTGCTTGCAAAAAGTGTTATCTAATAATTATTTTTCATCTTTGTAGATAAGGCATTAAGGTGTCTCCAAAATAAAAGGCCAAAGTTCACCATAGGAAGTGTAGGGCCATACAATCTACAAGTGGAAAGTTTTAAAACTTTAATGGAGGACAACGAGGTTTCTGATGAGGTAATTTAATATCCTTACAGTAAGATATGTACATTCTTGCACTTATTTCCTGTCCACTTACCCTACAAGCAAAACAAACAACCATGGCCTCTGACTAGCATTTAGCTCTGTTCTTAATTTCCTGGTTATTAGCGTTACTTCAATGGTGGAAAAATGCTATTCTAAAAACAAATATGTTTAGCCATAGTAGAAGACTGATGTTAATTAATAGAAGAATGTAAAAAGCCGTTGGTCTTACCTTGTAACTTGTGCACTTGCTGGCAGGGGTGTTTTTTATTATTTTTTTTATTTGGCGGGCTCTACGGGGGGGCACACGGTGATGACTTCATAAACGTTGATTGGCTGAGGCAGTTGTTGTCCCAGGGTCATCATAAAGGTATTGGTCTCAGGACATCAAATATCACTTTATTTCAAAATGTACATTTCAGCCCTGTGCAAAGCATGATGGGAAGTGAATGTCCTGTAGTGACTGGGTTACTAGATTGAAACATATTTTAAAATGAAAACATCAAGTGAAGTCAAAGAGTGACCATTCCAAATCAGTTTAACATGAACTAATCACATTTGAAAATGAAACCCGATACAATGGTGTTAAAACAAAATAAATGTTTAAATGATATATTCATATATGTATGTGTGTGTATGTGTGTATCCAAGTAATGCAGGTGTCTTCTTTGAAACACAAAGTTAATCTGAAGTTAAACCTGCCTCCTGGTAGGTTTAATTTAAGCCTCAGTTTAGTCCTGGAGTAACTGTAGTCTTCCTCCAGGAAATCATCTTATTAAACTCTGGACTAAACTAAATCTAGGACTATTTAAACCCATGACAGAGAAAGCAGATTTCTGTTAATCTGGTTTAAACGGCCATTTTAGTCTAGGACTGGGCTTAATCTCTGTCCGGGAAACCGCCCCTCAGAGTGTTAAATGAACACTGAAGAGTGTTAAAGTTAATGAGATAATTAAGTGATTAATTGAGTGATGATTGAGCATTTTTGAAGACACCTGATGTTAACAAGCAGAATCACTGAAGGAGAAAACCGTAATTGGTATGTTACCATTATGGAGATCAGTGTTTGCTTTAGTTGGCCTCTTGAACTGTAGCCTTCTCAGACCTGGTTGTCCACATACGTGGACATCACAAAGTCCAGGTTTCAGAAAGTAAAAGTCCTGCCATATTTTTATTCCACCCACAGCAAAAACTCCAGTGTTAAATGAACTTTACTGGGAGTTTATTTGGATCCAGACTCAAGAGTGTTAAAGTTAATGAGATAATTAAGTGAATAATTGAGTGATGATTGAGATATTATTGAAGACACCAGATGTTAACAAGCAGAATCACTGAAGGAGAAAATCACAAATTGTACGTCACCATTATGGAGATCTGTGTTTGATTTAGTTGGGCTCTTGACCCTTATGTTGATAACTTTAGATTTTGTTTGTCTGTTGTTACTGAGTTATATCGAGTAGGGGGAGGCTGCAGACCTGGAGCCGGCAGATATACGCCCCTGGCAGTTTTACGCCCCGGCAGTTTTAGGACCCTGTTGTTCCTGATGCGTCCAGTAGAGGGATATACTGCGAAACAACATCATTAAATCTACGCTTACACATTAATAACCCGTCCATAGACTTGACAATTTTGTGTTTTTTTGTTAATTTAAATATAAACGTTATAGTGTAGATCTGCACGGATTAAATTATCTGTTTAACAAAAAAACAAGGGGGGTAAACGGACATCAAAAGAGATTGAATTAGGGTACACAAATCAATACAATATTACATTTTGTCAATATAAAAAAATGTAAGGTTCTTTACAACAGACTCAATGATATTATTTGTTTTAGAAACCTTTGAGTTTAAAGGTTCTGACATTTTCTTAAAGGAAGAAAAAAGAGATTTTATATCAGAGGAAATATTCTAAAATCAGGATTGCATTGAATGGTCTTTATGAAGATGAAACTTGCCCAGAAGACAAAGTAATAATACCGTATAATCAAGATTAACATCGTTAGAATGAAAATCTGACAAAAATAGATTCTGTCATTTGTATGTTAAAGTTTAGCTGCCCCTATCTTCTCTACTCAATTTAAAATTTATTTTCTTTTTAATTATCTTTTGTTGCCTGTCTTTAGCTTGGCCTCTTCTGGTAAGACTATGTTTACTCATTGCATTAAAACATACTCCACATGGTTTATAGAGCAACATTACAGTAGATAATGGAAATATGTGAATTTTTTTTACAGTCTATGGTGTGAACACACAAAAGACACATTTATAATAGGTATGTAAATCTCTCTCTCTCTCTCTCTCTCTCTCTCTCTCTCTCCTCTCTCTCTCTCTCTCTCTCTCTCTCTCTCTCTCTCTCTCTCTCTCTCTCTCTCCCTCTCTCTAAGTAAAGAGTTAAACTGCACACTCACTCAAATACGTTAAAACACATTAAAAACTTTTATATGGTTTGAATGTAGATTCTGGTTTAAGTTATTTCTTATAAATGAGATGATCTAATTATCTAATTTATATCTTAATATAATTTTTTTTCTTAAAATAGCTTACTGGTC
Organism: Chrosomus eos; assembly: GCA_036326025.1. Taxonomy (NCBI): domain Eukaryota; kingdom Metazoa; phylum Chordata; class Actinopteri; order Cypriniformes; family Leuciscidae; genus Chrosomus; species Chrosomus eos. Next base: position 1,456,414 of record JAZAVI010000022.1, read on the forward strand.
TGGACTCAAATGTAGGGTATGTACACTTAATGTGGGTTTTATCATACTCTGTCTTACCAAGTTCTCTTTAACTTGGATCTCATAAAGGTGTGTTTGCTTTAGCTACTTAAGGAAATACACACACACACACACACACACACACACACACACACACACACACACACACACACACACACACACACACACACACACACACACACACACACACAGGGACAAGGTCAAATTCACCATGGATGTCCTTTTTAACTTTTTTAATGCTTCATTTTTTTATGTTTCATCAGTGAGCGGGAGCAGTTAAAGAAAAAAACAGTTAAAGAAGAGTGGCAAACCATAGGGGAGTCATCATAATTCATAAATGGTGTTAATAAATATTTTTTTGTGAACAACAATATTGACTATATCTTCTAAATGGCCCATGGAATTTTAGAAAAGGGATAAATTGTGTTTGTCTTCATAAAATGCTGTGTAGGACACTGTTTTGTAGCTGTATGATGACCAATAGAGAATAGTACAGCAGATATTTCATCGAGGATCCATATGATTACACGGTACTGCATGTCTAATGGGCTAAACATGGTTAATATCTAAATGTGACTTTATATAAATTCACAAAAACATATTTCACTCAGTCTCCTGTATATAAAAACCTACGGTGAATAGGCCTATAACTGCAGTAGGTCATATATACTTGTCATAACATAGTTGAACTATGTGTATTTTTAATTTTTAAATTCACAAAAACAAATAGTCTTCTGTAGGCTGAGTGAAGAGAGTGAAGCCCAACTGAATATATCTACAGATAATTTAATCCGTGGAGATCTACACTGTAACGTTTATATTTAAATTAACAAAAAACACAAAATTGTCAAGTATGGACGGGTTATTAATGTGTAAGCGTCGATTTAATGATGTTGTTTCGCAGTATATCCCTCTACTGGACGCATCAGGAACAACAGGGTCCTAAAACTGTCAGGGGCGTAAAACTGCCTGGGGCGTATATCTGCCGGCTCCAGGTCTGCAGCCTCCCCATATAGGTTATATCAGGCAGATGAACAAAGAGAAAAGGTGATCTGATGTTCTTGATTTATGTTATGATACAATCATCATATGAACTTGATCACTGATATTATTAAGATATTATAAAGATCCAGAATTTTCAATACAATAGAAAGGATTTCTTAAAAGTTCTTGACTTGATTTCAAAAAATAAATAAAAAAAAGTCTCCTTTATGGCACACATAGACATCAAGATTCAATCTATGCATCTCAACAATGGTGACGAACAGATTTTTCAATTATGAAATTCAGATTCAGATCAGATCATAATTTATTCACACTGCAATGCATGATGGGAGCCATTAATGAGTTGTGATTGGTGGCTGCCAGAATGCACTGCAACATGCTTTATTATTGTCACCGTTGTTGAGATTCACAGTCTGATTATTGATGTCTGTATTCCTGAATAAGAAATACTTTTGAAAGTTTTTTTTTAGATATTTTGGATTGTATTAAAAACACTGAAAGTCCTATGCTGTGGAATCACAAAGCAGTTGTAATTAACAAGTTAAATTATCTCAATAAGTTTAGTTTACATAATTATGTCATGATTATTTCATGATTATGTCAAAGCATAATCTACACCATCCTATCACTTTTTGCCTTTGTCCATCTAGCTGTTTTAACTCAGGTACAAAAGACAAACAAAACCCAAAGTTAAAAATATAAGGGTCAAGAGCCCAACTCAATCAAACACTGATCTCCATAATGGTGATATACAATTTGTGATTTTCTCATTCAGTGATTCTGCTTGTTATCATCAGGTGTCTTCAATAATGCTCAATCATCACTCAATGAATCACTTAATTATCTCATTAACTTTAACACTGGAGTTTTTGCTGTGGGTGGAGTAAAAATGTGGCAGGACTTTTACTTTCTGACCCCTGGACTTTCCACCTCTGACCAAAACTCGGGTCTTAGGAGGTTAAAGATACAATATGTAACTATTTTGGCCACAAGAGGGCGCAGTTTCCAACAATAACAAAGGCGTATGTTTATGACGCAGTGACGAGCTGAATGATGGGAGTTGCTGTCAAGCTGATGGATCTAATAATGTTTATGGATGAGTGAAAACACTCGTGTTTTTTAACATCACAGTGGTGTGAAGCAGGTCGCGATTGCTAAAGAGACAGATATCACACGCGAGTCCCGCGGATATAAATGATATCACACGCGAGTCCCGCGGATATAAATGATATCACACGCGAGTCCCGCGGATATAAATGATTTCACACGCGAGTCCCGCGGATATAAATGATATCACACGCGAGTCCCGCGGATATAAAGAAATAAGGACATCTAATTCTACAGAACTACACGCAAGTGCTGGATTACTCACACAGGTCAGTTTATTAGACGAATTAAACTTGTGAGGGAACGCAGCGCTGTTTCACTTGGTCTAACGTTACACTATCACACTAAACAGCATTTAAATGTGTGTTGAAAGTTATAATGTTATTCTACATGTTAGTTAGTTTTCTATACGTTTCTATACGTTTCTATATTCTAACATGTCATCATGTTGAGCTAACGTTAACATTGATTTGTTTTATGTACATTTGCTCACCTGTCTAATAAAGCTGTCAAGTCGTGCCTCGTGAAGCTCTGTCGAGTCCAAGTTAGTCGCGGACGTGGAGCTCTCGGCATCTCAAAAACGCTACGCTGATATTGATCCTTATTTCAATTCTCCTTGTTTGTCCCAAAGTCTGCTTGCCATGGTTTATGTTTGAACGAAACAAGAACTTTGTGCCGCTAAACGTCACGCATTACGCAGTTGTCCACATCTGTCACCATGATTACATCATGGCTATGGCATTTCGAGCGGAAACAGAGGATAGCGCGGATATTGCGTCATTGACAGGCGACATTTGTTGGCCGGGACCGCCACTTATTTAAAATTGGAATTTCTCTGAAATAAAAAATCTTTGGAGACTTTTGGGATATTGTAAGTACACAACTGCAGGAAATATATCACACTGTGCAAGTGATTTTTGGATATTTTATTACAAAATTCCTACATATTGGACCTTTAAGTCATTAACTTTAGAAAGTGTTTGGCTGCTGAAATTCAGTTATAATAGCCAGATGAACACAGAGAAAATGTGATATGAGGGTGTTGGTTGTGTTTTCACATAATCATTGTTTGGCCTGAATCACTGCACTCAATGAGAGCATAATTTCGGAGTTAATTTTACGTTATGCATTATAGCATCTTTTATAGACAGTTTTAAATGGCAACAACATAAACAAACGTTTGTGGCCAAACTTAATATCCGGTAGAATCAATAACAACAGAGTTAATCTGTCGAAACACGCAAATTACATTAGTTAGCAAGTAACGTTATGTCAGTATTATTGGACTAATAGAAGAAAACAGACGTTACTTGGCCAAACTTAAATGTGACACACAAGCAGACCCGTTCAACAAAATTTTGAGGCAAACATTTTTTTCTTCAGACCTGGAAAAGTAAAAAAAATCTAACACACACAGATGGAAATACCTGTGTCGTTTATGGGGAAATCGAGGCGGGTCAGATGCTTTCACTCCGCCTGGATCATTGCGATGAAGTTTAACTGCATTTGTAGTCTGCGCCACATTACAAACACAGACCGGAAGTTAACTTCGGGCCAGCTCGTAACTCTGGCTACGCCCGTGCGTCCGATGAAACCGTCTATAGTACACTTTTAAAAATAAAAGTGTCAGGAAGAACCAAAAAGAGGGTTTCACGAGATGGTCCTCACTGCAGAACATGAAATCCACGGGGAGGACTTACATTCCCACCTTACATACCTAAACCTACCCATCTCCACCCCTTATCCCTAAACCCACCCCTAAACCTACCCAGCTCCACCCCTTATCCCTAAACCCACCCCTAAACCTACCCAACCACACCCCTTAATCTGGATCCGACTCCGCCCCCCGGATCTCGTGTACTGCAATCAGGTGCTACTGGGTTTCACAGCGATGCCATAGAGAAGAACCTTTTTTGGTTCCCCAAAGAACCTTTCACTGAAAGGTTCCTTGAAGAACCTATTTTTTCTTAGTGCCATAAAGAACCTTTTTCAGTACTGCAAAGAACCATTCTCAAAGGTTCTTTAAAGAACATATAACAGTTCTTCATGTCACTTTATTAGGTTCTTTGTAGAACCATTTATGAAAATGTTTTTTGACACCCATAGTAAACAAACATCACTAAGCAAAATGATGTCTAAAAGACGTCTTTTCAACGTCTTTGTCACAAAAGTCGGACGTTGAAAAGACGTCCACTGAGGAGCCAGAATGAAAGTTTTTATGACGTCTTTTTTTGACGTTTTCTGCACGTCCGATGTCGACTTTCATGGACCCTCTTCGTACAAGTTTAAAAACTAGTTCAAATGTGGTCATTGTGGACATTTTTTTTTACATCATTTATGGTCTCATTTAGACATAATTACTTTGACTATTGCTGTCAGATGATCTTTATGAGAATTAGCAGAGCTTTAGATGTTGATATTTGTTTCATTTGAAGTGTCACCATTGTGGTGATCAGTGTTTGCTTTGGTTGGGCTCTTGGTCCCCTTTATTTTTACTTTTTCAATGTTTTATTTTTGTTTGATGTTATGCCTCTGTGTTTTTATTTTTTATTTTACATTACTTTGTTCAGCACTTTGGATAGCTTCGCTATGGTTAAATGTGCTTTATAAATAAAATTTACTTACTTACTTACTTACTAACCAGACTGACTTTATTTCTGTCAGACTTCTACAGAATGTATTGTTGAAAGTTGATGTTCTAGTGATCAAAAAAATTATGCCACCATTATGTTGGTCTGTGTTTGGTTTAGTTGGGCTTGTGACCCATTTATTTTTCTAAACCAAGTTTCTTTTAAGCATTTGCAATTAGTGTTACACGGTACTTCAAAAGTATTGCGATACTTGGAAATGAAATACGTCATGATTCCTAAATTTATTAGTATCGATACTTTTTTTTCCTCACACACACAGCAAAGAAGCTGCAGCTGTCATGTGACAAACACTACAGCGACACTACATTTGTCCCGCCAAAGTCTTATTTGATCGGTGAATAATGTAACTTAGATGAACTGCTGCGCGTGTGACCAGGGAGGGCACATGTGTAACTGAACGAGCAGAGAGAGAGAGAGACCCGGTCGCACGCCGCGCGCGCACACTCTCTCTCTCCAGAGCCAGGCGAAAGTATAAACAGCGTGATTTTTTTTCCCAAACCACTTCAGCGGAAATCCCGCCCTGCAACCGATTTCATTGGTTTAGGTTACAGTGACGGGTAGGTTTAGGGATCAGGGTTGGGTGTAGGCAATCTGTACAGTGATTGACATGACCAATGAAAACTTTAGAATCAGCTGCAGGGCGGGATTTCCGCTGAAGTGGTTTGGGAAAAAAAAATCACGCGTATAAACAAGGTTTCCGTCTCAAAACTAAGCGCTGTCTTGCGCTCTCTCTCCCACATATTAATTAAAATAAATCGACACGATGGTATGGTCTGAAGACTAAAGTTTCATGTGGAGTATTTGGAGATTTTTTTTTCCTGAATTACCGCTGGGTGTGAATTGTGCTAAAATACGTTGCCTTATCTTCTCTGAAAAGCGTTCCTCACATTCAGCTGACATAAACCACACTTTAAATAAACGAAAAAAACTATCCAGTAATAAAACGTTTTCTGTGATAACACAACTCTTGTGGGATGTCCTAAACTGCGGGGATAATCACAACGCGCACATGTCCGATAATGACACGTCCAATTCGCAAACTAATGACTCCTTTGAACCGATTCATTTTAATGAATGGTTTAAACAACTGATCTGTCCAACACTGAACTCACAAGACGTCTGAATCGGTGTATAACTAATCGGTAACACTTTACAATAAGGTTTTCTTTATTACATAAATTACATAAAAATACAGTTTGCTTACTCAAGTGTAAGCTTTAAAACACATAAAACCACTTTTAGCATGAGACTACTTTTTTCCACACAGTGCTATCAGGAATCGATAAGAGAATCGTTAAAGATTCGGATCGATAAGCGGAATCGTCAGTGGCATTGATATTGATAAAATCTTATCAGTTCCCGTAACTCTTATGTTTCTTATGATAACTGAGATAATGGTGCTAAATTTATTATTTTTTTACCTTGAATGTCATTGCTCTAATTTATTTGTTATATTTCATATTTTGTTCAAATGTTCAAATAACATATCTGCTGTTCATATGTTAATTTATTAGTGCGTTGTATGATTAGAATGTTGTCCCGGTTTTAAAATAAAGCACAGCAATGATATTTGAGTGTTTCGCCCTTTTCAGGAAAAGTATTGAAAAAGTATCTAAATCGCAATTCTTGACTTGGTATCGGTATCGAAACAATAATTTTGGAATCGTGACAACACTATTTGCAATAGTGTTTCATGACAGACATCTGGGCATTGCGAAGAAAAGGTTAAAAATGGAAATCAGCTTTTCTGCTTGTGAGACTTATGAATAAAGTGATATTTGCTAAAGTTAAAATTTCACAATTTTTTTAAAATATATTGTAAACCTGTAAAAAATTTAACAGCTTTCTATTAAACAATTGGTCAAAGTTAAACATGAACACTTACGCTTTTCCACTGCATGGTACGGTACGGTTCGGTTCGGTACGGCTCACTTGTGGTGCTTTTCCACTGCATGGTACGGTACGGTACGGCTCGCTTCGGCGCGCTTTAAATGGTACCTGATCTGTTGAGGTTCCAAGTAGGGATGCATCGATCCGATACTCAGTATCGGTATCGGCTCCGATACTGCCATTTTTGCCGGATCGGGTATCGGTCAGAAGAGGCCGATCCAAATCCGATATTGTGCGTATACTATTGTGTTATTGTTAAGCCCCACAAAAGGCACAAAAACATTATAAAGCACCATAAAGTTTTCGTCCACTATCTTATAAGTGTTCTGAAGACATTATATAGTATAATGTGATATATAAATGAATATTTAAGTAATTAAATTCAAGATCACGTACACTTTTTTCCTCCACTGCGGCTCTCAGTCATTCCATTCAGCATTCAAACAGCGCGTCGCGTTCGGTTACGACAGTCAGCATGATGAAACACTCTCAAAGATGATTCAATGTTACTATTATTATACTTGATCTGTAGATAAAGGTCTATGGTTTCAGATAAAACAACCTTATATTGCTGGACTTTATTGCTGTAATTAAATCAGGGTGTCTGTTAGATCACAGCACTAGAGTAGAGTCAGGATTGCAGACACGAAGAGCTGCGCGCTGTGACCAGGGTTGCCAGGTCTGCACAACAATACCAGCCCAATTGCTCATCAAAACTAACCCAATCACGGCCAAAAATAGTCAAATAGCGTTCCCGGGTGTTTCCTCAATAACAATCATGTTCCAGTGGGTAAAACAATCGCGTCAACCCGCGTGCACTAAAGTTACACAATTTACAACCCGCGGAAACAGTGCAGGCACACGGACCTGGCAACACTGGCTGTGACTCCGTGTTGCTTCAAGCGCATCATTCTGCGCTCGGGATGCGCATAAGCACTGTTTGCAGCACTGTATTGAGCCTTTCATATCATAATACTTTTGCGCAATGAAAGATTATTAATAGCCTTTCTTGTTCTGTCCTATCTATCATATGTTGCTGACTCGTTAAACAGCTGTGCTATGCATTTAAAACATGTCTCAATTTTATAGTAGCCTAGGCTATTTTTAATAATTAATCTTTTTGATTTTTGTTGTCTTGTTTTTCATTAATGTATTTTACAACAATACAAAGAGCAATGTGTAATGTTTTACGTAATTTAGTGTCTCTTATTTGTTACCCACTAAATGTTTTTTTTTCACTAAATGTTCAGATTTTATACAATAATTGTGCACTTGTGATTTTTCTAGACTAAATTTTACTGCTGAATTATCCACTAATCTAGTTTATAATAGCATTTTTGTCATAGATTATGATCATATATTTTTGGGATTTGTTGTTTTTCTCTATAATGAAGTTGTCTGTATTAAGTAGATTGTGTTTAACACACAAAAGAGTGATTATCAGTTCAACACACAGAGTTATAGAAATTATACTTGATTTTTAAAAAAAAACTGCACTGGTATCGGATTGGTATCGGTATCGGCCGATACTCAGAATTTTGGGATCGGATCGGATCGGTTTTGAAAAAGCGGTATCGTTGCATCCCTAGTTCCAAGCGTACCGTACCGGTACTAAAATGTGACGTGAATGTGACGTGAAACACTGCAGATCACTGATTGGTCAGACAGACAGAATCGTCACTACCAGCGTCATTGGATTTGCGACACGAGACACTAAACCTGCTATACAGAGTCATATAACCAGTAGACAACAGCCAATGCGGTAGCACCTGTGTTTTACTTTCTTGAAAGAAAAAATAGATCAAAACTCTAAAAAATAAATGGCTGAATCGAGGTCGAGGTGCAGACGTTCCTCTCGTTGGTTGCCGAGGAGCGGGTCCAGCGAGAGCTGTATGGGGCAAAACGGAAAGAAAAGGTGTTCCAAGTAGCTCAGCTCTTAGCCGCACACGGCTATCACCGGACCTACAAACAGTGTAACGATCAGTCCCACCCACTTTGAAGGGGTACTAACTGCAGTGGAAAAGCAACCGCGCTAAAGCGAACGGAACCGTGCCGTACCTAGTCGAGTCGTACCACGCAGTGGAAAAGCGAAGCGAGCCGAACCGTTCCGCGCCGAGTCGAACCGTACCGAACCGAACAGTGCCGTACCATGCAGTGGAAAAGCGACATTAGACATCAACACTTATCATACAATCCACAACAGTGGTGACATAATTATCCATACTGAAGTGCATGATGGGATTTTTGTTATATGGTGATACCCAGCAAGCATTGCTGCATGAAACTCTTTGTTTATTGTCACATTGTTGAGATTCATATGCTAATTTTTGATGTATGTGTGTGTCTGCTTAAAACTGTATATCAAATTTTTTCATTCTGGCTCCTCAGTGGACGTCTTTTCAACGTCCGTCTTTTGTGACAAAGACCTTGAAAAGACGTCTTTTGGACATCATTTTGCTCAGTGGGATTAGTCATTATGCTTGTTAACAGCAGGTGTTCATCACTAATGCTCAATCATCCATTAATTTATCAGTTAATTATCTCATTAACGTTACCACTTTTAACACTCTTTAGATTGGGACAATATGTACTCTGTGCAGTGTTGATTTAACACTGAGATTTTGCTCTGTACCTGTAATTTTGTAGTAATCATGAAGACATTGATTAGCTTGTTCAGGTGTGTTTGATTAGGGTTGGAGGTAAACTCTGCAGGAAAGTGGATCTTGCGGGCCAGAGTTGAGGATCCCTGGGCTATTTGGTAGTCCTATTAAGCCTGGTGAGTAAAGTTATTGTATACTGAAATAAAATGACATAGGACTATCAAATAAGTATTTAAGTATCTGAAATACAAAATACAGTCTCAAAGTATTTAAATACAAATTACATTTGATTTTTATTGTTAGGGAAAATACAAATTACAAAATACTCAAAAGTAATTAAATACGTATTTCAAATACATGTAATTAAAATACTGCCCATCTCTGACATATGGCAGGACTTTTACTCTTTGAAATTTCTTCTTTTCTCTTCAGTTGATTTCATCTAAGGCTGTGTCTGAAGTCAGTTGTAGTTCTTGTGTTACTGAGTATAGGCAAGCAGTCCCCAGCTCTGGAGTGGAGGCAAAAGTGTGTGTGTGTATTATCTCTTTATACTTTGATATTCCTACATGTTGTTAATGGTTTCCAATAAAATTTTCTTTTTGTATTTCACCTCTGTTTTGAGTCCTAACTCATCCGTAATCAAACCTGTGTGCTTGATTGATTCTTATAAAAAGTGATTCCCCAGTAAATTTGCCTCTGGGGTGGCGTAGTCGGGTATCTTAGAGGAGTAGATTTTAAGGTTGGTAGCCGGTATAGGCAATTGTCTCCCTGGTGTAAAGTTTAAATTTATCTCGTCAAACTATCACATTGCCACACAAAGATGCTAAGATGACAGATCTGCCAACTTGTTTGATGAAGTCTTTGAACAGAATCGACTCAAAATAGTGATTCATTTGTAAAATGAGTATCGCTCATGCCCATAAAAAAGACACAGCGCGCTTGGAATAAACTCATTTATCAACATATATTGCATTAAAATAAAGTAACGAGAGAAACGTCGCCCAACATAACAAAGTAAAAGTATACACCTTGTGTCCCTGACAGGAAAATACCCTGCTGCACGATCTGTGACAGTAGGCGCAGCATCAATTATGTCAAATATAGCTTACTACACATTGGAATTGCGCGAAAATATAACAATATTCGAAAAAGCTATTTTATGATCCCAACCCAACTTTAAGAATAGATAAACGGCGAATTTTTTTTATCGCCCGACAAGAGTCTCACGTTAATGCAGCACGTCTAAAAAGATAATCCAAATATATATAAAAAAATAATAAAAAAAATAAACTTGGACTCTTTTAAAGCTTTCTTTAATAACTTTTCGGGGCTGTCAAGTTTCAATCCCTTAGAAGCCTAAGGAGGAGTGATCCAGCTCTCAGATTTAATCAAAAATTTTGACAAAATAAAACTTAATTTGTGTTCCGAAGATGAACGAAGGTCTTACGGGGTTGGAACAACATGAGGGTGAGTAATTACTGACAGAATTTTCATTTTTGGGTGAACTATCCCTTTTAAAAGTAAAGGGTCAAGAGCCCAACCAAAGCAAACACTGATCACCATAATGGTGACATGAAATGAAACATTCCATAAAACATCACCATCTAAACTTCTGTAAATCTAAATAAGACTGTGTGTAGATGTATGACAGAAATAAAGTCGAACTGGTGTACAAATAATAAGTGCAATAATAATAATAATAATAATAATAATAATACATTTTATTTGGCCGACGCCTTTCTAAATACTCAAGGACATCTTACATGTTTCGGAGGACTTAAAAAATAAGGAAATACATTTCAAATACATTTAAATTCATAGTAGGCTAATAGATGTTACAAATGTAAAAAAGCAAAATGCTTAGAACGCCCGAAGAAAGCACTATAAAGAGTGTCAGGAGGGTAACTATGGCAATGTAGAAAGATGTTTTAAAGAGTAAAAGCTTTCTTAAAAAGATAGGTCTTTAACATTTTTTAAAATGAATTGACTGTGTCTGCCTGTCGAATGTAGGAGGGGAGGGCATTCCAGAGTCTTGGAGCAGCGCAACTAAAGGCCCTGGCCCCCATGGTGGAGAGACGGAATTTGGGGGTGACAAGTAGGCCAGTTGAAGAAGAGCGAAGGGAGCGTGTAGGAACATGCAATAATGTGTAATGGCTCAGAGTCAGTAGTTCTTTTGTTTCTCTTTTTTTTCTGTTCTTCTTGTTTCTCTTTCCTTCAATGATTCTTCTTATTAACATCAGGTGTCACTAATGGCCAATCATCACTTAATTAATCACTTAATTATCTCATTAACTTCAACACTGCTTCAGTGTTCATTTTTAACACCCTGTGTTTAAAATGATTGCTTTACTTTTTTGTATTTTTGTATTTTCAAATTACAAATTACTTTAATTAAATACTTAAATAATTAAATACATTTTCAAAGCAGTATTTAGTATTTTATTTAAATACATTTGATGAGTAAGCATTTTTTTAATTTGTAATTAAATACTTTGTGCCCATCTCTGCCATTGTCCAACTTACTCTTAATGTTCTCGGTAAGGTAGCAGTTAACCATTTATTTAAACAGAATCACTCCTGGAATTCTGCCCTACAAAGGCAAAACGCCGTAACATCATGTTTGCTTTGTAATAGACCTATGGACAAATTGTGTTCCAAATTTTAGGTTGATATCTCAAAAAAATGAGCTTTCAGTAAGATTTTATTTGGGTGCAGTAACAAACTTTGTCACTAGATGGACAGCCAAGCTTCCTTACTGACCATATAAGGACGCCTCCATTTTCAAATATGCTTTGAGTGATCTGAACCAAGTATTTCCATAATTTGCATACAATTTATGAAGTAGCAATCCTATTCAGAAGTAGTATGAGTTGTTTGGCAGTATTTGATTTGAATTCAGCCTCTAATAAATGCATAAAACGAGCATATATGTGCGTTACAGCTGGCAGCTGCATCACAAATCGAGAATCCATAATATTTTTGTTTATAAAAAAACATTTCTGACTTTTTTTAAAAATAAAATTTAATTGTGATATTTTTTGAACTCTTGGTATGAAAACAAACTGAGCTTTCTACCAATTTCATAATTTTTCATGTTTATTGCTTTTTCAAAATAAAGGCCAAAGACACCTAATGAATATGAAATATTCTTGTTGCAAATTGATAAATTATGTTTAATTAATTATTACTCTATATCTTGTATTTAAATAAATATACCTTTGTATTCAATTATAATTAAATTATCTTTATTGTGGAAATATTTATTGTATTTATTCATACTGTACTGCAAAGTAACTTATCTGTCATACTGTTTAACTGTGTTAGTGTTGCCGCACTATCATGATCATTATAGCACTAAATAGGAACAACCAAAGGTCTTCTATATAATTTAAAACACATACCATGATGACTAGACCTTGGTTAGGTGTTCTTATAATGGATGTAAGTATGGGGAACAACAAGCAAATATTGATTATATGTCAGTTATTGCCTTTTGCCTTTGCACGACTCCTTTTTTTTTGGCACATGATACAAAGGCAGAGTACAGTAACTGCCAAACAAGGGTCAAAGGTCAATTTTGAGCTCAATATTTTTTGCATACAAACATTTCTTCATTATAGCAACTAGTTGTCAAATTTTGGGAGTCCTACCTATAATACTTTTGTCTGGACAAAACAGAAACTTTAAAATCATTTTTCTCAGTTTCACACTCTAGCGAGTTAAGGTCTTTTGCCTTTGCAGGGCAGAATTATGATGGACATGGCATTATAGCAACATTCTGAACTGAACAATAAAACAAGGACACCGAACTAAATGAGGCAGGTGTGAAAGCAAACAAGAAACATTTCCCCAAGATCTTTCTCCAGAGCGCTGTCTGTCCTGTCTCTGCAGTTTAAAATCTTGTTGGTGAACATGAGAACTGCTTAACTTTCCACACTGTGGTATTGTATTATTACTTTTATTTAGTTGTTAGTGTTTTCTCCATTTTGGGGCCAGAAGTGGAGTTAGTGTACAAATTTGTTATTATTTTTCTTTTCTTTGGTAGTTTAGTCAGAGGTTAAAATTCCCCAGATTGTTTTTTGTTTGTTATTTTGGCCTTGCCCTCTCCTGAAGCCATTCCCCAATTTGTTACGTCCCGTGCGAGTCTAGGGGTACAGGCAGATGGAACACGTTTTAGACACTTTGAACACTTAAGACTTAGACTTGGAACAATTAAATAAAAGTAATAAACCTCAATCGCCATAGGTTTTATGGTGTTATTTGCCATAAATGTGATACATTGACTGCTGTAACTGTGAGATAGTAGTGTCTGTTTGTAGTTGTGGTGGGGCCAATGTGGGGGAAATCCAGGGCCGTTTTTACTCTCAGTCCGTCCCTGCTTCCAGCCATTACACATTATTACACTTATTACTAACCAGTTTGAATTCATTTCTGTCATACTTCTACATAAGTCCTTATTGAGAAATAACAAAAGTTTTGATGTTGATATTTAATTGAAAATGTTTGGTTTGATGTCACCATTATAATGATCAGTGTTTGCTTTTGTTGAACTCTTGACCCTCCTCCTTGTCTCTCTCCTCCTCGTTGCTCTCCTCCTCCTCATCACTCTCCTGCACTTCTCCCTCTCCTCCTCTTCTCCCTCTCCTCCTCCTCGTCGCTCTCCTCCAATTCTCCCTCTCCTCCTCTTCGTCGCTCTCCTTCCCTTCTCCCTCTCCTCCTCCTCCTCCTCGCTCTCCTCCACTTCTCCCTCTCCTCCTCCTCATCACTCTCCTGCACTCTCCCTCTTCTCCCTCTCCTCCTCCTCGTCGCTCTCCTCCAATTCTCCCTCTCCTCCTCTTCGTCGCTCTTCTTCCCTTCTCCCTCTCCTCCTCCTCCTCCTCGCTCTCCTCCAATTCTCCCTCTCCTCCTCTTCGTCACTCTCCTTCCCTTCTCCCTCTCCTCCTCCTCCTCCTCGCTCTCCTCCACTTCTCCCTCTCCTCCTCCTCGTCTCTCTCCTCCACTTCTCCCTCTCCTCCTCCTTGTCGCTCTCCTCCACTTCTCCCTCTCCTCCTCCTTGTCCCACTCCTCCACTTCTCCCTCTCCTCCTCCTCGTCGCTCTCCTCCACTTCTCCCTCTTCTCCTCCTCGTCACTCTGTCGCTCTCCTCCAATTCTCCCTCTCCTCCTCCTTGTCGCTCTCCTCCACTTCTCCCTCTCCTCCTCCTCGTTTCTCTCCTCCACTTCTCCCTCTCCTCCTCCTCGTCGCTCTCCTCCACTTCTCCCTCTCCTCTCTCGTCCTCTCCTCCACTTCTCCCTCTCCTCCTCTCGTCGCTCTCCTCCACTTCTCCCTCTCCTCCTCCTTGTCCCTCCTCCACTTCTCCCTCTCTCCTCCTCTCGCTCTCCTCCATTCTCCCTTCCTCCTCCTCGTCCTCTCCTCCACTTCTCCCTCTCCTCCTCCTTTCCCACCCTCCTCCCTTCCTCCTCTCCTCCTTCTCCCTTCCTCCTCCTCCTCGCTCTCCTCCCACTTCTCCCTCTCCTCCTCTCGTCCTCTCCTCCACTTCTCCCTCTCCTCCTCATCGTCGTCTCCTCCTCTCTCACTTCTCTCCTCTCCCTCCTCCTCCTTCGCTCTCCTCACTCTCCTCTCTCTCCTCTCCCTCTCCTCCCTCCTCTCCCCTCCTCCTCTTCCTCCTCCACTTCCCCTCTCCTCTCCTGTCCTCTCCTCCATTCTCCCTCTCCTCCTCCTTGTCCTCTCCTCCACTTCTCCCTCTCCTCCTCCTCGTCGCCTCTCCTCCACTTCTCCCTCTCCTCCTCCTCGTCTCTCCTCCACTTCTCCCTCTCCTCCTCATCCTCACTTTCGCTCTCCTCCACTTCTCCCTCTCCTCCTCCTCGTCGCTCTCCTCCACTTCTCCCTCTCCTCCTCCTCGTCCTCTCCTCCACTTCTCCCTCTCTCTCCCTCGCTCTCCTCCACTTCTCCCTCTCCTCCTCCTGTCCTTCCTCCACTTCTCCCTTCCTCCTCCTCGTCCTCTCCTCCACTTCTCCCTCTCCTCCTCCTGTCGCTCTCCTCCACTTCTCCCTCCTCCTCCTTCGTCCCTCCTCCATTCCCCTCTTCCTCCTCCTCTCCTCTCACTTCTCCCTCTCCTCCTCCTCGTCGCTCTCCTCCTCTTCCCTCTCCACTCCTCCTCGCTCTCCTCCCTCTCCCTCTCCTTCTCCTTCGTCCTCTTCTCCTCCACTCCTCTCCCTCCCCCACTCCCTCTCCTCTCCTTCTCCCCACTCCCTCTCCTCCTCCTCTCTCTCCTCCCTCTCCCTCTCTCCTCTCCTCCCTCCTCCCTCTCCTCTCTCACTCTCTCCCTCTCCTTCTCCTTCCTCTCCTCTCACTCTCCTTCTCCCTCTTCCTCCTCTCTCGTCTCCTCCACTTCTCCCTCTCCTCCTCCTGCTCTCCTCCACTTCTCCTCTCCTCCTCCTCTCATCTCCTCCACTTCTCCTCTCCTCCTCCTCGTCTCTCCACTTCTCCCTCTCCTCCCTCGTCACTCTCCTCTCCCTCTCCTCTCATCGTCGTCTCCTCACTTCTCCCTCTCTCCTCCTTGTCCCTCCACTTCTCCCTCTCCTCCTCCTCGTCGCTCTCCTCCACTTCTCCCTCTCCTCCCTCCTCCTCTCCTCCACTTCTCCCTCTCCTCCTCCGTCCCCTCCTCCATTACCTCATTACAAAGTCCCATCTCCTAGCGTCTCCCAACTAACCCTGCTCCTCATATCCTCCATCCTAAAAAAAAAAAAAAAAAAAAAAAAAAAAAAAAAAAAAAAAAAAAAAAAAAAAAAAAAAAAAAAAAAAAAAAAAAAAAAAAAAAAAAAACCAAACATTTTCAATTAAATATGAACATCTAAACTTTTGTTATTTCTCAATAAGGACTTATGTAGAAGTATGACAGAAATTAAAGGGAACCCCAACTAGTCCCACCAGGCACAGTACGTCAATGTGACATCAGGAAGACGTTGGCCTCCAACTAATCCAACGTCAGTCAGACGTCATATTTTGGTTGAAAATTAAAATCAGGTTGACGTCTAAACCCAACGTTTGTTTGACGTCAAGCTCCAACGTCAGACAGATGTTGAATTCTGGTTGGAATAAGCACCGCAAAAAAAATGTGACATGCATGGCAGCACATTAAATCTGTGAAGATCTCAGCAGAGGAGGATTAAACAACTCAAACAGCATTACCAGCTTCACTTATAACTAACCAGATATACTTTATTTCATTTCCGGTTTAATAAAATTAATAGTTGTATTTTAAAGTCACCATTATAGTGGTTAGTGTTTGCTTTAGTTGGACTCCTGCCCCTTGACTTTTTATTATAAAATTTTCTCTGCTGCTTTAATTGTGTGTTTATAAAGCACATTTATTGTGGCAAATAAGTCATGAGATCAGGTGATGTTGGCTGTTTATTGATGATGAAGCCTGAATTCCTGATCTTAGTGTCTAATGTTTAGATTATGTTGAATTTGTGTTTGTAATGTTGTTTTATAACTGAAGCCATTTAATTTTACAGCATGAGAGCAATGCCGTTTATCAAATAATATAAAGTATTTTTCAAGCATTTAGTGCATTAAACTTTTTCATATCATCATCATCAATAAACAGCCAACACCACCTGGGGCCTGTACCATGAAGGTAGCTGAACAAACTCGGAGTTACAGGATTAGTTTTGAGTTGACAAAACCAAACCGATGCAATCAGGCTTTATTGGTACCATGACGCAGCTCATCAACTTTCTCTGTCAACTCAGGCTTTGATCTTAAGCTATGATTACTCCACGAGCGCGTGCACATACCAAAGTGACGTTGGCACCGAACAACCAATCGCGTTCGATATGGATAGAGCGAGCGATACTTTCTTTCCGCGGAGGAGCAAGAGATAATCATTCAGAATTACGATGAATTTAAATATGTATTACAAGCTCGAAACAATACGGTCTCTGCATGCCAAAGCAAGAGAAGACTATTGTAGAAAGATTGCTGATTGTGGTAATGTGTAAGCTAAATAAATACGTTTTTTATTCATGTAAAATGATGTATAGGCTATGAATGTATGTGTGTGTGTGTGTGTGTGTGTGTGTGTGTGTGTGTGTGTGTGTGTGTGTGTGTGTGTGTGTGTGTGTGTGTGTGTGTGTGTGTGTGTGTGTGTGTGTGTGTGTGTGTGTGTTTGTGTGAAATATAGCCTATATTTTTATAATATATAAAAAAATGTGCATGTATATACTAATAAAGATTAATATTCATTGATTTTTAGATGCAACTCCAAACTTTCTTGGCAGCTGATAAAGACAAAATATAAAAATACAATTCAAAGTAGCCTAGTAATTATTTACACACAACCTTTTATTATTTTTTTATTAACACTTGTTTGAGGCAAACCGAAAAAAGAGTGAAATTCAGAAAACCAGTGGAGGGCCACTCCTCCGGAATACACTGAGTTGGCTCTGATAGGAATAAGGGACGGCCGATTATGGATAGGATTACAGATGCTGTACAATCTGACCCTGGTGCTGGCTCCTCTAAGCAAGTAACACTGGGTACGTGTACGATACATTACTATTTTAAGTTTTAAATATGGCTGACTGTATGTTCTGCAGTAGAGGGAAATGCAGTGTCCCTGTTGAAGCCAGCACACACACACAGTCTCCCACACAGAGGTCAGTATGCAGCAGACAGAACACCAGAAACATATTGGCCTACTTTTATTTATCAGGGAGGAGGAAATGATGAAGACACTCTGTCTGTGTTCTGGGAGAGTTGCTGAGGTGAATGCACTGGGCTTTTTATTAAGGCAAACATTTAAATGTGTGGCATAAAACAGGGACTGGTCCCAGTTACACATCTCTTTTATTGTAGAATTTTTCACAACCTATCCCAGAAACTGAAGCCTCTACCTCAACAGGCTTCAAAAGAAATGTGATCAAGGTAAGGATTTTAAACCCTTGAGATATATTACAGGTGTTTGTCAAGGAACATTTTTTGAGTTGATTAGCCTCCCAAAAACTTGTAATGATCATTTTTGTGGTGGAATTATGTTTCAGGTGGAAACAGACTCAGTCAGGGCCCTTTACAAAAGGAGCCTATGGAGCTAGACTGCACACTAAAGGAGCCTATAGAGCTAGACTGCACACTAAAGGAGCCTATGGAGCTAGACTGCACACTAAAGGAGCCTATAGAGCTAGACTGCACACTAAAGGAGCCTATAGAGCTAGACTGCACACTAAAGAAGCCTAGACTACACACTAAAGGAGCCTTTAGAGCTAGACTGCACACTAAAGGAGCCTATAGAGCTAGACTGCACACTAAAGGAGCCTGACTGTGAGTTGAGGAGGCTCCACATTTAAAAAAATAAATGCAACAGCTAGATTAAACTGATCTCAGTATGTGAACTTATTTAACCAAGTAACACTTTAGCATGAATATTTATTAATGCAACTTTCTATTGCTTTCTTTCTCAAGTAGATTGTTATCTGTTAATTTTACTATTAATTTAAAGATTCATCTCACAGAAAATAATAATTGAACATGTTCACATAATCTCTACCTGAACATTAAGGCTGTGAAAGGACTTTCTATTAACATAATCTGCCTCATGTTCTCCTAGAGAAGTGGAGATTGCAACATGCAGGCTATTGCTCCAATGACTCTATAGGGAATCCTATCATAAGATTAACCGAATAAAAAAAAATATTTATTTAAAATAATGCAAAAAAAATAATAACAAGAATAAATAATGTACTGTATAGTACATTTGTGAAATTTGCTTTTTGAAAAAAACACAAAAAAAACAACAACAACGTGATGTCACCCTATCAATATATTTTACCGGCAATTTTATAAAAACCCTACCTTATGGACATGGTCAATAAATGTCTGGGGAACACTATTAAACTATTAATGTACTCCTGCAGAGCGAGGATCACCTTGCGAATGGTTCGACAAACCGTGTTTTCCCCTAGATTCTGTGCATCACCGATCGTGCAAGTATGTAGGCTACCACTTGCAAAAAACGCAACACAATACCATTTATGGTACAGTAAGTGCATGAATTCGACGTGTTAAATTATTTATGTGCGGCTCAAGAAGTTTGCAAAGATAAGATATTCCTTCCGCAGAAAAACTGTAGCCTATCTTTCATACAAGTAACTATCAGGAAAGGCATGGATTTTGTCCGGCTAAAAACTCTTTCTCTACGATGTGCTCGTCTAACAATTTGCGCTGAGATGTCCACAGGATTTGAAAGAAAAGGATAATGTAAAGCCATTGCAACAAACACTGGGAATTAGTTATGTCACCTATATGTTTCTTTGCTCACAGCTGATTGGTCAAACTTCAGTCTGAGATCTCGAATCCAGAACTTAACCTGCCCCGGACTGAGCAGGTTAGCCGTGCAGCGTAAGATACCATGGCAACGAACACGGATTAAAGCCGAGCTACTTTCATAGTACCTAAAACCAAGGGTTGGCAGAAACTAAGCTGAAACATAGCTGGCTAGCCACCTAAACCGGCTTCATGGTATAGGCCCCTGATCTCATGGCTTTTTTTAGCTACAACTATTGTGCTTTATAACCACACATTTGAAGCAGCCAGAGAACATTTAATAATAAAGTGTCAAAGGTCAAGAGCACAACTAAAGCAAATGCTAACCACCACCATGGTGACTTTAAAATACAAAATATGATTTCATTAAACCGGAAATTAAATAAAGTAAATCTGGTTAGTTTTAAGTTAAGATGGTAATAAGTGTACGGCCATGCATTTCACCTTTTTGTTTGGTTTATTCCAACCAAAATTATATGACTGCCCAACGTTGGAGCTTGACGTCAAACAAACATTGGATTTAGACGTCAACCCAACTTTCATTTTCAACCAAAATCCAACGTCTGACTGACGTTGTGGTCAATATCCTGTGCCTGCTGGGAAGCAATTCTTTTAGCAAGATGAGAAAACGAGACTTTATAATGTTTAATGTTCTATTATTATGTTGGTATTTAAAAGTTTCTGTTATGTTAGTATTTTTGGGGGTTACCATTGTGGTGAAGTGTTGAGCCTGTGGTTTGACTGAGTACCAACAATTTCATTGGGTTAATCATGAAGCAACCACTATGGTAGTATTCTAAAATAAAGTATTGTTTCTAGACTGCAAGCACTGAATGCCACATATGAAAAAAAAATTATAGAAAGTTTGTTATGTAAATCACAGGAATAAAAATGAAGCATTAATTATAGTTATTTGAATAATTAATTTGCAATGGAAACCATTCATTGTTATATATATATATATATATATATCAGGGGTTCTCAACTCCAGTCCTCGCGGACCACTGCCCTACATATTGTGTATGTCTCCCTTATTTAACACACCTGATTCAGATCCTCAGCTCGTTAGGATAGACTCTCGTTAGGATAGGGCTGGGCGATATATCGCACAATATTGTTATGCGCATCTCGTCAGGAAAGCCGGTTCCTTGATTAGTAGTAAATCACCTGCATCTGCTTTCAGATGGAGCGGCATTTACTACAAAGAGCCGTAGTTAACTGACAAGCTGAGCCATATCGCATCAATATCACGGACGTATCACCAGCGATAATTAATGCGATATGGCTCAGCTTGTCAGTTAACTACGGCTCTTTGTACACAGCAAAAACTCCAGTGTTAAATTAACACTCCTGCGATTGTATATGAGTCCACACTCAAGAGAGTTAAAGTTAATGAAATAATTAAGTGATTAATTTAGTGATGATTGAGCATTATTGAAGACACCTGAAGAATCACTGAAGGAGAAAATCTCAAATTGTAAGCCACCGTTATGGCGATCATTGTTTGCTTTAGTTGGGCTCTTGACCCTTATATTGTTAACTTTAGATTTTGTTTGGCTGTTGTATCTATAACTGCCAGATGAACAAAGAAAAAAATGATCTGATGGTGTTGGTTATATTATGACAATCATCATTTGAACTTCATGTTTTTGATTTGTGTTGTTGGTTACAGCATAATTGTGATTCTGCATAAATATCAAGAATTTTAGATATAATATAAAGGATTTCTTAAAAGTTGTTTTCTAAAAAAAAAATCTTTATTTTAGGCACACACATACTTCAAGATTCAGTCTATGCATCTCAACAATGGTGATGAACAGAATATTCAGTTAGGAAAAGTAAATTACATAGAAAATTCAGATCATAATTTATTCATATTGCAATGCATGATGGGAGCCATTAATGAGATGTGATTGGTAGCAGCCACTGCAACATGCTTTATTATTGTCACCATCGTTGAGATGCATAGACTGAATCTTGAAGTATGTGTGTGCCTAAAAGAAAGATTTTTTTTTTGAAAACAACTTTTAAGAAATCCTTTATATTATATCTAGAATTCTGGATATTTATGCAGAATCACAGTTATGCTGTTACAAACAACATAAATCAAAAACATGAAGTTCAAATGATGATTGTCATAATATAACCGACACCATCAGATCACTTATTTTCTTTGTTCATTTGCCAGTTATAACTCAGATAAAACAGCCAAACAAAATCTAAAGTTAACAATATAAGGGTCAAGAGCCCAACTAAAGCTAGATAAGCCAGAAACAGACATATTACTCTCATAAATTACACAATAGTAAATACAAAGGCTGAAGTGATTGTGGAGGATGTTGTGATTGGATCGAACTTGTGATGGAGAGAAGAGAACCAGCAACAGCCTTTTCTTCCGTTTTCACTTTTTATACTTTAAATCCTTGTTGTTGTTGTATTTATATTTGTAGCTCTATTGATTATTTAAAGACACATTAGCTTTAATTTATTTCTTTATTTTGCAAAGTCCATTGCAACAGTGACGTGTAAAAGAGTGAAAGTTCACAGCAGAAACAAACAAAGATCATCTGTTCATCTACTGAAGCTGCTTCACCTGTTCTTCACACAGAACCTGTTTCACTACAGATACTTCATTAAAGTCAAACACAGAATTATTTTATGCATGTGATCATTTACACACACCTTACAGTTTGAACCTGCTCAGGTGCGCATTTCAGATGGGTGTGTTAGTCTTTAGTCTTTTGTTTTTCAGATAATTACCTGCCACATCTACTAACAAGACACACCTGACATGAAGGAACAATAAGTTAAAAGGAAAGATATTTAAAAAAAGAAAGAAAAAGAATAATGCTTGACAAAATGTTAAAGTCAAACACAGAATAATTTTATCCACACTGTTAGACCTTACCAGGTTTTTTTACAGTAAAATACTGGCAACAGGCAAAATTCTGACACAATTATACCATTTTACATTAAAACAGTAATATACCGTAGAAAACAAAACTAGTCTACATGAATATACTGTGAATTAACCCTTTATGACCTGCCATAGAACAATTCCACCAGAGCAGGGGTTCTCAACTCCAGTCCTCGCGGACCACTGCCCTGCATATTGTGTATGTCTCCCTTATTTAACACACCTGATTCAGATCCTCAGCTCGTTAGGATAGACTCGCGATATATCACACGATATTGGCATCTCGTCAGTAAAGCCGGTTCCTTGATTAGTAGTAAATCTCCTTCACCTGCTTTCAGATTGAGCGGCATTTACTACACAGCACAAATTTCAGTGTTAAATTAACACTCAAGAGTGTTAAAGATAATGAGATAATTAAGTGATTAATTTAGTAATGATTGAGCATTATTGAAGACACCTGAAGAATCACTGAAGGAGAAAATCTCAAATTGTAAGCCACCGTTATGGCGATCATTGGTTGCTTTAGTTGGGCTCTTGACCCTTATATTGTTAACTTTAGATTTTGTTTGGCTGTTGTATCTATAACTGCCAGATGAACAAAGAAAAAAAGTGATCTGATGGTGTTGGTTATATTATGACAATCATCATTTGAACTTCATGTTTTTGATTTGTGTTGTTGGTTACAGCATAATTGTGATTCTGCATAAATATCAAGAATTTTAGATATAATATAAAGGATTTCTTAAAAGTTGTTTTCTAAAAAAAAAATATTTATTTTAGCCACACACATACTTCAAGATTCAGTCTATGCATCTCAACAATGGTGATGAACAGAATATTCAGTTAGGAAAAGTAAATTACATAGAAAATTCAGATAATAATTTATTCATATTGCAATGCATGATGGGAGCCATTAATGAGATGTGATTGGTAGCAGCCACTGCAACATGCTTTTATTATTGTCACCATCGTTGAGATGCATAGACTGAATCTTGAAGTATGTGTGTGCCTAAAAGAAAGATTTTTTTTTTTTTAAAACAACTTTTAAGAAATCCTTTATATTATATCTAGAATTCTGGATATTTATGCAGAATCACAGTTATGCTGTTACAAACAACATAAATCAAAAACATGAAGTTCAAATGATGATTGTCATAATATAACCGACACCATCAGATCACTTATTTTCTTTGTTCATTTGCCAGTTATAACTCAGATAAAACAGCCAAACAAAATCTAAAGTTAATAATATAAGGGTCAAGAGCCCAACTAAAGCAACCAATGATCGCCATAACGGTGGCTTACAATTTGAGATTTTCTCCTTCAGTGATTCTTCAGGTGTCTTCAATAATGCTCAATCATTACTAAATTAATCACTTAATTATCTCATTATCTTTAACACTCTTGAGTGTTAATTTAACACTGAAATTTGTGCTGTGTAGTAAATGCCGCTCAATCTGAAAGCAGGTGAAGGAGATTTACTACTAATCAAGGAACCGGCTTTACTGACGAGATGCCAATATCGTGTGATATATCGCGAGTCTATCCTAACGAGCTGAGGATCTGAATCAGGTGTGTTAAATAAGGGAGACATACACAATATGCAGGGCAGTGGTCCGCGAGGACTGGAGTTGAGAACCCCTGCTCTGGTGGAATTGTTCTATCGCAGGTCATAAAGGGTTAATTCACAGTATATTCATGTAGACTAGTTTTGTTTTCTACGGTATATTACTGTTTTAATGGAAAATGGTATAATTGTGTCAGAATTTGGCCTGTTGCCAGTATTTTACTGTAAAAAAACCTGGTAAGGTCTAACAGTGTGGATAAAATTATTCTGTGTTTGACTTTAACATTTTGTCAAGCATTATTCTTTTTCTTTCTTTTTTTAAATATCTTTCCTTTTAACTTATTGTTCCTTCATGTCAGGTGTGTCTTGTTAGTAGATGTGGCAGGTAATTATCTGAAAAACAAAAGACTAAAGACTAACACACCCATCTGAAATGCGCACCTGGGGTGCGTTTCCCGAAAGCATCGTTAGCCAACTATGGTCGCAAGTTCCGTCGTTACCAATAGAGTTCAATGGAAATTGCGACCAACTTGCGACCATAGTTGGCTAACGATGCTTTCGGGAAACGCACCCCTGAGCAGGTTCAAACTGTAAGGTGTGTGTAAATGATCACATGCATAAAATAATTCTGTGTTTGACTTTAATGAAGTATCTGTAGTGAAACAGGTTCTGTGTGAAGAACAGGTGAAGCAGCTTCAGTAGATGAACAGATGATCTTTGTTTGTTTCTGCTGTGAACTCTTTTACACTGAAAAAGAGTGTAAAAGAGTGAAAACTTTTTTTTAGAGTGAAACTTTTTTTTAGAGTGAAAACTCTTTTACACGTCACTGTTGCAATGGACTTTGCAAAATAAAGAAATAAATTAAAGCTAATGTGTCTTTAAATAATCAATAGAGCTACAAATATAAATACAACAACAACAAGGATTTAAAGTATAAAAAGTGAAAACGGAAGAAAAGGCTGTTGCTGGTTCTCTTCTCTCCATCACAAGTTCGATCCAATCACAACATCCTCCACAATCACTTCAGCCTTTGTATTTACTATTGTGTAATTTATGAGAGTAATATGTCTGTTTCTGGCTTATCTAAATATTAAAACTGTTCTGAGCATAAACTTTTTTTTAAATTCTCCATATTTTATGGTTATCAAAACTCTAATAGATCTCAATCTGTAAAATCACAGTGATGCATGATCAAAAATGCGGTCCTGGAGGGCCACAGCTCTGCAGAGTTTTGCTCCAACCCTGATCAACTCTCCTGTCTGTAGCTTTCTAGTAATCCTGAAGACATTGATGAGCTGGTTCAGGTGTGTTTGATTAGAGTCCCAGATAAATATAGCAACCATTAAAACAATGTTACATCAAAGTTACAGTAATGTGTACATATTTGACTCAACATCACTTTTGCTCCCACAATTAATGTAGAATTTTGTATTTAATCCAAAAATCAATGGTAATGGCATTGAATCAATGTTACAATGTTGGTTCAACATCATGTTTACACTCTCAGAAAATTAAACAACTACAACTGACTTAAAGCCACACAGCCTGAAATCAACTGGAAATAAAAGAAGAAAATAAAACTCTCAAGATCTCAGCAGAAGTTATTTTTGACAATTAACAGGATTACATGTCAATGTTTTATTGAAAATGTTTTTGTTTCCGTTAGTTGGTCAGTTTGACTCTTGGCTTCTTTGTGAGTTTGTGATATTTGCAACAGTGTGTACTAAAATGCATAATTTATTGCAAAGAAAGCCAGAAATAAAAAAATATCAGCTGAAATAGTTTTCAGCATCATAATTCACTAATTTTACTACTGACCTAAAATAGTAATTTTTTTATTAAAAAGTTATATTGACAGACATTACTTTCTTGGTACAGATCAGACATTCTGAAATTTGATTTTTAAAATACATTAACCCTCAGAGACCTAAGGGTATTTTTACAATAATTTTTCCGTCTGGTGTTATTCACTAAAAAAGCTTGTAAAACATCAACCCTTTTGTGCACAGACAATTGACACACCTCTTTTTTTTTCAGGACAAATTGAACTTTCAGCATATCTGTGTTACATTGATGTCACCTGAATGTAAAATAAGTTATGGGACCATAAAGACAGATGAAAAAAGAAATCGGAAATTGAATCACTCAAATATTTATTGAAATCACACACAAATAAATAAAAGCTAAGCAAATTTCCTCTGGAAAACAGTTTGTTCATGTCTTTGGAGTCCTGGAGCACAGGAATAAACATTATAACTTGTACAGAACCAAAACTATTTACATTTTTCCAAAAGAAGTCCAGGCGTTTTCATGAAATTCACTGGTGCCAAGCCTCAAAACAGTTCCTATCAGCAATCACAAAGAGGGCCACATCACAGGCTTTGCATTTATATTTTATTTATTTTATTTATTATTTTATTTATTCTATTCTTTTTATACTTTTATACTACATTTATACTTCTATAATACTTTTTTACAGTAAATAAATAAATGGCACTTCAGCTGGGTCTATCCTGGTAATCTAGTTCCTCATCTGTCAAAAAGCTCTGTTCTCCTGAAAATCCATAATTCTGCGCTCGATTTAGATCCATTTCTCTGTGATTCTCTGTGAAACCTGCGTCTCCGTGCTACTCTCTCTCCCTCCCTCCCTTGGAGAGAGCGCAATGACCCAGTGACGCACCCAATGTTTACGACGGATCAGCCTGTAATTGGTCAAAAACCATCACGTGGATATCCAAAATGGCAGCTAGCATCGAGCTAGCGGCAAATATGACGGAATATTTATAAGTTATGGACTTCAAGTGTATCAAAGTTGGATATAAACATTTGGATTTATGGCTGAAAAACTCCGAAAGGATGCACAAGTTCCAGGCTGGATAGAAAACCTTCTGTAAAGGCTAGAAAGACACCAAAGACACCCCCGTGATGGCTAGCTCGTTAGCTTTCTGCTGGAAAAAACGGTAAGAAAATCGATAAATCTGTTGTCGAGTTATATCATAATTTCTCGGAGCTGATTTGTGGCGTCGTCGACGATGCCGTCGGGCTCAGAGGGTTAAAGAAATAACAAATCTGGATACACACACAGACATCAAGAATCATCGTATAAACCTCAACAATGGTGACATGCTTCATGCAGCAATGCATGTTAGTATAAAACCAGCATGCATTGCTGCATGAAGGATGTCACCATTGTTGAGATTCATACGCTGAGTCTTAATTTATATGTGTCTAAAACATACTTAGTTACTAATGTAGCCTCGGTTCTTAACTTTGAATTAAAGGGCACCTATCATGGCATTTAAAATGTTCCTAATATTGTTCTGGGAGTCCCCAACAACAGTTTTACATGCATACAATGACAAAAAACACTTTTGTTGTCTTATGATATGCATTTATTTTTACCTGATTTGTTCACCGACTCCCTAATGATTCGTTTAACGGCTCATTTGTCCAAACCCCTCCTTTACGTGACGCAAATCTGCGGTGATTGGTCAGATGATGACCCAGTCAGTTATTGTTTGCGTTAGCCCAACGCATAAACATATTGATAAAGCACTGCAGTACTACAAGGTATTGCTCTATTCTTTATGATAACTCCAGTAACAGCGACAAACATTTCACATATTTAAAAAAAATTGACATTGGAGACCTAGACCTAGAATCTGCGCTGAGTATAACTACACACACACACACACACACACACACACACACACACACACAACACACACAACACACACACACACACACACACACACACACACACACACACACACACACACACACACACACACACACACACACACACACACACACACACTTACACTTACTGCGCCTTCCCTCCTCGCGCCCCCGAAGCTACAAAACCCATAAACGCAACAATTATTAATAATACTTACAGGTAGTGATTCGGAGGAGGAAGCTGATCCATATACACTGGGTACTGAGCCCTCCTTCATGAACAACCGGCTCGCGAATTCACATTTGAATTCATTTATGTTTTTGAATGATTCGTCATTAAAATGATGAGAACATAACACAAGGTTCGGGCTATACTGTTGTGGTATCGTTGCAAATATGAACTCTAACCACTGATTCTTCACATGCTCGTCCCTGGGCAATCAAAACAAAGTGGCTGAACTATCTTTGCATTGTAGAACACAGCGTCTTCTCGACATTATGCTATTCAGCTGAAGTATTTGAAATTGTTCTAGACTTCAAGTTTACACTTCCGTCTGCGCGCGCGCCAATATGCTTATGTTCGTATCTATGTCACTACAAACCAGCTAATGACTCGTTTCAAAAACAATTAATTTCATAGACTCAAAGTCGACTCTCACTTTTGAAAGACAATAACTTTATATACGGTGCACTTTCAGATATAAATCTTTGCAGGATGTTTTCATTCCCTTAGAGATATATTCCACACTACATGAACAGTCATTTTCAAAAATCCATGATAGGGGCTCTTTAATGTAAAACACATTGCAGCAGCATGCAGACATAGGCAAGACAGCTCGTATGTCTATTTGCTGACCTGCGGCAACTGCAGCAGCCTATCGAGAGAAGCCCCTCGTGATGTCAGATTCGGGCGTGGCCTGGGCTTATAAATAGCTCGATGGGCTGATATAATTGATTTTTCATCTCTTCAGCGAAGCTCACGCATCGCTGGATCCGGAGTGAAGAAGCCGCGCCGTTGACTAAAAGCCTTCTGCGGGACGAGCCTTCATCTCGCCGGCTTCAGGACCAAATGTTCTCTGAACAGTTAATTTAACTCTGGGGATTTTGCTGTGAATGTACTTGAGTAAAGTCAGGAGTACTCCCCAAAAATGATACTCGAGTAAAGTACAGATCCCTCAAAATTGTACTTAATTGTACTCCCGTTATTCTAAAATTCTCATTTTACTGCAACAAAATATTTTTCCAAACTGCGTAAGAACCCTGAATAAATAGAAAAATGCCTTTAATTTCTAATGCAAATGTTTGAATATTGAAAGATGTGGTGAGTTTGTGTTCAGAACAAACAGGAATTGTAAAGAGACAAAGACATAAAGGAGAAATAAAGATCAGCTGATTTTATTCTGTCACAGATCCAGTGTCCTCAAAGCTTCATCTCTGTATCTGATCTAAAAGATGTATGTGTCCTGCAGGACTGACAGTGTTTGCATGTTTTCTCAAACATTTCCATACACAGCAAAATCCCCAGTATTAAATCAACACTGTTTAGAACATATGGTGCGTGTGTGTGTGTGTGCGTGCGTGCGTGTACGTGCGTGTGTGTGTGTGTGTGTGTGTGTGTGTGTGTGTGTGTGTGTGTGTGTGTGTGTGTGTGTGTGTGTGTGTGTGTGTGTGTGTGTGTGTGTGTGTGTGTGTGTGTGTGTGTGTGTGTGAGAGAGAGTGCACAAGTGTGACTTGCAAAAACACATTTCAAGCAGCAAGAGAACACAGCTCCTCACAGCTTCATCTCTGTATCTGATCTAAACTATGGATATCAGTGTTTGCATGTTTCTCAAATAGATATTCATTTCATCATTTATCATCTGAGCAGACAAACCTTTCTCTGTCAAACTACTGATCGCACGCAATGCACATTTATTAATCAAATGTGGATGTTGTAATAGAGTTAAATTTAACATATCTCTGTGTTTATATAGGAACTAAAGCAGTTAATAAGATGATTAAGTGAATAATTGAGTGAAGATTGAACATTATTGAAGACACCTGATGATACTACTACACACTGTAAAAAATATAAAATAAAATAAAAATGGACAATGACTGAAACAAACAAAAAATATCCTAATTTAAATAAATTGCAACAAACTTTTACAGAAATTTTCAATCTGATGACATTCTACTTAAGCTAATTTTAGGTTTATATCGAGAAGTTGCAGGATATAATGCATTCCCATGTTAATAGTGTATGTACAAATGTGCTCCTGATTTACTCCTGATTGATAAAATAACAAAGGGAACTGGAAAGATAAACAAATTCATATAATTCAAACATGAAAGGATATTTGCAGGAGTTTTTGAAGACGGAAAGAATATTCAAATAAAAATAAAAACAATTGTGAGATAATCAAACATACAAAACTAAATGCAAAATATCAGTTGATATGAAAACAAAATAATTTGACGTTTGTATTGTATTGTATACTTCTTTGAACCCAGCAATATTGCCATGTACTTCCAATTGTTAATTTCATCAATACACTGGTGTGTGTAGGGCTTGGCAATAGCGATGAGATCTAAGTGCTGTTTGTAAGAGCTTTGGCTGTTTTGTACAGGATCAGAATCACACACAAACTAAACAGGTGCGAGGACTGATCCACGGAAACACTGACATGTGATCTCATGATAAGCAAATACATTGTTGTATTTCCATTCATGCACACTTTCACTTTTCACAATCACTCCAGGCTTTGTATTTACTATTGTGTAATTTATGAAAGTAAAATCTGAGTTAAGTAAAATGCCAAAGAAATAAATAAAAAAAATAATCGTGCAAAAGTTAAAAGATAATATTGCAGCGCTTCAAATTATTTATTCTCCTTCCAGTGAATCACTGCTGTTTGCATATGTCCTCATTTGCAAGTTACTTTGGTTAAAACAAACTACGAATAAGCAAACACATTTAAATAAAATATAAAACACATGTAAATATAAATTAGTGTGATGTTTGACTCATTTAACCTCCATAAACTCTTGTATCAGGAATCTGCTTGAGTCTCTCTGGATGAAATTATCTGCTAGAATTCAATGACGGAAACATGAATGTGATGAGCAGAAATGTTACATTACACCTTATGAAGCCACTTTGATGACATTCTGCTTCAGCAAATTTTATAAACACTATATATCAACATTGGAATGCATTATATCCTGCAACATCTTGATAAAACTGGGACTTACGCAAGGATCTTTTTTGTGGACTTCAGTTCGGCCTTCAGTACCATCACTGTAAAATATTGTGCAGTAAAATAATTGAACAGAGGAACAACAAGAAGATAAAATAGAGAAATACAAGAACTATAACTGACTTCAGCCACAGAAGACATTAAATCTCTGAAGATCTCAGTAGAGGAGGATTAAACAACTCTAAAAAAAAAAAAAAACAGCCTAACCAGCTTCACTTATTACTAACCAGATTAACTTGTTTTTTTTTTTTTCATACGTCTACAGAAATTCCCAATTGAGAGGTTTATATGGAAACATGGATGTGGTGTTCGTACAAGGTTAACAACTAGTGAAAATGTGGCCATTGTGGACATATTTTCAACATCATTTATTAGACATAATTACTTTGACTATTGCTTTCAGATGATCTTAGTGAGAATTAGCAGAGGTTTAGAGGTTGATATTTGTTTCATTTGAATATGTAAGACCAGGTGTAAGACCCTTGAAAAAGAGGTTTTTAACCTCAATGGGACTTCCCTGGTTAAATAAAGGTTAAAAAAAAAAGGTGTTATTAGCTTCATGTTGATGATGATGAAATCATATCATCACAAAACAAGTATCTAATGATGTCAGACATTGCTTTGGCACTTCTAGCCGCCTATCTTGTGGAACTGCAAAATTGCTACCAATAGCAATCACTTATTTAGAGATGGATAAAAAAAGTATGTGCATACGATGTTTAGAGCAAATGTATCTTGTTGAAAAAAAATATTTAACACACTTACATCAAGATTTTGCATATGATTCACAACAATGGTGACAATAAAAAAAAATCTATTTTTTGGACTAAACAACCATTTTGGCTGTTTTTCAACTTAAACATAATTCTTAAATTGAAAAAAAGGAATACAAGTTCTGATATTTGTATAATTTTATATAGAAACAAATGGTGTATAATTACATTTTTAGAAGATATGAGGCTTTTAGTGTTTCCTTTTTTAATCCCTTGCCATAGCAAAACTGTTTGATATATTTATTATCCGTTCACAATTTAGCATCTTTAATGTATTTGCATCATGTTGAAAAAGTTTGGTGGGAATAAAATAAAGCACTTAAGAGGAGTGGGTAAAAATTCAGAGGCTGATTTTGCAAAAAGTCCACATTCAAAACAAAATATCTGACCTCCTGTTGGTCGGAGCTAATGACTGTAAATTAGAAAGTTGTCCGGCTCGATGAGATCAATACATGTACTGAGTTTTGTTACTGTAGGTAAAACTAACCCCCACACTTTTGTCAAAAGCATTTTGAAAGTGACACACTTCCTGCTGCCAGTTGGTGGCAATATAACTTTGACTCACAATAGTCACATCTATGTGATCGGCCTCTTACCACGAACACACTGCTGAAGTTTCATCAAGATCAGTTAATGTATGCAGAAGTTATAACACTTGCTGTTTTTCTTTTCTCGCCATAATTTGTTTCCTCGCCACGGCCAAACCGTTCGAGATATCAAAAATCCATTCGCAATTTATCATCCTCAATGTCTTGAAGTCATGCCCACAAGATTGGTGGTGATTGAATGAATTGCCTAGGAGGAGTATTTCAAATTCCACAGCAAGCGTTTTCCAAATAACCCATAATAGCCGACTTCCTGTTGGGCTGGCGTAAAACTTGGCCGAGGGAAATATGTCCGGCACGATGAGATCTATGTGTACTGAGTTTCATATTAATTCATGCAAGCGTGTTTGATATATGGACCAAGTTTTCAGACTCCGTTCAACGGGGCGCTGTTGAGCTTGTGATCTGTAAAATGACAGTGATCAAAAAAAAAAAAAAAAAATCACCCATATAAATACATTAGACAATAAGAGAGATCAGTCCACTAGTTTGAAACAGAAACACAAGAACTACAACTGACTTCAGACACAGCCTTAGATGAAATCCACTGAAGAGAAAATAAGACATTAGATCTGTGAAGATCTGTATAATGTAGGGAAATTGAATCTATTAAGATAAATTCAGACATCAAGAATCAGCATATGAATCTCAACAATGGAGATATGCTTCATGCTGGGTCCGTGTAACGCTTCACAATTAAATTTTCGGACCATACAATGCAAATGCAAAAATGAAAAACTGAAACCAGACGATTGAAGGGATGATAGTGTTGATGATTTACCTTGGATACGAGCAAGAGTGAGTCTGCAGTGTATTCCTGCATTGCACGTAGAATCAGGGCAACACATTTGGTAATCCACTGTCTCCTAAAAAGAGTCAGTTTGCAAGCAGCAGAAGTTCACCTTATGAGACACACGCACAGTAAACCTGTATTGTTCATCATCTGCGCATAATAGCAGCGAATTGATAAAAAACACAATATTGACTCACGTTATGTTTTCTATCATGCGCAGTGCACGTTTGCAATGACGTCATATGCACGCAAACGCACCAGGGTTAGATAGAATCAAGTTGAGTGTGAAACCAGACCAGCGCTGCGGGGGGAGCCGGGAACAAACAAGCTCGGACTCGGACCGCAGCAAACGAGCCCAGTGTAAAAGTTCCCTGAGAGTGTTAATTTAACACTGGGGATTTTGCTGTGTACTCAGTTGTGTTCTAAATTTGAAGCTGATATTGAGCAGCTAAAAGGTTTAGCTAAAAGGTTTTAAAGCACTGTTTTAAATTCAATGTCCAATTTAGAATGATTTTGAGTGTTTAAACTTTTGAATTATACCTAATTATATCATAAATGAAAATATGTGCCAAATCAAACTGTTATATTTGATAAAAGCAACATTTAACTAGAGCTAATATTCTAATAAGTGTTTTTGTACACGAATGAAATAAATAACCCCAAACTTACATATTTATGCTGAGCACACATCAATATATTAAAAAAAAACACAAACTCAAAGCACTGGCTGTGTAAAGGTGCAAAATAAATTTTTATTTTGTGATAAAAATCTATGAAGGGATTTTTACAGGCCTCTATTGTAGCTTTATCCTTCATTCATCGAGACTCAGAAGATTGTTGCCTTTAACCAACAACTGCAAACTGAACTGAAACTGATCTGAAAGAATGACTCAGAGAAATGAAGCGAGTAATCGAGTCCTCTGCTGGTCTCTGGAGGAAATCACACAATCCTTAATCTGATCATCTGTGAAATACTGACAAAACAGCACACATATATAATCACTGCAAACATGACAAGTGCTTATTAATCATAAGAAATAACTCAAATAAAACATGTCCATTAACTTGATTTTTCAACACTAAGTTTTCAGGTTAAAATGAACATGAATGTTAGCCTGACTTCGTCATACTCATATTCTAGTCAGAATGTGAGTCTGATACTGCTCCATAGGGCTTTGATTATGAGGCGTGTCTTAACCGAACCAGGAAAAAAACAACAACTCTGCACTCAATTGGATACTTACAATTGGATAGACGTACAACCAACTTTCAACCTTCCAACCTACAACCTTTTTACACAGGGCCTCTGTGTTCAAGTCAAACCACAATCTTTTATCAATAATTTTCCCCAGATATTTATAGCTTTCCACACATTCCACCTTCTTGTTCTTAATAAATGTGTCTTGGGAAGGATGTGTTTGTGTTCTGAAGTCAATACTCATGTCTTTTGTCTTGGATACATTGAGCTGCAAACAGGCATCATCACACCATTTTACGAAATCATCAACCACTGGACCATGGGAGATTTCATTGTCTTCTAGAAGACTCACAATGACTGTAAAAAATGCCTATTTTATGTTTACTTATACAATCATTTGTATATAAAATATACAATAAAGGAGACAAGACACATCCTTGAGGAGAACCGGTAGATGTTATCAGGGGAGCTGAGAGACTACCATTTACTCGCACTCTTTGATTTCGTTCAGTTAAAAAATCTAAGACCCAACCTACCAAGTTAAGATCAAGACCAAAACTAGAAATTAACTTATCTGCTAAAATATGTGGTTGTAGAGAATTAAAAGCAGATGAGAAATCAATAAATAAGAGCTTGGTGTGTGTTTCACTACCCTCTAAGCCAGGTGTGCCCAACCCTGCTCCTGGCGATCGACTGTCCTGCACAGTTCATCTCCAACCCTAATCAAACACACCTGAAGGTCTTCAATTAAGGTCTTAACAACCAATTAAGGTATTCAGGAGTACTTGAGAATTAAAGGCAGGTGTGTTTGATCAGGGTTAGAGATAAACTGTGCAGGACAGTCGATCGCCAGGAGCAGGGTTGGGCACACCTGCTCTAAGCTATCCTGGGTGACGTCACTTCTTGTTGACGTTCGAACTATTGTCAAACAAAACGGAGGCTAGCTAGACCCTCCCTCCTCTTCATCCGCGCACTAACCCCTCAAACCCACCCCCAAACCATTCTTGTCGGTTATTGGCTGGAACAGTTTGTTATGTTTCTTAGAGCGGGTCGCTAGAGTTTGTTTTTGTAGCCGTTTGTGGAGCCTGGGGTGTCTGCAGAGACCGCGTTTTTTTACAGTGTGTTCAGGGGACAGGCAGCTAGTGGATCGTGAGTAGATGTTTGCTGTATGTGACAAAAAATGTTTTGGCCATAAAAACGCGTGACATCGCTTAGAGCACCTTTTCTCATTAACTTTAACACTGCTTCAGTGTTTGTTTAACGTAACCCAGTTATGTGCATCCTGTTGACATAAAAAAGTTAATTAAAGCCAACATATCAGATCATGCTGTCATAAAAAAATTAATCAAAGCCAACATATCAGAACCTGATGACATAAAAAAGTTAATTAAAGCCAACATATCATTTATTTGAGAGTGTTGAAGTTACATGACCAAATTATGTTTGTTTAACGTAACCCAGTTATGTGCATCCTGTTTACATAAAAAAGTTAATTTATGGAACCTGTTGACATAAAACAGTTAATTTATGGAACCTGTTGACATAAAACAGTTAATTTATGGAACCTGTTGACATAAAAAAGTTAATTAAAGCCAACATATCATTTTTTTGAGTGTGTGCACTAAAGACCTTGAACTGCTCTCTGTATCACTCAGACCACAATACATGCCCCGCGAATTCCCTCAACTTTTTGTTACAGTGGTTTACATACATCCGAGAGCAAATGAAGCAAATGCAGAGACCCTTGGGAGTGTTGTGCATAGACTGCAATCTATTACTCCAGATGCTCCAAACCTGATCCTGGGCGATTTTAATAAATGTTCCATGAAGCAGTGTTTGCGGAATTTTTATCAATATGTGTCCTGCCCCACACGTCATAATACAACTCTTGACCTTTGTTATGGATCAATTAAGGATGCATATAAGTCTTTGATTCAGCCTCCAGTGGGGTCATCGAACCATAATACTGTCCTACTTGTTCCTGTGTATAAAACTGTTTTAAAAAGAGTAACAGACTAAGAACATCAGCTTGTGGTCTGAGGAGTCTACTGCATCCTTGCAGGGATGTTTGGAGTGTACGGACTGGGATGTTTTTTATGACTCTTGCTTGAATATAGATGAACTTACAGATGTCATCAGTAATTATATCTCCTTTTGTGAAGAGATGCTTATCCCCCGTAAGACTGTTAAAATATTCTCAAACAATAAGCCATGGTTCACAAATTCCCTCAAAGCACTTATGAATGAAAGATGTAGAGCATTTCATGAGGGTAATCTGGACAAAAAATTTGAACTGCAGAAGGAAATAAAAAATAGAAACGAGAAAAGCAAAGTTAAATTACAAAATAAATCTTGAGAAAAAGTTGAGCATGAACAATTTGGGGTCTGTCTGGAAGGGGATGATGCTCATAACCGGAACTAAAGGGTGTGAGTTCAAACAAGTTAAATTACCTGGGTATGACTCTAGTAGTCAGTTGGCAGAGGACTTAAATAAGTTTTATTTACGATTTGAAGTGCCTGAATTTGGTCCTGTGACAGAGTCTATGAAACCTAAAATGAGTTATGGTTGTGCTTATAACTTTTTTGATGAATTGTCTGTGATGGAAGTCTTCAAGGGTTGTAATGTGAGAAAAAGCCCTGGTCCAGATAAAATCGGAGGGCGTTTGATTAAGGTCTGTGCAGAACTGTGTTAAATGAACACTGAAGAGTGTTAAAGTTAATGAGATAATTAAGTGATTAATTGAGTGATGATTGAGCATTTTTGAAGACACCTGATGTTAACAAGCAGAATCACTGAAGGAGAAAACCGTAATTGGTATGTTACCATTATGGAGATCAGTGTTTGCTTTAGTTGGGCTCTTGAACCTTAAGTCAATAACTTTAGAAATTTTTTGACTGCTGAAATTCAGTTATACCAGCCAGATGAACACAGAGAAAATGTGATATGAGGGTGTAGGTTGTGTTTTAACATAATCATTGGTTGGCCTGAATCACTGCACTCAATGAGAGCATAAATTCAGAGTCAATTTTACTTTATGGATCATAGCATCTTGTATAATATAGCATTTTTAACATTTTTAATGAAACCAAAGGAACAAAACAATTGCAAAAATAAAATGTTGTTTAATGTTGGCACACACAGACAT
The DNA here is from genome assembly GCA_036326025.1 of Chrosomus eos. Classification (NCBI taxonomy): domain Eukaryota; kingdom Metazoa; phylum Chordata; class Actinopteri; order Cypriniformes; family Leuciscidae; genus Chrosomus; species Chrosomus eos. The sequence continues at coordinate 1,493,926 of JAZAVI010000022.1, forward strand.
CAAGAATTAGCGTATGCATCTCAACAATGGTGACAAACAGATCAACTCTGAACATAAGCTCATTATTTATTCATGCAGCAATGCATGATGGGAGCCATGAATGAGTTTTGATTGGAGGCACCCATAATGCACTGCAACATGCTTTATAATTGTCACCATTGTTGAGATTCACAGGCTGATTCTTGATGTCTGTGTTTACTAGAAGAAAGAAGAGTGTTTTCGGATGTGAACAACCTTTAAGAAATTATTTGAATTAAATTGTAAAAGTTAAAAATATATTGCTCTTCAAGGACAATGCTGCTATAATTAATAAAGTAAATCTAACTCAGAAAGCTCTAAATGAGTTCAGCGATTCAGGTCAAATGATTGTGAATTAATGATTATGTTAAAGGGTACCTATTATGGCATCTAAAATGTTCCTAATAATGTTCTGGGAGTCCCCAACAACAGTTTTACATGCATGCAATGACAAAAAACACTTTTGTTGTCTTATAATATGCATTTATTTTTACCTGATTTGCTCACCGACTCCCTAATGATTCGTTTGACGACTCATTTGTCCAAACCCCTCCTTTGCGTGACGCTAATCGGCGGTGATTGGTCAGATGACGCAGTCAGTTATATTTTGCGTTAGCCCAAAGCTTAAACATATTGATAAAGCACTGCAGTACTACAATACGCTTCACATAATTTCACATATTTCAAAAAACAAAAAAAATGACATTGGAGACCTAGAAGCTGCTGAGCGTAACTCTCACTCTCTCACACACACACGCACGCACGCACACACGCACACACACACACATAAAAGCAACAATTATTAATAGTAGTTACAGGTTGTGATTCGGAGGAGGAAGCTGATCCAAATTGGTATTGAAATTGAACCTTCCTATATCAGCCGACTCGCGAATCCACACTTGAAAGCATTTGTGTTTGTGAAGCGATCGTCATTAAAATAACGCGAACACAGCTCAAGCTGGCTATACTTGTGTGGTATAGTTGTAAATATAAACTCTAGCCACTGAGTCTTCACATGCTTGTCCCTGGGCAGTGAAAAAAAAAGTTTGCCTTTGATTCGCACTTCACAACAGAGTCTCGTCGACATGATGTTGTCATGTTTCTCTGTCTGCTCGGCGCGCGCACTGAGTGGGCGTGTCGAATTCAAATAACTTGTACAAGTGACGTACGAAAGTTAGAGAAAATGCATCGTTTGTCTATCGATTCATATCAGCGACTCAGAGTCGACTCTTACTTTTGAGAGACAATAACTTTGTATACGGTGAACGTTCATATTTAAAACTTTGCAGGATGTTTTTGTTCACTTAGATCTATGTTACACACTACATGAAAGGTAATTTTCAAAATTCCATGATAGGTACCCTTTAAAACAGGGGTTCTCAACTCCAGTCCTCGCGGACCACTGCCCTGCATATTGTGTATGTCTCCCTTATTTAACACACCTGATTCAGATCCTCAGCTCGTTAGGATAGACTCTCGTTAGGATAGACTCTATTAGGGCTGGGCGATATATCGCACAATATTGTTATGCGCATCTCGTCAGGAAAGCCGGTTCCTTGATTAGCCCTCTGAGCCCGACGGCATCGTCGACGACGCCACACATCAGCTCCCAGAAATTATGATATAACTCGACGACAGATTTATCGATTTTCTTACCGTTTTTTCCAGCAGAAAGCTAACGAGCTAGCCATCACGGGGGTGTCTTTGGTGTCTTTCTAGCCTTTACAGAAGGTTTTCTATCCAGCCTGGAACTTGTGCATCCTTTCGGAGTTTTTCAGCCATAAATCCAAACGTTTATATCCAACTTTGATACACTTGAAGTCCATAATTTATAAATATTCCGTCATATTTGCCGCTAGCTCGATGCTAGCTGCCATTTTGGATATCCACGTGATGGTTTTTGACCAATTACAGGCTGATCCGTCGTAAACATTGGGTGCGTCACTGGGTCATTGCGCTCTCTCCAAGGGAGGGAGGGAGAGAGAGTAGCACGGAGACGCAGGTTTCACAGAGAATCACAGAGAAATAGATCTAAATCGAGCGCTGCATGATGGATTTGCAGGAGAACAGAGCTTTTTGACAGATGAGGAACTAGATTACCAGGATAGACCCAGCTGAAGTGCCATTTTTTTATTTACTGAAAAAAGTATTATAGAAGTATAAAAGTATAAAAAGAATAGAATAAATAAAATAATAAATAAAATATAAATGCAAAGCCTGTGATGTGGCCCTCTTTGTGATTGCTGATAGGAACTGTTTTGAGGCTTGGCACCAGTGAATTTCATGAAAACGCCTGGACTTCTTTTGGAAAAATGTAAATAGTTTTGGTTCTGTACAAGTTATAATGTTTATTCCTGTGCTCCAGGACTCCAAAGACATGAACAAACTGTTTTCCAGAGGAAATTTGCTTAGCTTTTATTTATTTGTGTGTGATTTCAATAAATATTTGAGTGATTCAATTTCCGATTTCTTTTTTCATTTGTCTTTATGGTCCCATAACTTATTTTACATTGAGGTGACATCAATGTAACACAAATATGCTGAAAGTTCAATTTGTCCTGAAAAAAAAGAGGTGTGTCAATTGTCTGTGCACAAAAGGGTTGATGTTTTACAAGCTTTTTTAGTTAATAACACCAGACGGAAAATTTATTGTAAAAATACCCTTAGGTCTCTGAGGGTTAGTAGTAAATCACCTTCATCTGCTTTCAGACGGAGTGGCATTTACTACAAAGAGCCGTAGTTAACTGACAAGCTGAGCCATATCGCATCAATATCACGGACGTATCACCAGCGATAATTAATGCGATATGGCTCAGCTTGTCAGTTAACTACGGCTCTTTGTACACAGCAAAAACTCCAGTGTTAAATTAACACTCCTGCGATTGTATATGAGTCCACACTCAAGAGTGTTAAAGTTAATGAAATAATTAAGTGATTCATTTAGTGATGATTGAGCATTATTGAAGACACCTGAAGAATCACTGAAGGAGAAAATCTCAAATTGTAAGCCACCGTTATGGCGATCATTGGTTGCTTTAGTTGGGCTCTTGACCCTTATATTGTTAACTTTAGATTTTGTTTGGCTGTTGTATCTATAACTGCCAGATGAACAAAGAAAAAAAGTGATCTGATGGTGTTGGTTATATTATGACAATCATCATTTGAACTTCATGTTTTTGATTTGTGTTGTTGGTTACAGCATAATTGTGATTCTGAATAAATATCAAGAATTTTAGATATAATATAAAGGATTTCTTAAAGGTGCATAACGCAGGTCTCTGAGTTTTTGCAGAACTACATCCCCTCTGGCGACAAGCGAAACTGCAACCAGAGATGTGCACGCTCATGGAGCACACGCACACGCACGCTTGCACGAGCACGAGCTGTTCATAACCAAAGGAGCATCAGCCGCACAGATCTTTTGTTTACAGTCATAATGTCTTCAGAGGTTATAAAGTTATAAATCTGCAAGTCATTTTAAATATATGAAAGGAAAGGCATTTGAGTAAATTACACACTTGTATGTGAGGGGAAAACGGGGGTAGAAGAAAACTTCAGTTTTTGTTTCCATCTATCTCCATGTTGAACTGTTTTATGTGTTTACTGTATCCACTTATGATTGTATTATTATGGAAACACGTTCATGAACAATAAAAGTTATTAATTTGTAAAAGCTTAAAATAATAATCATACCATACACAGTCGGTCAACAAAATACACTCAAATGTATCAAGGTAATAAACAATCAAATGGCACTATATCCGCTTTCATAACAAGTAGTTATAGGAACTTAGTTATAGGAACTGTCCACTTCTAAACAGTTCTAAGAACTACTCTCCCCCAAACTCGGTTTTGCTGTTTGCGTTCGCACTGGCCAGTGGCCATAGCAACCGAGGGGCGAACACGGCGGCGGCGGCGCCACATACAACAACAACAACCCAGCATGGAGGAGGCTATCGCAATGTTCCCGTTCTGCCTACCGGGACCTTAATAACGGAGTACGAACGGCGGCGTTAAAAGACTATGGTGGAAAGTCTAAAGTAATATGATGGAAGAAGATAGAAGAGCAGAGCGCAGGCAAAGAACACAGAGGCTACCGGTAGGCTATACACAAAAACATAGTTAGCATCTTTTATGGGACATGTTTTATGTTTCATGCTGTACTATTCTTCCGAAGACAATTCCTAGTTTATGAACCTGTTCACTGACAATGGTAACGTTAGTCAAATCAATTCCGATTGTACATTTATCTAGCTTAGGCTAAAGCATTAACGTTACACATTTTACGCATCGTCATTTGTTGTCATAGATTTGCCGTATCAGATTTTGGAGACTGGGGTAACGTTATATCTTACCGTTTTATCAAGAAAACAGCCAACTGAGGGTCCAGTTTGAGTCCTAGAGCAGACCGGAGATCTATCCATTTGTTGAAAGCCTTCCCGATGCTGACTCTCGTCTCGTCTTATTCCGACGCCTGACTCCAATTTGTCCCTTTTGGTCAATAACTAGACAAAAGTTTTCTTTTCTTTGTCTTACGTGGAGTTTGCGTTGGGGTTTGGAATGAACTACAAGCCGGTCTCTTTGAATCCATCTTCTACTTTTGTCGAAAGTTGACTAAAGTTTTGTCGCTCGAGTTGTCTTCGCTGATACGGAGAATGGCGGCTCATAATAACAAACCTCCGAGACATCGCCTGGTGAGCGTGAACGCGCATGACGTCACCCCCAGTCTCAGATTCGAGCCCGAATCCCTCTTATTTATTTTACTGTACAGGATTATAGAGGCAATCTCAGTGAGCAGAGAAGGGTTCATTCAGCCCATCAGGCAATTGTTTACGCATGTATGGGTTAAAAAACGGGTATTTTTAACATGAAATGTTGCGCAATGCACCTTTAAAAGTTGTTTTCTAAAAAAAAAATCTTTATTTTAGGCACACACATACTTCAAGATTCAGTCTATGCATCTCAACAATGGTGATGAACAGAATATTCAGTTAGGAAAAGTAAATTACATAGAAAATTCAGATCATAATTTATTCATATTGCAATGCATGATGGGAGCCATTAATGAGATGTGATTGGTAGCAGCCACTGCAACATGCTTTATTATTGTCACCATCGTTGAGATGCATAGACTGAATCTTGAAGTATGTGTGTGCCTAAAAGAAAGATTTTTTTTTTTAAAACAACTTTTAAGAAATCCTTTATATTATATCTAGAATTCTGGATATTTATGCAGAATCACAGTTATGCTGTTACAAACAACATAAATCAAAAACATGAAGTTCAAATGATGATTGTCATAATATAACCAACACCATCAGATCACTTATTTTCTTTGTTCATTTGCCAGTTATAACCAGTGCTTTAAGTGGCCCAAAAGAGGTGCCGGTACTCTATTATTATTATTATTATTTTTTTTTTTATTTTTTTTGCTGAATCCCCTCCTCCCCTGAGGTAACAACAACTATATTAAAGGGGTTTATACAGCAGCCAACAGACGACAACTGGAACAAATATTGATTGAGCCCTGGTACTGTAGCCACATCAGCCCACATTACCCCCCACAGCCATGTGGATTTAAATGGTAGGCAGTTGGGGGGTTCGGGGGCATGCTCCCCCGAGAAAATTTTGATTTCTCTGACCTACATATGTGCAATTTAAGACTTTTTAAGGCTCAAAAACGGATAATAAATAGCTTTAAAACCATGTCAGTGTGCATTAGATTATTTGTCAATACCTGCTCTCTCATCTTAATCTTTCTTTTTCTCTCAGTCTCCTCATCCTGCCGTATTTCTTCCCCTCCTAAAGCTGAACTTTGACTGAGTCTTTTCATTTTCGTCTGTGTCAGTGAAGAAATTAAACATCTAGGCTCAACTGATGAGTTTTATGAATCATTTTCTTAGATAAGTTAATTACTCAAGGCTACCAGATCAGCATTGCCAATAGGAACCTTCTACAAGCTTTGGAGTTTGAAAAGTAATTTTAAATAATAAAAATTATAGGCTACGTTTAATGCAGTTGGTGGAATTGGCAGACGTTCCCTTAGGCACGCGCTGTGGAAACGCGTCAAAGCATTCTCAGGTATAAATGCAGCATTATTGCACGTAGGTGATTTTGAACGAATATTTAATGTCGATAATGGTTACATAATGTTAAAACTAATCGTGCTATTGATCTAAGACTGCCGACCCGTGCCGAACAGTGGCAAGGGAAAAGAAATGTCCGGCGAAATATTGAACCTAAAACTAACTTTACCGCGCTCAACCACTGTGAGTGCATTTCACGCATTTGTAGCTCGCGTTCAGCGGGGAGGAATGTGGGTAATGTAGTCTCTGCTCTCGGTGGGACGAATTAGGAAGCGTGCATTGTGAAGGGCGCTCTGAAAAGCGTCAGCGCAGCCAAAGGATTTAAACAGATGTGCAAATGAGCGTACCGGTACGCTAAAAGCACGTTCTGGGCGCACGGAGAGGTGGCGATACGCTCAAGAGCTATATTTGGAAGTGGCGGTACTGAGTACCGGTGCGTACCGGCCCACTTAAAGCACTGGTTATAACTCAGATAAAACAGCCAAACAAAATCTAAAGTTAACAATATAAGGGTCAAGAGCCCAACTAAAGCAACCAATGATCGCCATAACGGTGGCTTACAATTTGAGATTTTCTCCTTCAGTGATTCTTCAGGTGTCTTCAATAATGCTCAATCATTACTAATTTAATCACTTAATTATCTCATTATCTTTAACACTCTTGAGTGTTAATTTAACACTGGAGTTTGTGTTGTGTAGTAAATGCCGCTCAATCTGAAAGCAGGTGAAGGAGATTTACTACTAATCAAGGAACCGGCTTTACTGACGAGATGCGCATATCAATATCGTGTGATATATCGGGAGTCTATCCTAACGAGCTGAGGATCTGAATCAGGTGTGTTAAATAAGGGAGACATACACAATATGCAGGGCAGTGGTCCGCGAGGACTGGAGTTGAGAACCCCTGATGTAACTTCAACATCATGGAATTTGGTCATTTTAAGGGACCCAATTAAACTCTGAGCTAATGAGTTAATTAAGTGAATAATTGAGTGATGATTGAGCATTATTGAAGACACCTGATGTTAACAAGCAGAATCACTGAAGGAGAAAACCGGAATTTAAAGTCACCGTTATGGAGATGAGTGTGTGTTTTAGTTGGGCTCTTGACCCTCACTCTATTAACTTTATACTTTGTCTGCATGCTGTACATGAGTTTTAACAGCCATATGATCAAATCGAAAAGGTGATCTGATGGTTATGTTATAACATACATCACAATCATTACATCAATCATTACATCATTACAATCATTACATCACAATCATTTGACCAGAATCACTTAACTCATATAGAACCTGTTTTCTGAGTTAAGTTTATCTTCTGGATTGTAGCAGCACTGCCATTGTAGAGCAGACCATTTTTAGCCTTTTCTATGAAATCTAAATCATCAAATATATAAAAAAAGAAACAGTTTGTGTCGCCACACACAGACAGCATGAATCAGCCTGTGAATCTCAACAATGGTGACAATTATAAAGCATGTTGCAGTGCATTCTGGGTGTCACCAATACTCATTCATGGCTCCCATCAGGCAATGCTGCATGAATAAATAATGAGCTTATGTTCAGAGGTGATCTGTTTATCACCATTGCTGAGATTCATACGCTAAATATTGATGTCTGTGTGTGCTTGCATACAAATGTATTTTTGGATTTATTTTTTATTTTTATAGATTTGATAATTTGGATTTCATTGAAAAGGCTAAAAATTGTATGTTCTACAATGGCAGTGCTCCTATAATCAATAAAAAAACCTAACTCAGAAATTGGGTTCTACCTAAGGTCATGTAAAATGACTGTGAGACAAGGATCATGTTAAAAATCAGAACCTCTTTTTTATTTGTTCATCTGGCAGTTGTATCTCATGTACAGCAACCAAACAAAATCTAAAGTTAATGATGTGAGGGTCAAGAGCCCAACTAAAACACACACTCATCTCCAGAATGGTGACTTAAAAATTATGTTTTTCTCCTTCAGTGATTCTGCTTGTTACCATCAGATGTCTTTAATAATGCTCAATCATCACTCAATTATTCACTTAATTATCTCATTAACTTTAACACTGCTTCAGTGTTCATTTAACACTCTGCTCAGAGTTTAATTGGGTCGCTTAAAATTACTTAACTCCATTATGTTTAAGTTACATGAACACATTATGTTTGATTAACGTAACCCAGTTATGTGCAACCTGTTTACATAAAAAAGTTAATTAATGCCAACATATCATTTTTTTGAGTGCACACTCTCTCTCACAGTAACAGATCTGCACCATTCTTGGTTGATATACAGACAAACGCCTCCCCTTGTTTTTTCCCCGTAACTAGAGGACAACGATCCGTGCGAAAGGGAGTACCAAAACCATTGATAATTACGGATTTATCAGGGTCGCTACTTTTTAGCCACGACTCAATAAAAGCCATAATTCAGGCATCTTTATAAGCATGTTGGAAGCGTACCGTTGCCTGCAGTTCATCAATCTTACTCCTAAGGGACTGGACATGGGCCATGACGATTGATGGGAGAGGAATCCGGTTTAGACGTAGATTTCTCAGCCTCACCCATACCCCTCCTTTCTTCCCTCTCTTCCGCATTTTCCGAGAGTTACAATCCCGAGTGGTAAAGGGTCTCGTATTATTTTGAATGCCGTTTCCATGCGTCGGGCATTGATCCACAGGATAACGAACATTGTAAGGCTGATGCCACTGAAGAAGAAACTCTCTGCCATACTGGATCCTCACCGGCTGTTCAACAGGTGATGCATCCAGACACGTGAAAAGTAGGAATATAGCCCACAGTAGGACAATAAACAGCACATCCATATTGAAAACCTTGACCCCGTTGGACGTAATCAACAACAAAAGTCCCCTCCCCCCAAAAAATAACTCCGACAGACTTTAAAACAACAAACACGCGACAGACAAGTCAGTTTGCTCCTGTTTCTGCTGCTGGTCGCCGCGTGCACAGCGCCACACATTACAGCGAAGGCTGTAATTTTTGTCTTTGTTTTCCCAGATTATTCTTGAGAGAAAAAAATGACAAAGACAAAATGTTGTTTCTGTGTCATAAGTGTGTTAAACACACACATTTATTTTCCATTCATGGTAAAAAGAGGATATTTGTGCAGCAGAAAAATCAACAAGATTGAACAAAATTACATTTATTAAATAATAGAGAGTGAATCACTGTTCAACTATAGACATATTTTTGATGGTGAAACACTGAAAGCTGAAATAAGAAGTTAAAAAGCATATATTTGTTTTCATAATTTACTAATTACCCCTGAAATTACAGATGAAATTTACCCACATTTATCAGATAACTGGCCCTTATTAAACTGGACCTGTTTTTTAAAAGCAGTTGATTGGCTTTGCTCCACACATTATAAATCAATGACAAGTTATTCCTCTGACTGAATAAAAATACAATTCCCATTATATAATTAACACTCATTGATTTGAAAAATGTTCCATTTTACTTTTATAATCTTTATTTTTCTTCAATAGCACAGACATGAATGATATTTCGATAATAAAGTGTCTCAGCAGTTCATTCATTAAAGGTACACTGTGTAGGAATTTCTCCTATCTAGCGGTGAAATTGTATTTTGCATTCAAACGAATAGTGCTCTAGCGCCTTGCTTTTTCAAATTCATGTTCTAACTACGGTAGCCGTTATGTACCAAGAAGCTATGTCAGCATGTCTTTCAATAGCACTTCATCGAGTTTTCTTTCGGGTGATGAGGTTCGTTATTTCAAACAAACTGCAACTCGACAAACAACGAACAAACGAATGTTACAGTATAAATCACAGACGGTAAAAAGCATGAACTATGCTAATTAGTAGTGATACATTCTTTATTCGTTTATTTTTCGGTGTACGTGCATTGTTAGATATCATCAGGTGATTCAATTGGGGAGAGGAAGAGGAAGAGGCTTTTTCTCCTGTGGCTCGGCATAAGTATGTTCCTGCATTATGAAGTGCCGTGCAGTGCAGCCTTACAAATTTGCCGGGGCAGTGACAATCGCCTCTCGCTGATCTCCTTGTCCGTTTCAGTCACGTGACGCTGGCTCTGAATGAAAACGCGTCGTGGAAACACGTTGAGGTAGCCTAGTGCTAGTGCTATAATAATTTTTCAAGATGGCGGAACGACATGGAAGCCTCCTTGGACTTACCTGTCCAATGTAAATAAAGATAAGAAATTCTTCGCTTAAAGAAAGTCAGATCATTGGCAGAGGTAATTTTACACCAATGAGGAGATATTTTTATGAATAAAGACATTGATTTTCTAAAAAAAATACTTAAAAAACTACACAGTGTACCTTTAAACAAACTGACTCTGCAGCCATAAACTTTGGATATTATAAATCATACACACATTAATGGAGTCCAAAATGTTCTGTACACCAGATCTGAAAGCACTTTTCAGCCTCTTCTAACTTCTTCTTCTCCTCCATCTTATCTTCCACTGTCTGATCATCAGTTCTTCTGTAATACACTCTGACAAGCTCTTCATTAAACTTGTTTGGCAGGAAACTAGACAACTGTCAATACAAGACAGATATCACACACATTGGGTTTTATAAAGATACTCAATCATAGACTCAGTGAAGTTTACATTGTACTTAATTTACTATAACAAGACAAGTTTAAGCATGTCCGATTGATTTACCAAAAGAACATTATAAAGGAATAAATGGCACCCATTGGGAAAGATTCTGCAATGATCTGGAATAAAACAGTTTGAGTGTCACAAATACCTGATAATCTTTAATGGGAGAAGCTCGGGTGGGATTCCTCTTGCTGTAGAAATAGACGGATTCAATGGGGTTTTTGTCCTTCATGCCGTGATCCAGATCAACCACCTGAGCTTGTGACAACATGAGATGATTCACTAAACAATTCTGTTTTATTTCAGTGTAAAAACCTGCATCTTATTCACTAAACACATGTTATCTGGTTTAAGTATGTAAATCAGCACTGCAATAAGATATAACTTACATAAACTGGTAATTCTTCAGCGTTCAGAGAAACAGTCGGGTCAGTGGGTTTGTAGTTCTGCACTGCGGCTTTTCATGATTTCGTAAGAATTTCCTGATTTGAAAGGGTTTGTCAGTTTTATAGGGTTAATCAAACAGTAAATCAATGTGTTTTTCAGTTCCTGTCCAACCTTTGCCTTGTTTTTCTCAGTCAGATGAGCTTCTCCCACAAACTTTGGCAGTCTTCTCCTGGCGATCTTGTCCAGGATGTTTCTGGATTCCTGCAGGTTTTCAACAGTGGAGGACGAGATCTGCTCAAAGATCTCATCTGACACAACAACAGAAGATGTATTATTATACATGTTATGTCCTGAGACACATAACCACATGTTTCATAAGAGAGAATATGTTTATCCTGGTAAATGGTAATCCGGTATATCTTTAGCTCTTTTAGCTTTGAGTTTACATGTTTTTCACCTGTTCTTTGAGCTGACCTGTGAGTTTGCTGTATTCCTCTGCTGTCTTTATAGCTTCAGAAATCTTCAGCATATCTTCAGGTTTCTCTTCAAGAAGATCACGATCAGCTAATATGAGCGCTTCTGCAAACCTAACACATAGAAAAACATTTGAGTTAGTGTTTCCAACATGTGTAAAAATCACAGTCTATTGCTGAATTTGTGTTAGAAGAATAAGTCATGCATCAGGTTAACTATTGTGAAATCTCAAATTCACTGCAAACAGAGAGACTCACATCTCTTCAATGATGTTACAGATCTTGTGCTGATAGGCCTGGCGATGGAGAGTGTATCGAGTGCGAAACATGTCAAACATTATCTGCCTCCTGTTAGACACACAAACAACAGAGTCACAGATCCAGTTCCCATAATGCAGTGTTCACATTCAAGAGCTAATGTCACTTTTTATCTGAAGTTTTAAGCAGAGAATATAAATATAAAACAGAGTAGATGAATCTTGAATATACTCAGTGAAGGCCATACATTCAGTATGTTTAGTAGTATGTGATTATTGAATCATGCACCTTGTCTCTGAAACAGATGTGATTTCTCCCGTTCACTTCACACACTCGAGCGAACTTCAGCAGACGCTGATGGTCAAAGCTGTTTCGAATGCCGAGGTGATGACAGTCTCTGAGAAATAAATATTAAATATAAAAATAAAAAAATATGTAAATGATAAGATAATTTGGCTCAAAGTTACACAGCAAATACTCCAGTGTTAAATGAACTCTCCTGGGAGTTTATATGGCTCCAGACTCAAGAGTTTTAAAGTGAATGAGTTCTTTAATTAAAGTTAAAGAACAGAGTGACCTGTCCCTGTTGGTTAGCGCAGCACACACACAACACACACACACATCCTCATCTTACCTCGTTCCTCCGTGGGACACTGTGGAGTCTATTGAGGAGGAGACAGAGGAGGATCTTCCACCGTCTCGTCCCAAGTAGACATCACCTCAAATCAGACCCATCTCTGATGCTGCAAGATCTAGTGGTGGGATAATTGCTGTGATGCGTGATTTCCTGAGTGCACAAGAGCAAAGAGAGCAACATTATGTAATGGAGCTACAGAGTCTGCGGGAATCGATTCTGCAAGCTGTCCGGCCAGCTGAGGTGTCGAGTGATGGCGAGAGTCCACGGATGGAGCTTCCCACGCCAGCACAGCACAGAAGCACACCATGTCAGAGAGACCTCAACTCACCAACCGACAGGCAGTACAACAGCCAGCCGACGCCACGAACGGAGAAAAGGTTACCAGTCTTCCAACAGGGGGTGGACACTGATAACTTTATTATTATTATTATTCGAGTGTCTCGCCAGAACCAGAGAACGAGTGGAGTTATCGTTTGGTTCCACTGCTGTCTGGGCAAGTATTGGAGGCCTACCTGGCAATGGACGAGGACCGAGCAGAGGTTTACGAAGACCTGAGGGAAGCACTGTTGGAAAAATTCAACACCTCGCCAGAGACCTACCGTCAACGGTTCCAGGCCAATACTACTCCAAGCGGAGAGACACCGACTGAAACCTATCATCGGTTGCGGAACTTATACCGTCATTGGGTGAGACCTGAGCTGCACACCAAGGAGGAGATCGCTGAGAAGATTGTCCTGGAGCAATTACTCCGTGTTCTGCCCTATGAGATCCGGGTATGGGTGAAAGAACGGGAGCCAACAACAGGACTTGATGCTATTAAACTGGCTCAGCAGTACGTCAATGCTCGCCGTGGTAGTCAGCGATATCAACCTATAAAAGGTAACTTTAGAAGTTATCCTAGTGACTCTGGGGAACCGCAAGCAGACTCTAATGTTGCTCAGTCACAGAAAGTAGTTCCTGAGAAAATACTTGTTTGCTTTGATTGCCAAAAACCGGGTCACAAAGCAACAGTGTGTCCGGTGCGTAAAGCTAAACTGACTGGCTTTGTTATGTCCCAAGAGAGGAGGACAATAATGTGAACAATTTGCACAAAACACTATGTTCAGGTGACTGTGAATGGACAATGTATGAATGTTCTTTTGGACAATGGAAGCTCATTGTCATTGCTTAAAAAAGTCATATGTCACATGTTCCATTTGATAACCTGGTCAGTGTACAGTGTGTTCATGGGGATGTTAAGCACTACCCCCAAGTCGAAATTAATGTGTGTGTAAAAGACCAAACTTACCTGTTGAATGTGGCTATCGTAGATGACTTTCCTGCTGACATGATTTTGGGGAGAGACATGCTTACAGAACTGTTGCATTCTGTTAAAGACTGTGTAACCACCTTTGTAAATGTGGATGTTGCTTGTCCTGTTGTAACACAAGCCCAGGTTAAAGCAGATATGCAGCCTTTGCTAGACTTACACCATAGTCTGCTGCAAGGCGGGACTAAGGGCCCCAAAAGACACGTCGCCAACTGGCGACTGGAAAAGGGTCTTGGTATTCCAGCCCCTAAGATCCAAACTGAGGGTCTTGAAATCCATGACTGGCAGGTCCCAGACAATATTTTAGAAATGCAAAGAGCTGACAAGTCTTCACAACCATTGTTTGATAAAGTGTTGGAGGGACAACAACCTGATGTGTGTGATGAAAAATTTGTTATTATCAATGATGTATTGTACATGCAAACCCTTGATTCCACCGGTTTGGTTGTCCCTACATGTTGTCGTCCACTTGTGTTTCACTTAGCACATAGTGTTCCATGGGCAGGACATATGGCACTCCAAAAGACATATGCACGCATAAGCTCCCGGTTTATTTGGCCCTCCATGTACACTGAGGTACAGACATACTGCACCACATGCCACACATGTCAAAAAGCCAGTGCTGTGCACCAGCGGGATAGGGCACCTTTACATCCTCTGCCTGTTATATCTGTCCCCTTTCAGTGCATCACACTGTATATTGTGGGACCTCTGGAAAAGAGAAGTGCAGGGCACCAATACATCCTGGTCGTCAGCGATTATGCAACAAAGTATCCGGAAGCCTTCACTCTCCGTTCCATCACTACACCCAAGATCATCAATGCTCTCGTCCAGCTCTTCTCCAGAGTGTGAATACCAGATGAGATTCTCACGTAGCAGGGGACGAATTTCACATCACGGCTAATGCATCTACTTCACCGACAGCTAGGTATCACTGCAATAAAGACCAGCCCATACCATCCACAGACGGACGGACTGGTGAAGCACTTTAACCAGATGCTCAAGAACATGCTCCGCAAGTTTGTGTCAGATATTAGAAGGGACTGGGACAAGTGGCTACCGTTTTTGCTGTTTGCCTACAGGGAAGTACCACAAGCATCAACAGGCTTTTCTCCTTTTGAGCTCCTGTATGGATGGTGGGTCCAAGGGCCGCTGGATCTCCTGCTGAAAAGGTGGGAGGCCCCTTTGTCTGAAGAACAGACAAAGTCTGAAAAGGGCATTTTCCAGTATGTCCTTGAGATAAGAGACCGCTTAGAGAGCTACAAGGAGAAGGCCCAAGAGAACCTCCGACCTGCACAAAAAGCACAGAAGACTTGGTATGACCAACATGCCAGATCCCGAGGTCTGTAACCTGGACAAAAGGTTTTGTTACTGCTCCCAACATCTACGAACAAACTGCTGATGAAGTGGCAAGGACCCTACAGTGTCGTTCGCAAGATGGGACCAGTGATGTATGAGATGCATCACCCTGACAAGGGCAAGGCTACACAGACTTACCACATTAATCAGCTGAAGGAATGGAAAGAGCCACCCAGCAGACAGGAAAGATCGCTGTTGATTTGTGACGTGGAAGAGGAACAGGGGGGCGAACAACCAGAACCGAAGGTGAGAGAGTCAGCACAGCCAGCAGGTGTTGATCTGCCTCGCTGGAAGAATCCAAACAGGCTGAGCTGCACCATCCTCTGTGGTGGTACCCCTCGTTGTTCCATCAGAGGCCTGGGCGGACTAACCTGGTACAGCACCAAATCCACCTTCTAGATCAAACACCTTCACGACAGCGGCCATATCGTATTCCTGAGAGGCTGGTGGCACCCCTGAAGGCAGAGATCGAGGCGATGCCAGCAGCCCTCTGATTCTATAGAAAACAATTATTAGCATTTTCAATATAATCTAAATTATTTCTTAAACATTGTTCTGCTCAAAAGACATTGACTATTTCTTTTATTTAGACACACTGACATCAATAATCAGCCTATGAATCTACACAATGGTGACAATAATAAAGCATGTTGCAGTGCATTCTGGGTGCCACCAATCAAAACTTTATTCGATATGAATAAATTATGATCTGAAATGTCTTAGTAAATTCCATTTCCTAATTGAATATTATGTTTGTCACCATTGTTGAGATTCATACACTGAATCTTGATGTCTGTGTGTGCCTAAAATATATATATATATATTTTTTATCAGTACAAATTTTAAGAAATCATTTTGGATTATTTAGAAAATTCTAGATCTTGTGCTGCAGAACCACTGTGACGTTGTAATCAACAATATACATTTAAGTCAGAGATTTGCCACTTAATGAGTTTTATGATGCAGGTCAAGTGATGATTATGTCAAAACATGATCAACACCATTGCATACCTTTCTACTTTGATCATCTGGCAGTTATAACTCAGATACAATAATCAATCAAAATCTAATCTAACTTCAACAGTTTAAGGGTCACGAGCCCAACAAAAGCAAACACTGATCACCATAATGGTGGCTTAAACAATTGAATTTCTCCTTTGGTGAGTCAGCTTGTTAACATCAGGTGTCTTCAATAATGGTCAATCATCACTCAATGAATCACTTAATTAGCTCATTAACACTCTTGGGTCTGGAGCCATATAAACTCCCAGGAGAGTTCATAACACTGGAGTTTTTGCTGTGTATAAAAGATTATACATCACAGTACCATCTGTGCAAAACAGCTAATAATATTAACCGTGCGAAATAGTCCCATTTGTCCACATCAATGCCGTTTTGTTTGTTTGCCACGATCTCATACAGGAAGGATTTGTCTTCCGCTCTTCCCTTGTATGTCCACTGAAAAGAAAAGGCTGTATGTAAATGAGGCTTTATTGATGCTAACACATTTTTAACAGATGAAGTATCAGTATGAACCTCAGCAACTGAATCTTTTGCGCCTTCGATTAACTCTTTAATGAAGGTGACGTCTTTATCATCCAGTCCATGCTCTTTCAACACATACTTATTCTCAGTCTTTAAACTCTTCACAATGTCATCAAACATCTGCACTGACATCTGCTCATGCTGCAATAAAGACACAAAGACAGATTAAATCATAAATACATATATTACAGAAACCAACCGCACCGAGTGTGTGTGAACAATGTGTTCATTCTCACCTTCCACTTCTCAGGGATGTCATCATACAAGCCTAGAAAAAAATGTGGATTGTAAGTCATGTTATACACATTAACAAACTCTTTCAATTCATTTCCCAGACATACATGGCTTGAGTTCTGCATGTCCAAATGTAACAGTAACATGAGTAAGAAATTTGCATGTCCACAGACACTTACCTCTTATTTTTTTCTCTTCTTTTGCTTTAGGAATAACCAGAACATCAAATACATGGGAAAGTGGACCATGACCTAAAAAATAAAGAGAAACTGGATAATTATAGGTAGTAGTAGTCCTTTATTGTCACATAGCCACAAGTACCAGTGAAATTGGCCACTAGTGAAACCAGGTATGGTTATCAGAAATCAATGCTGAATTTGACATGGGTTTGGGTGAGTTTAGACTCCATGACAAATAAAAAAAACACAAAACACTGAATATTGGATTATTTTCACTTTCCATTTGCATTAATGCTACTCACCCAAGTCGTGACACAGTCCAGCGATCTGAACACACAGGAAATCCTGTTTGGTGATTTTGAGCTCTGGCTGATTGTCATGAAAAATCTTGACCAGACAACCAGCTAAATACGCCACTCTAACACACACACACACACACACACACACACACACACACACACACACACACACACACACACACACACACACACACACACACACACACACACACACACACCACACCACACCACACCACCACCACAGTTTATACCAAAAACACTGAATAGCACAAATATTTTTATTTGTTTTCTGGCATGCCATGTAAAAACATAAACAACATCAGAGAACTGGGAATGTGTAAATGTAGTCAAGTTATTGAAATTTTAACTTTAAATCTCTCAAATTATTAACTTAAACATAATTATTTAAAAAGTCTAAAAAATGTGATCTGAATATAATAATATTTCACCCAAGTGAGTGTTCGAAGCGATTGTGAGAAGCTCCCGGATACACCAGATATGTTCCTCCGAGTTGTTTGATGTGTCGGAGTCTCTGAAACTGAGGTGTATCTGTGATCTTCACCAGCAGGGGGTGCAGTGCAATGTGACCATGAATGGGGTCGTTCAAAATCTACAGGATTTCAAAACACACCAGTTCATCGCATTAACATTAAATGCATTTCCCAACTCAACATGTACAAAAACATGTTGTTAAAGGGATAGTTCACTTTGAAATAAATTTGTGGTATGTTTTAGCTTACCTCAAGGTCATCCAAGATGTAGGTGTCTTTGTTTCCGCAGTAATTTCAATTTTGATATGTTTAGGTCAAACCGTTCTTGTCTGTCAGTCATATAATGCAGGTCTATGGTCACCACCTCAAAGAGCAAGCACAGAGAAGTCCAAATTAAACATGATTTAATGACTCGTAAATGTAAGTACACATTGATGGCCTAAGACACGAAACGAGCAGTTTGTATGAGAAAACGAACAGTATTTATATCGTTTTTACCTCATAGTACTGACATCATCAGCTGTGTCTATGATGTTTTCGCATCCAACGGAGGTATTTGAACAACGTCTTTGTATGTGTCCTTTCTATTTGTAAAGCTCGCATTACATGAAATGAAATGTTATGTGAAGTTAGTAAAAACCTATTTTTGGGGGAGGGTTACTTGCATTTCTATAACTACTACTTTTTTGTTCACATACCTCCATTGGATGCAAAAACATCATAGGCACAGCTGATGATGTCAGTACTATGCGATCCACTCCTTGGTTTGTAAAATCATCAGGGGAAAAATGATCGCTGCAGACCCTCCTCAACTTTAGTAAGTTTATGGGTGTGTTGATATCCAGCCGAAGAGCGATCAACCATAACTTCTTTTTTTTTCTTTTAAGGCGGTTTAAACATCCCAGAAAAGCGCAAATTAGTACCATTTTAATTAGCCGTCTTACCAATGGTCTTACCTACAATCTCTGTTCTGTGTAAACAATGAGTGACGTACACGTGCGAGAGATCACTTCCAGCGCTTTCCAGTGCTTGCGCAGACCGAGGCGCCCGCGCCCTTAGATCACTTGGACGTGGCTGTGGTTACAAGAGGTAAAAACTATATAATACTGTTTGTTTCTCACACAAACTGCTCGTTTCGTGTCTTAGGCCATCAATGTGTACTTACATTTACGAGTCATTACACCATGTTTAATTTGGACTTCTCTGTGTATGCTCTTTGAGGTGGACCCCATAGACCTGCATTATATGACTGACAGACAAGAACAGTTTGACCTAAAAATATCAAAACTGAAAATACTGAGGAAACAAAGACACCTACATCTTGGATGCCCTTGAGGTAAGCTAAAACATACCAAAAATGTATTTCAAAGTGAACTATCCCTTTAACAAAAGTGATTTTGTGACCTACAAAAATCATTTCATTGGTGAATTCACAGAGCATTTCATGAGTGAAACGCATCATGACTGGCGACACGTGAGTAATTGAATCATTTACTCAACCTATTTGTTTCAAGCAATGATTCATTTAGGAACAAAGTGCTGCTTGTTTGAGTTTGTTTTGTTGCAAAGAAAAGATAAGTAAAGCACACTTTTATGCAAATTCTCCATGATGGGGTGCTTTCTGTTATCCCTTGACATGGAAGACAATTTTACACACAGACACCAAGTGAGGCGTTACATTTCAATATGATGGTAGACAATTGCAATTCAACAATTTAATACATATCAGCAGAACTGCTTGTATGTTCCTTCAGGGAGGACGTGAAATGTGAAAAGACATTATAAGCAGAAATGTTAAATGAGTAGTTAGTTTACCTTCATTTGTTCTTTTGAGAAGTCTAAGGTGTATTTCTTCAGGATGTCTTGCAATTCATCCTTAATAATCTCCCATGCCTGTTGTTTCTCAGGCTCTGGAAAAGCAGGACATTTTATATCCTCAGTGTAAAATCACTCTGGTTACTAACGTACTGTAACCACGGTTCCCTGAGATGGCAGGAATGAGCATTGCTTCAGTGTTTTCTGACGCTTAATGGGAAAACTCTCGTTTTCTCAGAATACTAAAGCCTGATTGGTTAATGTCTGCGCACCTGCAGACTGTCTATTTTAGTTGCTCTAAAAGCCATTTTAGTCAGAATTTTTCGACCGAGGAGTAACAGGGTCGACTCGCGTAGGCGCAGAAGCACTGCAAGCTATGCAATGCTCATTCCCGTTATCTCAAGGAACCGAGGTTACGTTACTAACTGGAACTTTTCCTTGCAATACGGTTCACCGCATTGTATCAGTTTTTTCTGATGCTTATGAGGAACGTACTGCAAAACGCTGTGTTACTAGTGCAGAACGGAAGGCTGTCCTGCGAGCCCGTATACCTTGAACGTGGATGGAGTGCGTCCACCGTCCAAAAGCTCCTGTAGGGATGCGAGTACATGAGGGATCTCACAAGAGAAGGGGTCTACGTCCCGAGCTGAACACCAGCTGGAGAAAATAGACATTTTTTGGGTGTTAAGGTGCTCAGCAAAATCCCCAGTGTTAAATGAACACTACTGGTGTACATATAGGTCCAACTACAGGGTGTTAAAAATGAACACTAAAGCAGTGTTGAAGGTAATGAGATAATTAAGTGATTAATTAAGTGATGATTGGCCATTAGTGGTGACACCTGATGTTAATAAGAAGAATCATTGAAGGAAAGAGAAACAACAAGAACAGAAAAAAAAGAGAAACACAAGAACTACTGACTCTGAGTCATGACACATTATTGCACTTATAGATGGAAATGTTTTATGGAATTTTTCGTTTCAAGTCACCATTATGGTGGTCACTGTTTGCTTTAGTTGAGCTCTTGACGCTTTTTTTTTTGTATATTTAGATTTTCTCTAAGCACATTTGTTACTGCAAAAGAAAACCTGCTCACAATATGTTATGTGATGACTTAATCGTCATCATGTAGTGAACTTACTTCATGTTTAGAGTCTAAATATTTAACTATATGCCTGATATCGACTTTTAGCATGGATGATTGTATCCCTGAGATTCTACAGCAATATGAACAGTTTTTAAAATACTTTGAGCATTGAAGTTGCTGTGTTTGGACACACAGACATCAATAATCAGCATATGAATCTCAACAATGGTGACAATAAACAAACTAGTGACAAACAGATCAACTCTGAACATCACAAAACAAGCTACTAAAGTCCTAACAAAACAATGGAAAAATAAAAGCAAACAGAAAAAAACAATGAAAATTACAGGACAAGTCAGTTGCATAATTTATTCATGCTGTATGCATGATGTGAGCCATGGATGTGTTTTGATTGGTGGCTCCCATCATGCACTGCAACATGAAGCATTTGTGTGATTGTCACCATTGTTAAGATTCATATGTAGATTCTTAATGTCTGTGTGTGATTTTATAACCTTCAGATTATTAAACAATGGAAATGAATAATACAGTCGTATAATCAGTTTTTAATGCTGGCTCAATGTATCAGGCCACTACAGGATTTGATCTAAACATTACCATCATGACCTGGGCTGCATTTTCCAAAAGCATTTTAAAGTAACACCAATTATTTTTTCCTCTTCGGTCGCCCTACTGGTTGGAAACGGAATTGTCCATTGCCGCTATCGTAAATAATTTTTACCTACCACCTACCGTCGCACGCACGCTCGCTGTTTACCCAGCAACGGCTTTAGAATGAACGATGTCCACAGACAAGGTAAAGTATGTTACATTATTTCATGAAAGGATGATGTATTGCGACATCAGAAACCAAGAAAAACGAAATAATGCTATTGTAGCGCTTGACGTAAAGCAGTCGTTACATAGTGCCAGTAAAAGCGATACAGACCACGTCAGGCGATGGCAGACGTGTCATTTAACTTATTTTAAGTTGATGTGCCATCACAAGGGTCTTGGAAATATATTATGAAAGTTGAAAAACTACTTAGTGTTACTTTAATCCTAACTTGATCATAGAACAATCATTGCAACAAATGGTCTATACAATCAAATTAGGCGTACGATGCTTATGGAAAAAACAGCCCAGATCATAGTTTCCCTTGCCACAACAAATGTGCTTCATGAACACAGAGTTGGAGTGGACAAAATACAACTAATGTTAAAAAGTAAAGGGTCAAGAGCCCAACAAAAGCAAACACAGATCAACATAATGGTGACATGAAATGAAACATTCCATAACACATTACCATCTAAACTTCTGTAAATCTAAACAAGACTGTGTGTAGATGTATGACAGAAATAAAGTCAAACTGGTGTACAAATAATAAGTGCAATAATGTGTAATGGCTCAGAGTCAGTAGTTCTTGTGTTTCTCTTTTTTCTGTTCTTATTGTTTCTCTTTCCTTTAATGATTCTTATTATTAACATTAGGTGTCACCACTAATGGCCAATCATCACGTAATTATCTCATTAACTTCAACACTGTTTCAGTGTTCATTTTTAACACCCTGTAGTTGGACCTATATGTACACCATTTTAACACTGGGGATTTCGCTGTGTGCTTGGTAGAAAGTGCCTTTGCCTCAGAGATCATATTCATGCCCTCTTGGGAAAGACCTGAAGTTTCCCGTGAAGAGGCCATAGATGGAGGCTCCACAACTCGGGTCAGGGATGCCAAATTGACCCTCATGCCTGGGAAAGGAGGTCCCTTCTTAACGGAATTGGCCATGGGGCTACTGATAGCAGCTGATCCATTTGTGTGAGTGGGTATGCTTTTATTTGGTTTGCTATAACAGCAGAAGGAGGTCTGGGCTCGCATACTCCTGGTGGGGGGACTAAAAACAACGCATCCAACCTAGGGCGGGGTCCTTGATTCCTTGGAAATAGGTATCGGTTAGCTGAGCGGAAGTGCTGCTTCACCTTGTTTTGCCTTCTCCTGGAGCTGAGCTAGTGCGCGGGGCTGAGCGGGTGAATCGACACACGCGGGCGCTGGGCAGACATGATCTCGATCACTACAGTTCTGTTGCTCAGCCCCGCGGCTCCGCTGTTTCTTCCATCTCGGCTTGAGAGGGGAAGATCATTTGGAGAGTGTGTGAGGCATGATTGATCGCTCTCTTGAAATAAAGTGATCTTTGGGTGCAACAGGGCGACACTCAGAGAGCAGCTGGTCTCTGTGGGAGCAGCCATGGCGTCGGTGCGTCCCTGTCAAGAGATGCCCTCGGTGTGCTCATCCGAGGGGTGCAGGAAGCCACACTCGTGGCATGACATTTTGCAACAAACATTGCTTGAATTTGCTCTTTTAGATGAGAAAATTTGATCTTTGAAAATCCATTCGCCTGTGCAGTTACACAGACGTGAACCAATCAGGCTTCATTATTCTGAGAAAAACAATGTTTTCCCCATAAGCATCAGAAAACACTGATGCAGTGCTAGTCTGTAACGGCCACCTAGAGTTAAGTAGTGTTCATGACATGTTAATATGCCTTTAAGATGACTTCTTCTATGGTGTAACGTTATTTCTATGCGTGCTGTTCTGATGTGAGCGCGCACGCTCAGTGAGAGTGTGGAATGCTTGCGCAAAGAGGAAGATGACCGCTCTATCGCTGGCTATTGTTTTATTATAATGTGTTTACTTCCACTTTGATTTGTAGGCTATGTGCGTTTTTCTGAAATTTAAACTCGCGACTGACACCTGTGGCCAAAAAACAGAACTGCTCTTCCTTTCTGCTCGCTCTCGCAGCCAGGGTTGCCAGGTCTGCACAACAAAACCAGCCCAATTGCTCATCAAAACTAACCCAATCACGGCCAAAAATAGTCAAATAGCGTTCCCGGGTGTTTCCCCGATAACAATCATGTTCAAGTGAGTAAAACAATCGCGTCAACCCGTGCACTACACACAAACAACCTGCGGAACCAGTGCAGGCATACGGACCTGGCAACACTGCTCGCAGCGCTCGTACGTGCGTGCACACTTCACAAGTCATCTGCTGCCTGCAAGGAGGTCAACATTATGTTTACAGAGGTAAGAACAGTACAAAAACATATATTGTTTGAGATAAGTTTGCGAGTGTAGGCTACTTGCTGACTAGCGGTGGTGGCAGAGTGATCTGAAACGTTTAACATGAACGCGCTTGACGTCACATCCGCAGACAGCGCGGGAAAAATCCGACCCGACAGAAAATAGGAAAAATAGGATACAGGCTTATAGGTGCACCCACTGTGAGCGGACAAGGTGTCAGTATGCTCAACAGGAGATGTTTGAGTCATAAATGGTAAAATAAAAAGGCTATTGTTACGTTCATTTCGGGGGAAAAGTTCCATATAGTCCCTTTAATATTTCAGCTATGGGACTATTTTTAGGAAGTTGTTCAAGCGGTTCAAGTTACTAGTTATGCCTTTCTGACATAATTCCCGTAGGAGCCGTAAACAACTTCCTTTCTATCCTCGTCAAATCTATTGCATTCACTGAATTTCTTGTCATCTCAAGTGAAACAAATAACTGTATTTGTAGGTATTAACTAAACTCCTAATACTTGAACTATCTTGTGCTGAACTTCTTTTCCCCTGGTTTGTAAATAACAGATGAAACAGATTAATTACTCTAAACACAAATATAGAAGCAGGAGATATATGTATCACATGAAATTCAGTAAATTATATATACACATTATCATATGACAGTGAGTTGTGTACATGTCTTTCCTTACCTTCAATTTCTTCATATGACTTTTTTAGATCTTGAAGATTTTTCCTGAGATCAGAGAAAGTTTGTTTGTTTTTTTCAGATTGTGGCATCTTCTCTTTTGTCTTCTTTTTGTGGGTTGTTAAAAGCTCAGATGAGGAGGGAATAAAGATCTGTAGAACTGCGTACAGATTTTATAGATCCAGCAGCTCAACCCACTGTAATACATGAGGAACGTTGTCATTAAGCTATAAGGGTGTGTCTCAGATAAACATTGAACTGTAGTGAAGGGGAATGAGCCGGATCAGAGCGACTGCTGCTGGAAACACATTCAGGAAGTGCAGATTACACAATATTTACTGTACTGTTCTTGTATATGTATTTGTCTTAAAACTTTGGTAGGGGAGCCTATTTAAGCCCCGATCGCACACCAGCGACACAACGATTTTCAGTGGAAGGCTGGCGACTTCTGGCGACACGAGCGACAATGACGGTTAGCGACAAAAATGTAAGTGTGTCAAGTGATACGAGACTTTTGAGTCTCATATCTTGAGACTTTTCCCATAAATTTTAACTTTATGCAAATGAGAAGCGAATTTCGTTAGCGACAACCAATAGGAGTGAAGACTGTGGAGCTCATGTCACCGTCTCGAGTGCAAGCAAGACAGGACAGAGTTCCATAGTGATTTTACTGTTTTATATGATTTGACTGTAACCACATAAATGGATATAATAAAATGATGCATGGAGAAAAGAAAACGGTTTTGAGTTTGATTCGTACATTCAATCAATCAAACAATCAATTCAACTTTATTCGCCATGTATACAGATACTAGCAATTTGATTTGGTCTTCTCCGTGCAGGCAAAACACAGTAAACAGAAAAAACAAGAAAACAAGGACAAAAACACAATACAAGGACAAACAAAGACATTATGAGCAATAAGTTAATACGAATGTAAAGAAGTGTTGTATTAAATAAAAAAACAGTGTGCAATGTATTCCAGGTTTAAAAGTCATTTAGAAGGGCTATTGCTTGGGGGAAAAAAACTGTGGCGGTGGGATGTTTTGGACAAAATGGCCCTGTACCGCTTTCCAGAGGGGAGAAGATTAAACAGACTATTGGCAGGATGAGAGGGGTCGACCACAATCTTCACAGCTTTGTTAATGGACCTGGAACTGTGCAGGTCCATGATGGAGGGCAGACGGCAGCCGATGATTGGCTCTGCTGCCCGGACGACTCTTTGTAGCCTGGCTTTTGCATTGGCTGATGCAGAGGCAAACCAGACCGTGAGGGAGGATGTTAGCACACTCTGTAAAACTGTACCATAATGGGGGGGGCTGAGCAGTAAGCCTTTCAGGCGGCGGAGGAAGAACAGGCGCTGCTGGCCTTTCTTCAATAGTTGGGAAATGTTATTGTCCCATTTGAGTGTGTTAGTGATGGTTGTGCCCAGGAACTTAAAGTGCTCTACCACAGTCGCAGATGTGTTGTTAATGACCAGAGGAGGATGAATCGGGGGCTTTTTGCGGAAGTCCACTATCATCTCCACTGTTTTATTGATGTTAAGCTCCAAGTTACTGATTGCACACCAGGACTCCAGGAGACTGGCCTCTCTGCGGTAGGCTGACTCATCGTTGTTGGAGATGAGGCCTATTATGGTGGTGTCGTCCGCATATTTGATGATTTTGACAGAAGGGTCTCCAGAGGTGCAGTCATTGGTGTACAGTGAGAAAAGCAAGGGGGACAGCACACAACCCTGGGGGGCACCGGTGTTGACTGTGCAGGGCTGAGTCCTGTTGGTGAGGAAGTCTGCAATCCATGAGCAGAGGAGGGGGTGAATGTTCAGATGGGTCCGTTTGCAGTGGAGGAGGTCTGGGATGATGGTGTTAACCCTTAGGGGTTTGAGCTGTTTTGGGGCTCTTTCGGTGTTTTGATATGCCCTGACATTTGTGCTTATTTCAGCTTCTTAAAACATACCATTTGCCAACATATAAATTTGCTGTATTCAGCACAAACTCTGCTACAATAATATGTGAGCAAAATGGATGTACATGTTTGCATTTTATAGAAAAAAAATAATATGCGTGGTTAGTACGTTTTGGGAAAAAAAATTCACCGCAATAAGGCCATTTAACACATACTGAATAGTTCTAAACAATACTTTTGAGTTACTATTCTTGTAGGCTAGAATTTTTACTTCAAAATGAAGTGAAAATCATTCTGACCACTCTTTCAGAAAGATCAATATTATGATTTGAATTTCTTACATCAGTTTTTGGGTCATTACTGCTGTATGCGTGGGAGTGTTAATGCCCATGAATATTAATGTGATTTACACCTGGGAAGACTAAAGACACTCCCCCAATGTGCTAATGCCCCATCAAGGTGCTGTGAGGCAGCCTGAAGTAAGAATGATTCACTGATGAATAAAAAGTTAAAAAGAACAGCATTTTTTCAAAATAGAAATCTTTCCTAAGAACATAAAGACTTAAAGTCATTCATGTCACTTAACACTTCCTTTCAAAAAAAAAAAAAACATAAAAAGACCAAACTTGTTTTTTGTTTATATATATATATATATAAAATATTGCTTATATAGTGGTTATATAAATAAAAAAAAAGTGCATTCAAAGAATCCTAAAAAAACTATCACAGGTTAAAAAAAATTAAGCAGCACAGCTGTTTACAACATTGATTTAAAAAAAAAAAAAAAGTATATCAGAATGATTTCTGAAGACTGATGTAAACACAACAAAACAAAAGCAAAAAACTCTTAGCACATTATCCAAAGTAAACTGATGGACAATTATGATTATAGATGCACAATGTATTTGTTGATGGACAGAGAAACATCTATTGATGGGTAGACCGCTTCACCGCGAGTATTTATGGCCC